>WUAM01000323.1:31874888-31903353 GCA_024336885.1 Actenoides hombroni
GACAGCCACCCTGAAGTCAGCAGTAGCAAATGACAGGCCAGAGAGCGGCAGGGGAGTGGCGCAGGAGTAAGGAGGAGGGGAGGAGAAGAGGGAAAGGAGGGGGGGGGGGGGGGGGGCGGGGGCAGGAGAGAAAAAAAAAGAAAAACAAATTAAAGATTGAGAAGGAGCTTTGGGAAATTATTTAACAAGTATCTTTTTTATGCTCTGACATTAAGCTGGTCTAACTATGTGCCAGGGAATAGGAAATGTGTGCTAATCTAAAGGGTAGTTGGTGCTGATGGCAGCATTTTAGGTTCAGTCTCAATACTCAGTCAAGCTATTACTAACAAACAAGAAACAGGAATAACGCCAGCATTCTACATCTCATCGGTGACTTGAAATTGTCTTGATTTAAGTTGCCATCATATGGCAACCTCTGGCTCTCTGAATATAACAAGGGGTGTGTTTTAAATGTCTATTTATCTACTACCAAGTCACAATGGTCTTAGGCAAAAGGATAGCAATTTAAACATGAAAGCATTGTATGTCCTACACATTTGAAATGCAATCAGGATAAAGCTATCTTTTTTCTACCTGAAGCAATACACAAAAAAGGTTAATCCTTTCCAATGCATGTTTTTGTTCCTTCTAGAAGGAAAACACACTGACCTTCAAAGTTGTGTGATTAAACCCCCTGAAACAGAAACAAGACTTTATCTTAATGGGCACAACTCACGCAGTATTTCCTGCTTCCACAGTTCTCAATCAGAGAACACAATAATTAAAATGAAATCTTGTGGTATTCTGTGTGGTTTTTTTCATAGTTAACAAAACCAAGACCTGACACTTAACCCATTATGTTTTGTTTAAAGGTAACGCTTGGCTTTAACATTCAGCAGCCCACACCTCTAGTTACAGAATATTAAGTCTATGTCACAGGGGCTGCAAGGTCCAGGGAAAAAAAAGATTTCTATGGAAACTATATTCTGCTCTGCTGCCTCACATGGTATGGTACCCAAAGACCCTAATGATCATGATGAGACTAAGCTGTCCCCTTGTCACACAGCAACTTTCATAAAACCAAGTCAAGACCCTACTTTTCCATCTCCTGATCACTCATGGTGAACGTCTCCTGAACTCCACTGAGAATATCCAATGCAAAAGTGAATTTAAAATGTGAACAGTGAAGGCAGAGCTCAATTCTTATTCAGTGATTGCCACTCAGTCTGACTATTCCACATTACTTTTAATAATTTGAGACATGAAACCATATATATCAAACAGATATGATTTAGTTATGAAGTACTCAAAAGCTAAGATATCATTATTCCCGCCACCTTAATTCTGTCCTTTGTGTCTGTACTGTGCACTACATGAAGCAGGATTCCTGTGGGGAAAAATAATATGCAATCATGTAATTAATTAATGGCTTACTCCTAATGATTTTATGCAAAGGGACAGAATTAAGACTGCTTGAAGATAGTTAAAATTTTTAAGAGTTTATTCAGCAGCTTAAATGCCTTTTTTAATATAGACTTTAAATGAAATTTCCACTTTTTTTTTTTAAACAGAGGAAATATTTTTATGTTCTGCTGTAACCACATACCCATCAGATATCAGCAGCAAGTATTACCTCTTGAACCAAAGCACAGAGAAGTAGGAGATGAGTTTGAGTGACCTTCCTTTACACATGATTCCTACTAGTATGATCTCAGAAACTTTGGTAGACTTTTAAATTAGAATAATTAGATCAAAACAATGCTTATATTTTAAACTTTATATCAGCATTTTGAACCAGACAGGCTAAAAAAAAAAATTAAAAAAAAGAAAGCAGTAATGAATTCTGTATGATCTTCAGCATCCTTGATTACTGTGTAAGATACAGTTCCTTTATATATTCTGTATCTTTAAAGGTGCATTAACTATTTCAGCTGTTTAAGTTGAAATTAGTCCAAAACTACACTAACTTTTGGTGCAAACTGATTGGGGAATGTAAAGGTGTAGAAATTTCCTTAATGCCTCTTCAGAAATCCAAATCAAAACTTTACAAATACGCATTATAATAACGGATACACATTATATACTGGCTAGTTTGGAAGTAGTAGCTGCATTCTCTTCTGCTCCACAGTTCAACAGTATTATTAGTTTAATTCTGATTCCTTGGTCCTTAGCTTTCACAGTGACTGGAATGAAAAGGGATTGGCAGGAAAAGTAGGATATTAACTGACCAAATCTGATATTGACACCATTTTTGTGACAGCAGAAAATATTGTGACACCATCTGTTGGATCAGTTTACAGAAAAAGCCAAGGGCTAACACTAAAACTACATTTACAGTAACAAAGACCTACAGTCTGAATTAATCAAAAAGTGAAGGCAGCCCTTCCATTCTATAGCTATTTTTCCAATTATACAGTTTAGGTTACATCATCATTGATTTATTAATTTTTAACTGCTGAAATGCAATTATTAAGAACATGTAAATGCATATTTTTTTCATTCTGCCAAAAACATCCAAATTAACTTTACTCTGTAACATACAGAGCATTCTCTTTCATACTTATCCCATAGGCTTGTTTCCCTCCTGCTTACATCTTTGTGGGTCATTTATAGCTATGACTACCTAAGATCACTAGCTTCGAGGGCTTAATTTGTTTCTCCTGGAGCTCATATTGCTACATTTTGGGCACATAAGTGAATGATAATGATATACAGTAGGAAAAGGAACTCTAAACTTTGATTTTAGTGGTTGTCCCTACTAAAATCAACACAAGCTTTTCATCGATTCCAAAAGGGTGAGGGCTTTGCAGTATTTCCATGCCTGAGTGTGGCAGGACTCTGAACTGAAATGCTATGGTAATGTTCCTTATAAAGTAGGCCAGCCTGCAGGAAGTTTTTATGGATATAGATAGATATTATGTAGATATGGTAACAATATTTTTTTTTCAAAGGTTTTGTGGGTATAAATAATGTCATAAATAACTACTGACATCCTGTCAGGGAAATCACAACATCAGAACTGGCTACACACAGAGCACTACAGTGAATGTTCGATATATAACACAGCTAATACATTTGATAGCAGCTGAAATTTATCCGATGAGGATGATGAGGAACCAAACACTGCTGCAAATATCTTCTAATAAGGTCTCACAGGGCTCAGTTTTCATAGACACAGTAAAGGGAAAATCTAAGTCCTCAGGCCTATAAGTAGACAAAAGTACAAAAGCCTAAGATCAAAGTCAATACGAATCTGTCCAGTTGGTGTCCTAAATAACAAAGTATCAATAATATGGCTTTGGACTTACAGGCAAGATTGAAACCTTGGGGAAGTTATGCAGTGTCTCCCATTCCCTTCTCAGGTATTCAAGTGAACCCACAAACACAATGTGCTTGAGTTCATGGTAGTGAAAGTTGCTGGCTCGTAATGGCATCACTAAATTTCTTAATCCAATCAAAGCAGACTTAACATCCCCAAATATGCAAACGACTACATGCCCACTTAAAACTGTCATCGCTGCTTCACTTCGAGTCTAAAAAAAAAACAAAACAAAACAAAAAGACAAGGGAGAAATGAAACAAGGGAAGCTTAAATCATATATTGAGTTTTAAACCAGGAAAAACACAACTGTCAATATTGTTCATGTACAAAGAAGCAGTTTGATAATAGCTGTTCATTTTACCCTTATTTATACTTCATTAAACGTGCTTAGCAGACTAAAATTTCACTCTTGTTTGCAAATCCTTCAGTATTCAGGAAGATATTGTACTGGACCAAATTCTGGTCCTGTGTATGTTTCTACACATGTGGATTAAGACTCTAGTACTAATCAAAGTACTATGGATTTACCTAAGAATAGAATTTGACCTACTATGAATTTAGACATTAGAATGATTATAGAAAGAGATGCAAAACGATGCTTCAGCTGAAGAATCACTAGTGGTTTTTTTTTTCAGGACCAATTTGAAAAGGAAAATGATGCCTAATGGTCATAGTAGGACTTTGTGATATCACATATATCTTGTGAATTGAGGACCATATTCTCTTAGAGTCAAAGTTATTATTTTAGGACAAGGTGCTACTACCCTGAGAAGAATTCAAAGAATGTTCTACACTGCTCTGCCTTAGAGTGGATACCCACCATACTCTACAGAGCTTCTCTCAGTAAGAAAAAACTACTGTGCCAGATCATGACTAATATCAACTTTTCAGGCCCACTGGACTTCCTGAGTTGTTGAATAGATCGAAGAAAAAAGTCTCATTGAGAACATTTGAATGATGTTCTGAATTATCTTCTTGTCCCAGTGACAAGGATAAATTTTTGCACTAATTTAATCAGTGGCAATGTCAGTTGATCAGGCAACTCAAACACCAAAATTATTAAAGTCATTAGGACAAAATGACCTTCATTTCTGGAGCCAGCCTTAGCATTATTGCACTTCATAAAGTAGCTGCAGATCCATTGATATCATATTGCCAAGAAGTTTCCCCTCACTTATTCATAGTATATGACCTTATTCTAAATTATGGAAGCATGGCAATGTGCAATAGATTAGATTATGCAGCAGAGGTGTTCACTATGTAAGAAGAATGGGAACTCTAATTAGAAATTTTCTCATCAGTTAAAAAATATACGAGCTTTCAATTTTTCTGTGGCAATTATACTGATTTTCATACAACTCTACCAAGAGAGTGGTCTTGGCCCTTCAAACAGCAGAAGACAGGAGTGAATGCTCAAGTGAAACGTCTAAGTTTTCCATGCCTCTGCCTATGGACCTGGAATACTCAAACTTTACAAGACAGAGACCAAATCTTGAAGGAAATTATGTTAAAATGTCACTCTATAGTCACTGATGTCTATGTAGCCACGTGTATTTGTCTCTATGTCAAAAAAGTTCTTACTACCTGATACAGCTGGAAACCCACATAGCAAAAAAAGACATTGAGTAGAAAAATGAATTATTTTCTGATTGAGGCAACATCAAGTATCAATTAGAAGACAACTTTGGAAATCTCATAATCTACAAATTATGTACTAACTTGTATTGTACTTGTGTGGTCTCTAAGGACAGCATTAAATTTGCATGGATATAAATGTAGACAGAAATTGTGGACTGTGACTTTGAAAAGGTGTAGAGAAGCATTTTGCTGGCAGCATCAGGTGATGATACATGAAGCTGAAAGAACCTGGCCAGACTTATAGATTCACAGGCTAGTATGGGGAAAAATTGACATGGCATCACCAAGAGACGATAAATGAGGCACTCTGCAGCACCATTTTGGGAGAAGCACTTTTGAAAGTGGGATGATATGTAAAAATTGTTGGCTAAAATGTCTTTAGAGCATGAAGGTAAATTTCTAGCTCTATTACAGACTATTATACAGTATGTCTGCCCCTCCTTGCCTTCTGAGTACATATAAATGTATACTATTCAAAGCTGTTCAGCCAAATTCCCTCTCACAGCTCAGTCTCTAGAATTTGGAATTTACTTGCTTGACTGTTTAAACGCTGATATTGCAATTCCAGGCAATGTCACAGTTATTACAGAAACCCCTGAAGAGAAGTGAAGACAAGCGTTTAACCCCTGATTGCTAGAATAAACTGGGGCTGTCACCATTGCCAGTTACACCACTCCACAGTGCACGAAAACCTAAAAGAGTAGGCTCAGGAAAAGCTTTATGAAGTGCGACAAAGTGAAGATCCACCGGGGAGTTCATTTCAAATATCATCAGTTTTGTGTATGAGATCTGGAGTTAGTTACTTGTTACCCTTAGGTATGAGTACACAAACAGAAATGGCACCAACTTTCACCAAGCAAAATAGACTGTGATAAGCCTTCTAATTCGTTTTAATGACTTGAGTCAGCTTGATGGTTTCCCCAGTTAAATAAACTAAACAAACATAGACTAGGCTCACTGCAATGTACTAGAAAGGCACAGTAGTACTACTACTTACTGTGGCCTATTTGGGCATTTTGAAATGTTGGAAATTGTGAGAGAAGTTCTAAGAGAGAAAAATTCACATCAATAAATAAAATAAAATGCAAAGCAACACTTTTCCTGTGTTAGAATCATTACTGCCTTGTGTAAAGAGATAAATGGGGTATGTAAACATGTAAATATTTCATATATCTAAAGATTTGAGCCAAATATATAAATTGCAGTTTATAAAAGAGAAATTCTCTATTTTGGATCAATTCTTATTGTTGCACTTGGCATACGAATTTATACAATCATAATTCTTTAACCAAAATGCTGCTTTGATTTCACCACACTGTGTTTCTGATTTCAATACACTGGATTTTATGATAGTACAGATTAATTTATTAATCCATTATACATCAATTCTATGATTCAGATAAACTCTTTTCAAACACAACTTATCATCAATACCTACCAAAATGACCTTTTCAATGTCCTTGGCTGGACACCAATGAAACATCCCTGTAGAGTCATATTTTTTCACATTGGCATCCATGTTGTCAATCTGCTCGTTGCCAGGAATTAATAAGGGGTCATGCCTGGGTAAAAACAAGTTGAGGACAACATAAGTGGAAAACATGAATTATGGATGGAAAGATATCCCAAGAGCTGTGTACAAAGAGGGATAAAAGTTTGAAAAAATGAAAAGTATTTACACTTTAACACACTTTCAATGTGGGCACTTAAATAAAAGCTGAAAATAAAAAAAGCTAACTTAAATTTTAGGTTCAGCTTTGAAGATTCTTCTATACTCTTTCTACACCAATAACTATTTAATTTTAAACAGGGCTTTCTGACACCATCACATCCATAAAAGTTTTTTTCTTTCCAGTCCCACTCCTCCAAAATAAATAACAGAGTTGCTATTAGCATCTGCAATGAAGTAGAAGGGATAGAAACAGAGCCCCATGCTGACTGACTGGCATAAGTATGGAAAGCCAATTACTTGCTTTTACTGCATACAACTTCTGACGTGATGCTCTTCGCAGTAAAAGCTTTAACAGGCTGCACTTTAAATATTTTAGCAATTTGCCCAATCATATTTTGCTTTCCCAAACTGAAGCCCTTTAAAGATTCAATAGTGTGTCATTTTAGAGCAGACAGACCAACAAATGCCCACATCTGGAATACATGATTTTAATAACAAACAACAATGTCCATTTTCTCTGACAACTCTACCTGTAATAACTTCCTAAGTGTTTTTGCAGCAAGGTTTTAAAGCACAAGGCTTCTCAAAGGAGAAGCAAATAAAAGACAGTTTTATAAACTTGCTCACCAGCTATATAGTTACATCTAAGCACAGACATATACAGTTCTTTAATTTATATGCTAAAATCAAACATTAAGCTAAGTACTAAGTGATTTGGGCACTCTCAGATGCTAGTGAGGATTTCTAAGTGATTGCATTATACAATAGCATTGGAAGGAGGATTGTCATTACAAGGTACAAGGTAAACTGATCCTAAAATCTTAAATTCAATGGCAGAACAGAGCTTTCTCTGGCAAAACTACAGTCTTTACTTAAAATTTTTGTCATGAATGCTTGAAATATCCTGATACGGAATTGTAACATTTCAAAGAAGAAAATATTTTCAACGTAGGAATATGCTAAGTACTGCAAGATGGGTAGCCAAATTTTAAAGCAGTTTGCCTTCTGAAACCTGTTGAAGAAATGCCCATATTGGCTGAACTCTCAAAACTGGAAAGTTTACTGCTTTTAAAGCATATGAGTCAGCTTTAAGAACCTCTCCTGTGCATTGTCTACTAAAGCTGTAGACACTGTTAAATGCTGTGTAAGACGTAGGTTAATTTACCCTAAATACAGTACAATAAGTTACTATGCTTTAAACAGTCATGTCTGCATACCAAGAAAGGTATTATCTCTAATTATGTCAGCGTGATTAATTTGTCTAATTTTATAGCCACTGATTAACTAATCTATTGAAATCAGTGGAAAATTCTCATTTATTTAACTCAAACAGGGTCAACTCCATAGAAAGTGGTTTAAAAGAACTTGAGAAACAATACAATGTTCCATTTAAGCCAGAATCATTAGACGCTTTAAGAAAAAGCAATGCACTACATGGCAAAGGCATAAGTCAGACTCATCTGGAAAAAGAAACACTATGTTTTCAAAGTTTTTTACATTCACTCAACAGAGATACGGTTCAGTGCATTTCACTGTCAACCTGCTGGCAGAGTCATCTCTAGGGGACTACCTAGAGTCTCTGACCCTACTCCACCTACTCCAGGTTTATAATAATGAAAGGCCTTGCAAAAGCATGCTCCCTCTTTTGTGGGACACAAAGGTGACTGGGTGCAAAAGCTGTACCAAAGGGGTTTTGTGGTTGTTTTGGGTTGATTTTTTTTCATTGATCGGTTGGTTTTGGTGGGGTTTTTTTACTATTTCTAGAAAAATAGATAGACTCTGAATTCTCTTACTCCATCACCGAGTTGGAGCCATGGTACTTTTGGCTGAGAGATAACTGTGATGCTGTTCATAGGGCATTCCTTGCTGCTCATAGTTACATGAGGTACTGTAAGGTGTGCAATCATGAAGACAATTCCATTTGAAGGTTGTACTAGTGTTCAGACATGTTGTGCTCTGTCCTAGCTATTTTTTTCTGATGGAATGTGTTAGCTACGTGTTTCAAAATAGGAAGTTTGCCAAAAAGTTAGGAATCTTCAGGAGCTTCAACTGAGAAATGTTTTTCTTTCTGCTGTTTTTGTGTGTTTTGTTTTTTTCTTCTCAAACTTTCACAAGACATGTCTCCATGAGCTGTCCTAGCAGAGCACTGAAACAAGAGTAGTTCGCTGATCAAATCACCTTTTTCACCTTTGAGAAATCAGATGCATATAGGAAAAAATTAGGAATTTCCATAAAAATCAATTTGTAAAAAATGCCACATTCTCATTTTCTAATCAGTGTTTCTTTCCTGCTCTGAGATTTAAAACCAAATAGATTACCTGAAGCTTTCACAAAAAAAATAGTATTTAGCAATACTCTAATTCCACTCACAGAAATTATACAAATTGAAATTAATCTTATGAAAAAGCAGGTGATAACAGATATCTGACATCAAATGATTGTCAACTGCCTTGAGGCCTAAGGCAGTTTTCAGTGTGTGAGTGCTTAAAGCCTAGTGTAGCTCTCTTTTGGGTAAGGGCCTTGCATCCTAGAAGGGAATAATCAAAGTAGCTTGTGCCAAAGGTTTATTAGAGATTTACCTCAACACTGTATTTTCTAGTTATTTTAGGTTTAAACAGAAGTATGCCATGGAAAACATGAAGAATGTGAATCATCAGATAAAACTCCCAATTGAAGATGTAAGTAACAAATTGTGATTTAAAAAAAAAGAACCCATCACAATACATGTACTTATTTGCAATATGATAAACTGTCTGGATCCTCTGCTTCATTGCCTGGAGTACAGCAAGTGGGAGCCTTAAAAGAAGCAAACAGGATGGGACACACAACAAGAAAGTATGCTAGATATTACTGTACTAGTTTTACTCTAGGAGAATGGATTATTGCCTGAGAGGGAAACCATGGTAAGACTAGCCATGCTTTGTGTTTCAGTATCTGTGGGTTTTTACATGTAAGTGTGTTTATTAAATTTAAATCTTCCAGGCAAAGCTATTATTTTAATCTCTCTTTAGTCAATTATTTTTCATTCTCAGTAAAGCAATCCCTGAGGATGCCTAAGGAGGTTGAAAACTGTTTACTACTAAGGTCTAACTTTTTCCTCAAACATTAGAAGATAATGCTGTCTCATGTATTTATAATCTGTATTGATCGATGGACCTTTTTTCAAAACATGGTCATTTTATGAAGTAAAACAGTAATAAAACAGTATTACTACTTTGGACATATATACTCTAGTGAAACATCATCTAAACCTGCTTTGCAAATAATAAAATTAATTAAAACAGACACAGAGAGGCCAAGGCTGTCAAATCTGCCTAAGGGGTACAGACACCCTCTTCCCATTAAAATTTATATTACACAAAGCATTACAGTGCTTGCCCTTACAGTCAAATCATGGACTGAATGTTTCTAGAGCATCTCTGCCCGCTTCACCCTTGAAGATGGCCCTGTCTAGCCATGCTTGAGTCACATTGGCAGGTTACTGTGGAAATGCTCATATTAGTGCTACAGCTATTACGTTCTCCAAGGCTGTGAAGTCATGTGCTTGAAAAATTCCAATTACAGGAAGAAACCCACCTTCTATTAATTAAAATCCACAGTGTTTGTTTTGACATGTTGGCTTTTATGGCTTGCAATGACTAAAGCATTTGGTCACTCCTGCTAGGAAAAGACAGGCATGTATAGCATGCATGGCAGAAAAGGAGCAAAAGTTAAATTTCCCTCATCCATAATCACAGAATCACAGAATGTTAGGGGTTGGAAGGGACCTCGAAAGATCATCTAGTCCAAACCCCCTGCTAGAGCAGGATCACTTAGATCAGGTCACATAGGAATGCATCCAGGCAGGTTTTGAATGTCTCCAGAGAAGGAGACTTCACAACCTCTCTGGGCAGCCTGTTCCAGTGCTCTGTGACCCTCACTGTGAAAAAGTTTTTCCTTATGTTTACCTGGAACCTTGTATGCTCCAGCTTGTACCCATTACCCCTTGTCCTATCACTGGATGTCACCCTAGTTTAAAAATTGCTTCTCCTGTTCTTATGGCAGATATTACACATGCATGACTTAAAATGAAGAGCAAAATACCATCTTTTCAAGGTTTTGAAAAGCATATAATGCCACTTATGATCAATTAAACTTGAAAATGATGCTAAGTGCCATCCTACAGCTGCAACCCCAAAAAGCCTGCCTGGAAGACAACAGCCTAAAGCAAAACCATAAATCCCACTTCCAGCAAATTTCTTGCTAGGAAGTCAACATTACATTTTAAAGAGCACTGTTTTCCCAGCATGAATTTATAACTACTGCAAACTTAAGAGTTTTTGTCTCAAACTTTTGAATACTGACTGGGGATGGACAGAACTGAAAGGACCATTCAGAGCCAAATGTCTGTCATATCAAATAACTATTGTTCAGCATATCCTTGTATTTTGTCACCTTTGTCTTAGCCCTCTTGCTATTGTTTGTATGCAACTGAGCAGTAGAGCAACATACCCTCATTGATTTGCAGTGGAACTGCTCCATATGTTGAGCACTGGGAAGAAGCATACTATGTGACCAGTAGGGACCCTAGTGTTGTTCAAAAATATAGCTACTGACTGTAATCTGTTAGTCTTTGCACATCAGTAAAACAATGCCTTGGGTACTTTTCACTCTGTCTTCCAATAAAATTCTCTTTATATAAAATCAACAGCAAAACACTCCTGGGAACAACACAACTCCTCTGTATTTTGTGTTTGTAAAGTCTGCAACTATGCCTTTCTCAGGTAGATTTTGCTCATAAAAAGATGTTTAGCATTCTCCTGCTCAAGAGTCAGGGTCTTGAAACTCACCTTGTGTGTGGTCCAGGAATTCTGAATTTTCCTACCTCACTGTGGATGTGTGATTGCAAGTGTAGGCACACACACAATTTTAGGAGGAAGGAGTAGGTTTGTGGAAGGTAAGATAGGAATTGAAGACACACTAGAGGATGTCTCATGCCTTTGAAATTTCTCCTACAACTACCCTAACAAATTGTGGCAATTAACATGCTGTTAGTGTTAGATGTATGCAGCCAGTGCAGGTGCTAATAATTGAAAAAGCATTTAGAGCTTTTACACCCAGGCTGAATATTTCATGATGTGCTGCATGTTCCACTATTTACTCAGTGGGCCTCTGTCACTTCAATCTTCCCTGACTGCTTTGACTTGTGCTATAAAACTCAACCAAGATAGAGTGACGGCTTGTCACAGGCAAACTCCACTGACTCCAGCAGCTCACTGGGACTAGCTGTGAAGGTTGTCACGACATTCTGATGGAATTCAGCAAATGTTTTGTGACTAATACACCCAACATTTGTCGGCTACCATTAGCCATTCACTGTGACCCTCTGCAGTCTGTGTGGATGACATTAAGTTGTAATGAGAATTTGTTGCCTATGTGTGTTACAGTAATGACAGTCTCTTACTCATCTTTCCCTTCACAGGTTAATCAGCAATGAAATTTGTAAGGATTCAGCGCCCAGATGCAGCGGGCTTTAAAGGAGAAAATCCGGTGTGACAAGAGAAAGAAAACCTGTGATACTGTTAAATACTTCCATTGTCATTTCAGAAACTATCCTAATATTGGCTACAATTTCACACTGCCTGACTTTTTCCCTATATCTGCAAAGAAGAATAAATCTAATACGGTGGGTCGTACATAATGCACTGTGTTAGCTTGTGGGTTGAATTACAGTGCTAAGAATACTAACAATTCACCCTCCTTTCCTCTTGCTCTGCCCAGATGTCACTGAAGTTTTCTTATCCTCAGAAGCCTTACCGAAGAGTTCACATTAATTTATCAAGACTACTAAGGACACTGATATAAAGCTGTTTACTGTAAGAATCTTGCTCATTAAAGTATCTTGATACCTCAGGACATGATCAGAATATGCTTCTGAAGTATGAATCTTCTCACATAGAAAAGTAACAAAGCAGTTAACTTTTAGACTTTTATATGAGCAATTTAATGAGGAGGAGACAGGGTGCATAGCCAATTTCTCTTCTGGTTTTAATATTTCTAGTTTATATCTACTCAAGCTGCAGAACTAGCAATATTTGAGAGGTAGGAGAATGTACCTGAAAAAAAATAATTTTTCATTTGTAAAAAAATAAACCCAGAGTTAAGTGGCATCATAAAATATAGGAGTGTTTTTTGCCACTTAAATGAAGTGTGTAGCCTTTGTACCTTATGATAAAAGCTACTACTTTTGCATGTCAGAGTTTATAAGAATACATTATTTTCCTTAAACTCGGTTTCAAGCTAAAGAATTTTTTCATTCTGTTCCCTTGATCCGAGTGCAACTTGTTACCCTGAACTTTATTAAAAAGTGTGATTTTTTTTTTTTCTTTCTGCTGGAAAATTCCCCTTTTCTTTCCTGACACTGCTTTCTCATCTCAAAAACACTTGTGCAAGATTTCACAGTAAAAACCAACTAATACTGTTCTTATTCCCATGGTTTATAACACAACTACCAATGGTAGTAACAGTCAGAGGCCTAACATATACTACTCCCTATCATTCAAGCTATTTCATTTTATAACCTTGTTAAAAACAGGTCTAAGATAACATAGTGATTACTCAGGTTGCTTGTAGTGGACTTGTAAAACAGAACTGGGAAGTTAAATGTGCTATTAAATACCTGTTGTGTTGCAGCTGAGTTATCATTGCATATTAGCACTGCATAAAGTTAGTCTTGTAAATCCTTAACAAAGGACATACCTCTTAGAGTACATGACGGAAATCTCCAAGACTGAGGGACATAAATATAAATCATTATTAAGGCTAATCAGTGAGCTTTCACCTCTTCAAACCTTACCTTCAAGCCCGGTTTAGAGGAGTCATGGAAAATTATCAGATTTGACTTACTTTACCAGTTATTGCTTGAGAAATGTTCCCCTCTAGACCTCTCATTGCATGTTTTTTTTTCCTATGAGAAGCTCACCATATTAGCCAGCAGAAGGGCAACACTACAATGGCAAAGGCAATACAAATTCATCCTGAGTGGCACTAGCAGAAATGCATGTGTACGTTTAAGTGTATGGAGCTGAGTGGGTGGATGAGGAGATAAATGTGCACAGCCATTGTTCATATACTTAGAATATTATATCCAACTTCAGGAAAAAAGACAGGAGGTTCCCCCCTCAACTTCATATAAATAATCTTATTAGATTTCTGGAAACGTATGCCAAAAAGCTGACTTTTTTTCCATGTCACTTAACTGGGTCTTGACAGTCTTTGAGCAAGTTTTATGGTTTGGTTGGGAATTATTTTAGATCCTTGATCAAGAAAAATCCTCAGGCTTACAAAATTCTCCTTGGCAACACACTGAAAACCCAGCGTCCTCTGATGCCTCTGATTCTCATGTGATCAGGGACACTAATGATAATGACCCTTTGCTGAGTATGCTGCTTGTCTAGAGGCCTATGTCAACTACACCACTACATTCAGAGTGGACAGGGACAAACTATTTGTTTGCTCTTTAGGCCCCTTGGGCCCTGTCATATACTATTTGTTCTTGCATTAAGAGGTAGTTTGACTCAGCTGGGCTGACATTTCCTTCAAGTCAGTGTATTCCACTCATGCAGTAGCAGCTACCAAAGCATTAAGTGTGGACTTCAGCCCCAGCAACAATCCTTTTAAGTGGCTTTTTTGATTCATATCCAGGGCTTTTCACATTTTTACTGGTCATTCTGGAATCCAAAATGACACATATTTTAAAAAAAACTAGCTTTGCTATTTGATATTCGGGTGACATAGTCTCCTCATATTTAGTGTGGCTGTTCATCAATAACATGCATCAAAACCTGTGACTGTGAGATGATGAACAAGGGACTTGATATCACTGCATGACACCAGAGGCATCAAATGGTTCTACTTTTCTTCTCCATTTCATGAAGATGAACTCTTATGTGATTACTCTGCAACTCATAGCTTTCCTTCCTTTTACTTCCACTTCCTATTTAAATTTTACTGATTACTGTAAAAAGATATCCTTGTATTTATATCACCACAGGAGATGTACCTGTTTTTTCCTGTTGGAGTTTAAATTATTTTGAAAGAATACCCACATCCTTGTGTGTTTAATGGGACAGACTTCTGTCGATGTAAAACAGATAGAAATAACCATGACAATGCAGAGTATTTTTCTAGTTAATTTGCATTTATAGCTGTAGTTGGAATTTGATAGATTTGTTTCTGATTGATTAGATTCTTCCAGTATTACATCAGTGTGATTCTGCTCATGTCATTTGATGAGATGCAGGATTCAGTTAGAACAGGGACATTTTAACAGTGACCATGTGTTATGTATAAAATGAACATTTGTATGGCTACCATCTATTTATTTCACTTAATAATTTATCGACGTAGAGACAATAACATCAGAAAGATGACATTGAAAAGATGTTTTCAATCTCTCTATCCAGATGATATTTGGTAATACAGCTTTCAAATTATGTGTGAGTAAATCTCAAAAATTCCCACTTTCTAACCAGGTCTAAATAAGCACCTGTCAGACCTCTTGTCATGATGTTCCAGAAAATCCCTATGATAGAGCTTCTGTCCTCTGTTCTACTCCAGTGACAGCAGAAGTCATAAAGTTTTATCTCATGGGATAATACCCTCTTCCCTAATTTGACCCAGCCACTCTGGAAATTGAAAATCTACACAGCATTTTCAACATTATCTTAACTGTAGGGCTGCTCAGAAAGAGATTCTATAACACATCTCTGATTGCAGTTTATAAATGAACTTTTCACATATTCCTCCTTTATATGTTCCAGACTTCTTGTCCTCCAGGACCCCTCTAGATCCAGGACCATAGCTGAGGAAAAGTCTGCAAAGTAGCCAGTTGTTTCTGTGGGAGGGACAGGGGTGAAGCTAGCTTTCAAAAGGAGCTTTTAAAGAAAATTTAGGAAAAATATTGCAAAGATAAATATCAGCTGCAGACATGACAGTGCTTTAGCTGATTTACTTATTGTGCACTTTTAGCTGACATACACTGAAGATTTCTGGGCATGAAAGCAAGTAACTGTCACTTCAGGTAATTTATGAGGATACAAAATAGCAGATAATACAACCCACCTTTGTTTATCAGAAAGGAGAAAAGTGTTTGGCCATTAGACACAAAGCTTAACAGAGTTCTTTTCTGATTCAATCCACTTTGTCTTATTTAGCACCTTGAACTAAAGTTAAGTCAGTGTAGATAAAGGGTAAGACAAAGAGACAGCTGGGTCTGGGGAGAGGCTGAGGGTGCCAACATAGGACTGGTGAATAAATTTAGCAGCAAGGGTGAAGAGGAAGAAAACAATGTCTGGATTTGGAAGCCTGGCAAGTTCTCCACTCGCTGCTCGACCTGTGTTTAGCAATTCTGATGTGCTGCTGAGCAGACAGCTCAGGCTCAGGATGACTACTCTCCCTCAGTCCCTCTTCAGCAGGCAATGAAAGCAGGCTCCACTTTGAAAATCTCACCCCATCATGCAAACTGACACAGGCATGCTTTTCAAAAACCCACAGCCAATCTGTTGATCATTACTTATTTACAAAGGCCTTCGGGCAGAAAGTCCTGTAAAAACCATACTTGATACGGTATACACTAGCTTTTTCTGCTTGTGGAAAAAAGTACCCCTAAGGCTACCTCAAACCATCACTTTCTATTGCACATAAAATGTACCGTGTAACACTAAAGTATTTAATATATATGGTATAATATATCTACAGCAAAGGCATTTGTGTAGAAGTATGTTACCCTGTATTTGGTAATTTGATGTTTTGCTGAAGGCTATGACTTGAAAAAGCCTGCACCTAGTACAGAGGACCTGTCATCTCAGTACCCAAGAGCCAATAGAATAAAGAAGTACCCTTAAGCAGCAAAACTTTGACACAGCTTTGAAGCATATGAAAACAGTATAACTCCCCAGAATTATTATTACTCAAGATCAAAGAAATGAGGCATACTTTACATAGCAAACAGGGACAGTGTGCTCAGCTCCAAATGTTTCAGCTCTTTATCTCTCTCTCCCTCTCTTTCTTTTTCTTTCTACTTCCCTAAAATTACGATGGGGGGAATCTGCCACATGTTTAAAACTTTAAGTGGTTTAAACTATTAGCACCAGATAAGAAGACTGTCCAAAGGTAAGTAAATTGAAAATAATGCAATCATGACAACTGGCACCATAAAAATGAGAAGCTTGCCAGTATGTTCATTTTATTCTTCCTCATTAACTGTAAACAAGCATGTAAATCAGTGTCATATGGGCAACGCTGAGCTAACAGTAAGGCAGAGAACTTTTAATGATACACATTTAACAGAAAATGATGGTCAATAGGGAAAAAAAGAGTCACAGCTGGGTGCATTTTCCTCTGTGAATCAATCTCACTTTTGGTTCTGTAGTCTAAACAGAGATGAAGACAACTTGTAGATGTTATGTCCTTGAATAAGCCCTATAACACAGTAACAATAAACAAATATGGACGCATTTGTAACTGGCCAAAGAAAATTCCAATCTACTTACTGAAACACAAAGAGGAATATTACTAGAAGCATCCAGAATGGTTAAAGGAACAAAATCATTGTCACGATCAGAAGAAAAGCCATGAGTAACTTTATATATGGAGAGAACTAGATATTAATATTGTTGGTTTTCACTTAATCTCTGTGACTGCAGAGGAGTTATACATACAACCAAACCCTGAACTGCATGAACGTTTCTGTTTATTTATGCAAATAAGTTTACATTTTTCTGTGTGCATATATATGAAGTGGAAAATCTCTTCTATGATATTTAATTCTGGATACAATTATGGACTGATGTTCTAGCCTGGCTACTTTTGATATGCAAAACCAAAGCAAGAACAGCCTCCTTCTAGAAAACTCCATGTCTGCTATCTGGTCCTGTTCTGGATGACTTTAGCAGGCAAAAGGTGAAGTACAGTGAGACAGAATGAAAATATTATTTTAACAGATTCCAATTTGTTGTTGCATTTCTAGTTTTAGCAAACCTCTTAGAGGTAATTTGTCCTTTGGAAGGACATGACATAATTATACAAAGGCATACTGGTGTAAAATAACGTACGCATAACAACAGGGCAAAAAGATCATTAACAATGATATTTTCATCACCCACTTTTAGAGTATATACGACCCTCTTAAAAATCCCTATATTTCATAATTAATGTGCTTTTAGACTGAGTAAAACTGCATTAGTTTTGAACTTTGCTTTGGCAAGTACATAGATTATTAGACTTTTTTTATCAGTCTAAATCAATTAACAGAAATTTGATTTCAATCGACAGGATAAAAGGAAGGTAATATTCAGGTTCATTTTTGATTGTGATGATACATCTCACATATGGCCTTAAGTACAGAAAACAGTACTCAGAGGGAATCCAACAAAAAGAGAATTGCCTGAGGCAAACTAACCACATGAGTTCCCCTGATTGGTTAGTGCTATCATTAGTGCCACTGCTGTTTAAGAACTACACACGGACAGGACAGGGTGACAGCTAAGACTTTAAAGCCTATGTATTTTTCAAACAGCTTTTCAAACTGTTTTTCATGACAGAATTTTTTTCAGCTCTATCATTAACTGCTGACAAGCTGACAGAATAAATACTTCAGCCTTTCAGAAACCATCTAACAATCTTTTTTTTTTTCCACCCTCTCCCCTTATTTTTGATGTGGGGGGAGGAGAAGAAGAAGGAAGGAAGAAAGGAGATGAAGATATGAGTTTCTTACAGTCTTACCTCATCAGTTTGGGTGAGGAGTTGGGTGAATTTCGCATACCTCCGTTTCGCTGCTTTTTTTTGGGTGATAGTGTCGATGGCTGCTCATCTTCAACTGGAAATATAAGGAACTCATGAGATTAAGTACTGATCTAAGTACAATATGAAATACAAGTGAAGTAGCAAAGACCACACACTCTATGTCCATTCACGCACTGATACTTCATTGCTAACATAGGCTCAATAGTAATAAAAATCAAATACGTGTTAGTCAAAGAGATTGGCTTGAAGAAGCAGGGAAGAATACCAGGGGTTTGAACACAGGCGTTCAAATTGGTTTCATACTTCAAAAACAAAAGGGGGGAACCACATTCGGGTTATTCTTAGAGTTATTTTCTGTTAATCTGTGCTACAGAAAAATAGAATTAGTGCTCTGCTATATTCCCAGAAAGATAAAGTACTATTTGCAATACCAACATAACAGCTGCCAGCCTGCTTTTGCTAATGAACTAGACACCAGTTGGTTCTTGCTCCTCACATGCCAAACAACAGAGTCTTCATGAAGAGATGTAAAATATTCAATGCCTTGATGTTCAATGATTCAGTTAGTTGGGAATGTGAACACAGCCTGCCATTGTGCACAGATCTCCAGCACAAGTCAGACCTCATTGCTCTACCCTTCTCACAAAAGGGAGTTTTAACAGGAGTGAACAGAATGAGGTTAAATGGAAGTGGGAAGACAATACCTGTATAACAGAGGATGCATGTGTTATGCAATCTTTTAATGAGGATGAGGTGCGTTTTCAATGACAGATCAGTTTCCAGATGTAAAATCATTTATGGTTTTGCCAGTCATAAACTACTCTTGGATAAGCTATGTCACAGTACACATTGCTTAAACAAGTGCAGCTTCCTAATAACTCATCTATAAGAATTAACTGTCATGCTTACTATTTCAAGACTGTTACTGCACTTGATAATCTGCGCATAAGGTTTAGATGTGTTATCAAAGGGAATTATCCTATGCCTGCTTTCTCAAATTCATACTAATGCTGAATTATTCTAATATAAAGAAGGAAAACCACACCTTTTTTTTCCCCATCATATTGTTAACTGAAAAAGTAACTAGAAAATAATCTAACTGATGCCTAGGAAGATGTTACTTTAAAGCTAAAAGGAAAGAGATTAGTAGCAGCAGTAGTAACTACATTAAAAGATCTTAATACACATTAGCAGTGCACAAGCAGAGGCTGGGAAAAAAAATAAATCTATTTGCAATGAGCTGCATAAGAACAACAACAAAACTTGAATATATGTTGCCTGCCCTAGACTTATCTCAGACGAAATTAAGCAATATCCTTCTGCTATAACCGTCTTCTGACAGTATTTTATTACAGACTACATTCTAGCCTGTCATGTCTGTTTGCCCAAGTCTGCTATGGAATTTCATTTTGCCTTGGTCAAGACTGAAGGACTGGGCCCTGAAAAGACAGATGTGCTGTCTTTTCAAATGACCTGGCATTGCCTAAAACATCAAGGGAATCAAAGCAAAAGAAAGCATTGCAAAAGGAAAACAAACAAATGAACAAAATAACAAAAGCTAACACTAAAATAAACGCCCCAAACAGTGGTGTAAAAGGTAATACTTAGATCAGAGCAATCACTACCTAATAAAGATGAGTTCACTAACTGAACTTTCTTTACTTCTTGGGACAGCATCCCCAAATACAAAGCCACTTTCTTCTAATTTTCTTTTCTTTTTTTCCGACTCAGATTCCTATAATGGAAATGCTTATTGATGATTAATCTAGTAATATTCTTTGTTTGTCCAAGAGACTAATGATACCATAGAATATTCTCAAAAACATAAGAATTAAAATTTTCTTTCTGTGACAGTTTGTTCAAATTAAACTAGATCACTTGAGTATTTAGCTATTTTTAACAAGAAGTGAATATGCACAGAATTATTTTGTTAGTAATATCTATTTCTGATTATAATAAAGTGCAAGTATTTGTGCATTTCAGAACACCCTCTGAAAATTACTCTTTTGGAAGCAGTCTAGTCTTGTTTTAAACTAGTCTTTCAAAAAGTTATTTGCGTGCTAGTCCACACAGACAATAGGTGGCTTTCAAGATATATACTGTGCTCTCTTGTTTTTTATAGGATATAAATATTCAGTGCCAATATGATGAATCCACCACTTAAAAGACCAAAGGAACAAGAACCATGCAAAATGTACCTTTCAGAAACCAGCTACAACTGATATGTTTTGCTCTCTTGATAGTAAAAATTCCAGATTTCACTTAATCTGCTACCATGGGGTTACAGAATGCTTGTCATTAGATTCAGCACTGTGCCGTAAGTAAAGTGTATTGTTTCACTATCTTAGTAGTTTAAGGAAGATATACAGCCATCACGACCATGTACAAAATCTTACATTAATACAAGTCAACTGTAGAGCATATTCTACATTAAAAAATAATACTTTTCCAAGATTTCAGCTAGCTATTAAGACTCCTGCCTGATCCTTTTAAATACTGAAAGTTAGCACAGTAAGGATATTTTGTAGTATATGGTCCAACATTTGTGCTCTCCTGTGCTGCCAGGTGATGCTACCCTACTGTCCAATTAAAAACAAATCACCCAGAATAACAGTTTCTAGAACTAGATTTCTAGCAGTTTGCTGTTATTTTTGGTGCTGCATCTACAATAAATAATCTCCCTTTTTTGATATGTGATTGTCATATTCAAACTATGTTACTGTCATCAATTGTTTGGAAAGTCCAAGGTTAATGTGGCTCACTAGTTTATACCTATTAGCAAAGCCTTTTAAGGGATCTCAATTTGTTGCTAAAGCAATGCCTTGCTTAAGCAAGGAAGCCATATATTCTTACTGCAGCAATGAAAGGTGATCTATCTTAATCGTATCACATCCAAGGATTTTATTTTTCAATGAAATCTGTGCATAGTTTACAGGGCATCTACAGTTTAGAAACACAGCTCCGTAAGAATAAGGGAAGGGAATCTGTGAAGCTGAATGTGTGATAACTCGGAAGTGGTGTCTTATTACTAAGTAGGATATAAAACATACTTAATTACTGTCCTTCAGATACTCTTATCAATTTCCTGCATGTTTAAAGAAATATATTTAGCAAATTTTCTAGTAAAGCCATAAAATATCATTTTAGTTTCACGGTTCCTGTGTCTGCATTAATTTAAAAGGGAGTCTTAAATTTACTTGTTCTTATGAAAGACAACCATATTTGAATAATGCGCTGTGATATATGACAACTTAACTACGCTACTGTATGTTTTACCTAGTGTTTTTGTAAATGAGTCACCATTTTTAGTATTTTTGATGTCTTTATGCTACAGGATTTGTATTAAAATACAGTCATATGTTATCCAGATTTTCTTTACCAGTTTTTTTATAAATTGCAAATAAGTTGGACACAGAATTTTATAGAATCAGAACCAAATTCATCCTCTGAGTTCTAAGAAAATTCAAAGGCTTTTTTGCACATCCTGCAATGTAACACTTAACGTACTTTTGTAACAACCCAGTGCTCTCTTGTCTAATAGGCAGAGAATCCAACAGTTTTGCAGTTAAGGAAAACTCAGTGCTAAAAAAAAATGTCAGGCAAGTCTAATGAGGCTTCAGATGCTCCGGTTTATGCTGGAGTTTAAATTAAAGTTACACTGATGTTTTATCATGTTTGCTTAGAGTAAAGAGGATTCATTATTTCAATGACATAACCTCCAGACAATGTTCCATGAATTCATTTAAGATGTGCTGGTCATTTTTGCAGCCTTAATGTGGAGATGAACATCTGTAACAACATATTACTTGACTTTTATCCGAATTTTAATTTTAAGTAAAATAAAGGATATGTCTTTCAGAAACAGTGGACAAGTTTGTACCTTTTTTTTTTATTATTTAGTTACCATTTTTAAAAATAAATCAGTCTCCTTCACTGCCTCTCCAATGTCACTAGCAGAACATTTTACAGACACTGATTTTTAGATCCCAAGAAGAGCTGGAATTTGAAATAACACCTATGTTACTGAACTTCACACAAACTGGAATACCTGGTAAACTCATTCTGCCTAGCATGTAAATGCTTCAGAGCAAAGAAATCATAAAAAGGTAAAGCACAAACCACCCAGAAACATTAGTTGACTATCTTGATTAACTCATTAATCACCACATATGGAGTAACCCACATCTGTAAGCACTTAACAGAGTATTAGTAATGTCATAGTCACATTGAAAACAGACTGCAAAACCATGCACAAACCAATCTGTATTGCTTTATGCATCCAACTACGGGGCTACCTACGGAGAACTTGGTTCAACCCAGGCTTTTGGGATTGGTAGCGGTATTTTACAGGCAAGCTGAGTGCCCTTTGCAACCTACAGTATGTAGATTTTCCTTGTTCAACAGAACTCAATAAGTTAAGGTGCAGCAGCGAGGGGTTGCTGGGTAGAAAGAGGCTCCCTTTACGGTTATTAACAAGTGGAACAGGTTCCGGGATTCCTTCAGTGGACTCGGCACCAACCAGTGCATTAGTAGTTGCATTCTTGAATTGATATGAACATTTTGGGTAACTTGATCTAGCTGCATTCTTTACTTCTAAATAATAAGAAAAAATTTAAATTAATGTCTTTGTATTAAAAATTATTTCAAACCACAGGCATGAATCAATTTTGATATTATGTGGAATTACAGACTTTAAAGCTTAATGTATCAGTTTCTACAGCTGAAATAAAGCTTTATACCTGCAGCATCCTTAAGTATTTTTCTAAAAATGGCTTTTCATAAAAGAATACTTATGAAAGGATTATTCCACAATATTATCATCTTTAAGCAATAACCCCATCCTCAGTTAAGTGTGTCTGAGACAACACTTATTCCCCACATGTTGATAAATGCTTTGAGATTTACTAGCTGTGGAAGATGCGTATTCCTTTGAATATACTGAAAATTACAGGCGAGGTAGAGCATTCTGCTGCTACTAAAATAAATAAGGAATCATAGAAAAAGTAAGGTCAGCACTTCAAAATTGTGCAAGCATACTTACAAAATTAAATTGATGTTTAGGAATCTACATAGAAGTAGTTGGGTATTCATAAGTGCTTAATACTGTAAATTTCAAGAGGTCATACATAGCACCTCTGAAAAGAAAGCTAATAAATTTAATTTCCTAAATATGGATTTAGCTTGAAACGGTGATTTTTAGTCTTCTTTTTCTAATCCATCAAAGCTAATTGATATTCTAATATGTCAAAGTTCTAATTCAAATCAATATTCTAATATATCAAACCCCTATATTAATAACTCTAACAAATGCCATCCTCTGTAAAAGACAATAATAAAATGTTTTCTGGTAAAAATATGCAGCAATTATTTTCTCCTAATGCTTGTTTCATTCTAAGTATATTATAGAAAAGAAGGTGTATTACCGAGCCACTAAGATCTTATATTGTATTATGCATTATGATGTGAGAAAGTTAGGTAGGGAGTAGTTTATGGACTGAAAATCTTGCAGCATTATTTCCATATGTTTCAATTGCCTTAAAGTTTCCATGAAGAAATTTGAGTAGACAGTAGCTTCAAATTATTTGAGGAGGTCGGCATGTTTTTTGGCATCTCTGTCTAGTTTACCATCAGCTAGAAACAATATCTGCTAATGGGAAAGATATATAAATAGCACCCACATGCTTGCCATTTGTATTCAAGGACAAAATATGTCTCACAAAAAAGGTGATTATATGTGAATTACAAGAGTTATTCGAATATACTTTTTAACTGGGTTCAACTATTTGGTGACAAAGTATCCATTCCAATTCAATGACTTCTGAATTGATGGCTTGCTACTACTCCAAATGAGGTGGATAGAAAAATCAGTGACAAAAGAACTAGAGTCTAACTCACAACATTATTCTGCTCTTTGCTAATATTAGTAACATTTCAAATATAATTATAATAATGCATACTAATGAGAGTTTACATAGATTTTAAATAATTGGAGGATAGCTTATATCTTTGATTAGCAAAACTGTCAGAAAAATGTTGTGTATCATACTGGATACCCTACTCAAAAATTACCAATCTTACCTCGGAGTTACTGGGTTGATTTGTCAACTCTTTTATTTCTGTCTTTGTTACTCCTCCCGTGAAATAATTATCAGATGAAAAAATACATCTGCAGAGACCTATCTCCCTACACAAGTCTCTGGTCAAGGATGTGTTTAAATACTTTGAAATGTATAAATTCAGTTTTGGTTTTAAACTACACACAGCAATATTGGCAATAATCTCTATACATGCCTGCATCAAAGTATATTCACATGCAATGGAGGAAGACCAAAATCTATTAATAATGCTTATTTACCTTCCAACCAAGTTGTTTAAGAAACATCATAATCATTTTACAGTCTCTTCTGGAGATGTTTTCAGATACCAGATCTGGACTACTAAGCAATTCCATAATTGTGTATGTCTTATGGCATATTCCATACAGACATAAGCAAGCTTTCCCAAGGTTTTGTGCTTGCAGTGGCACAGCATGAGCCAGAACTAAAATACCTTGTCTTTCCATATGGCTTAATAGCTTGAGCTTGGCATCATATCTAATAGCATCACGTGATCTTGTTCAGAATGACCACAGACTGAGCTGCTTAAAACATACCCTACTTCCCTTAATTTCCAACAGTCTGAATAGATACTACCACTGAAAAGTAAAACATTAAACAATGGGGATAACAGAGTTGCTACTTTTTTGTCAAACTATTCCAAATTTACTAGTTCGAAATACCAGTTTCATCCCATGGCGTCTAACCTCCTGCCTCTGAAGAGACCTCAGCAGCTTCAGATGGAAATGGAAGAAGCCCCACAGTGGGTGACTGTGAAATACCTTGTTCATAGGGAAGGTTCTGACTCCAACATGGCTCATGTCTTTTTACTCGATCTTGAAAAGCAAAGATTACAGTATCTCAATAACCTATCTGTAGTTGAAATAATTATCTTTCTCCATTCCTCTAATACAACTATGCAATTTTTTTACCCTAGAAGAGTAAAACTGGTTATTTTTAGTCTAAATAGCCTGTCAAATTGTACAGGCACACTGTGCCACAAACGAAAACACACCAGGATACACATGAAACTACATGTGCAAGCACAAAGGTGCAGTTTTGAACGCAAGATGTGCTTTCAGATTAAGCAGTATTATACAACTGGGTGATAAAGACAGACCAACACTGCCAGTTCTGCAGATACGTACTACAATGTGCAGAACCTAAAACGTTTATGTTTTTATGGTATCCTGATGTTCAGCAAAGGTGGATTATTTTTATTAATAATTTCTTAAAAATATGATTGGTTGTTTGCACCAGTATGTGGGCTGATTTCCATGGAAAACATATTTTGGAAACAAAGACTGCTGTTAATTATATGGAACTAAATACATACTTACATACTGCCACCGTCTCACTAGATTTCGCAACCAAACTGTCTAGATTGGGGTAATTTGTTCTAACCACTATGCAATGTTAAACCACAACCTCCAAATCCAAGGGTTCTCTTGCAAGTATATGATGAATTTAGCACCAGTGAGTCTACTAAAAGAGAACTACTTTCTAGTCACAATTAGAGTAGTTTTTATTTACCTAATATCACATTTGCCTTTATTTTCAATGCAAATGGTCAAAGGACGAGTGTGCTGCCTGCATTTTTTATTCTGCCAAAGCTCATTAGAAGTTTTGAGGACACTTGTCATGTACCCATAAGGCATTATTATTGTTAACTAATAATAGTGACACTTACTCATTTTGAGATCAAACTTTGAATAGCTTTTTTGAGAATGTAAACATTAAGGATGTGGGTAAGAGTAGAGTAAAAGTAAGAAATTCCATGTTTTCTGTACTATTTCCTAATTGCACCTTGGGTGAACACTACCTGTTTTTGGTAAATGCTCTACAGAACTTGACCAGGAAACCTGTCAACATTAGACAGATGAAAAATAATGTCTACAAAATGTGAGACATTAATGTGATTTATGTAAAGGTATTTTGAAGCTGCATACATTCCTATTCCTCACCCCAACCCTCAAGAACTCCTTTTCGAGCTCAACGACTACACACTTGCCTACAGACTGCATTAGAGAATCATGCCTGTTTCTATTTGTATACATTTTATTTATTATAATGAAGATAATTTGAAATGCAATCTGCAACTCCCTGAACATTTTTAAAACAACCAATGTAGTTAATCTAATGCCTATGGCAATCTCTATTTATTCTTTGTGAGCATACACTTGCCATAAGTTAAAACTGGGCTGAGCTTTAATTTAAATGTAAGAAGGCAGAATACCAGTACAGTGCTTTCAACAAAATGGCTGAAACGGGCTTCAGCATGATTTGCCTGGAAGGGAAGATGAAAATGTGTTTTAAAGGAGAAAAAAATATCCTGACCAAAACCAGACATTCTAAACAACCACCACCGATACCCACTGCTCCTTTCCTCCCCCATCTCTATCAGCTGCTGGGCTTTCAGCACCGTTTTTCGCCAGACACTAGCACAGTGTTTTCCTTCATAGTCAGCCATCAGCCAGAGCTGTCACTTGCAGATACTTCATTTTTGTTTCAGTCTAATTCATACTGCACCCCCTTAATCTCTGTAGTGAGTAATGCCATGTCACTGTGCAGATATGTCAGATCCAGCACAAGAAGTATAGAGAGTGTTTTTAACAGTGAAACTATCTTGGTTTCAAAAAATATTTTATTTCTCCCCTCCACTTAACTGTTTCTCCTAAAGCATTTTCCCATCTGACCTCCAAAAGAGCAATCATCATCCTGCAATCTGGCATATAAAACTCAGCTTTCACGTGGTGGGTGAAGACAAGCTGCAGCTCTGCATTACTAAATGCAAATAATCAATACGTTGATTGAGTTTTTGGCTACAAGAGTTCTTTTGATGGTAGCGACAGTGAGCATGACATTCCTCTTTCAATGACAAGCCTGTTTAGACTTTTCTACCTACCACTTTGTGAATCAGGCAACTGAAAATACCCACAGCAATTCCTCCAAACTGTCAGCTATTGCCGTGATTCCACCCAGCACCCCCTGTACAAGACAACAGATTAACCATTAGGCTAGATATGTTGAAAATATACAGCTTCAACCTTTCCCCAGCTAGCTCAGAGCGATGTATAGATGATTATTTCAACCGTCAGCTGCCGCAAAGACTTAAACCCCTGCACAATAACTCCTGGATTCATCTGCCCCTTGTCAAACTTGCACAGCTTTAGTTTGAGCATACATAGTGTGGCAGTTTCACTGCGGATCTAGAATAATCCAGACGGCTGCTGTCTCTTTGTTAACAGGAAGCTAAACTGATGAGTTTGTAATGCATTTCTTATCAAAGGTAGTTTCAGAAAAGAAAATGTGCCCAATCAAAAAGGGCGTTGGAATTTAGCATAGTATTGAAATATGGTTTAATCAGAACATTTGTCTTCTTGTTGGGAAAAAAATATTATTCGCCCCCTTTAAAAATCACTTGACGCCAATGAACAATTTTGCAAATTTACTCAATTTTTTGGTGGTAACATGTAATGAAATAATTGACTAGAAACTACAATGCAACGGTGCTTGATGAGATACAAGAATGTTAATTTTAGAAACTGCAGAGTGGTGTTTGCTTGGTGCCTGAAATGGTAATTCAAAGGAAACGGGCTGCTGTTTTGGTTTCTACATGCATTACAAACTCAGGGAAATGCATTTCATTCCTCTTTTAAACAAAGAGAAACAGATATGCTGCATATGTCTACATACTAGTAACATTAGAAAAGCAGGTGAGTCTCACTTGCACTACGAGCCATATGAAGCAGATAATAAAACATCAAAATCCAAGAATGTCAAGAACACATCATCTCAGAACATTTTACAGATACTGAATGGTGCTTACATGAGACATTCTCTCTGAAACACTCCAGACCAAGAAACATACGTTTTGCTTCTCCCCCCCCGCCCCGGCCCCCCCCCCCCCCCCCCCCCCCCCCCCCTCTCCCCCCGCATGCACCCATCGCGGCGACCCCCAAATACCTCACATCG
>WUAM01000323.1:31903453-31919937 GCA_024336885.1 Actenoides hombroni
CCCAGGCTAGTGCCTGGCACATAAAATTGAACAACAAATGCATGGCTTACTTTTTTTTTTTTTTTCTTTTCTATTGGCATCCAGTGCTTAAATTTTATATTAATACTACACAGTCTTTCAGTCTTAATTTTCCTCACACATAAAGGATTGAAAGTCAGCTACAGATATATTCCTCATCTTTGCTTTTCACTGAATATTGTAAAAAGAAAAGCTAATAGAAAATGTGGAATTTTGCTAGGGTGGATCCTGTTATGTATTCTAGATGGCTGCTCTGGTATTCTGTGAAACCATCATGAAACTTAAGTTCCTGAGCTTTTAGAGTTACATGTGTATATAGAATGAAAGATAAACTACAAAGATGTTTGGGAACCCAGAAAACTTTTA
Source organism: Actenoides hombroni (assembly GCA_024336885.1). Taxonomy (NCBI): domain Eukaryota; kingdom Metazoa; phylum Chordata; class Aves; order Coraciiformes; family Alcedinidae; genus Actenoides; species Actenoides hombroni. Next base: position 31,903,838 of record WUAM01000323.1, read on the forward strand.
ACTTGAATCTTCTGGTGAAAAAAGTCCAGGGAATGGTTTTATACTAATTCATTTTTAAGGATAGAACAATACCCCAAGGTTACTGTAGAATTGTAATTTTTTTTCTTTGTTCCTCTGCTTTAATTCAAGACCATAATTATTACGAATACTCTATAGAGATACCAGTTGTTATCACTTCTCTATTACTACAACCTCAGCAAGTAAAGAAGTAGAAAACCACTTCTGTTTGAAAGGCTGTTCAAATTGTGGTTGCTCTAAAGTTCACTGAAGTCAAAGAAAACACATTGACTTCAGTGGACTTTAGAACAGGAGCTGTTCATTTCTTATGCTTCAGAGTGCAGGCTGATAAAATGGGGCAGGAAGAAAGCCTTTCACATATATACAGCATTTTACAATTTGCTTGGGCAATTTAGAGAAGAAAGGCTTCAGCTTTCATGGACCTGGTTTCTCTTTCCTATACATAAGTATACACATAAAGTGACACTATGTGTCCGTAATAACCGTCTTCCCTTTCCCCTCACAAATGTGCACAGTAGCAAAAAGCTACATTAATTCCTAATCAAATCCTAAACTATATTTAGACTAAGTCATAGGTACATTGAACCTTAAGCATCTTTTCTGATCTAGATTCTAGTATTCCTCATACATTTTTATTTATTTTTAGTCTCCATTCTCCATTGCCTTTTCAATTTATGATTCACTCGGTAATTGTTTATTCAAGTCATTATGTTGGTATTGGAAAACTGTCAAATGAAAAGGTAAAAAAAAAAATCATCAGTGAACTTTTTCCCCCTGTCCATCTCATTGTCCAATTGACTCCTCCACATGTTGCACCCATACAGAATACTATTTGGATAAAATAAAGTTTATTTTGGGAAAGAGTGAAAAAAGAGAGATGTTTCTAAATTGTAGAACTTAAAACAGAATGTGGTCTGAGTTCATGAGGGTCTGTTCTCAGACAGACATCAAAGTGAAGGGAGTTGACTTTGTCTTTTGAGAGTGCACTTTGGAGAATAAGGAAATTCAGTCTCTCATCTGACATGGCGAGTGTAAATAGTCTTCAAGTTAAATTTTAAATTCTCTTATTTCATTATGACAAGCTGTTCTGCTATCTGAACACTGAGAAGAAGCAACAGCAAAACATCACCCCTGTGTGGAAGGAAAAAGCTGTTCAGACACTGTGTGTCCTATTGTATCATAAGCATCTATGAACTCCAATTTTAGAGCTCCAGCTGCTGCATCTAGCTGAAGGAAAGTACAAAAGGATTGCTCAAATCCATATGTTAACTTTTTAATACACTACCTGATGATCCCATGACTACAGAGAATGGGGAATCTTTTGACTGGGATTTTGTTCTACCACCAATCTGTTACGCAGCCTTGGGTTGCTCACTTGAAGTCAACTCCTTTTTAATGGATTTCCTTACTTACAGCTCTTGCCAAGACTCAAGTGACCAAATTATCTGAAAATGTGGCTGTTAATCATCAGTTTTCTCAGATCTACCAGATAAAAGATGGTGAGGTTGCTATTGCTTTTTAGAAAGTACATTTGGAGTACATTCCATAAAAAAATACCACATGCACATGTGATAAGAGTAAACTGTTATTACAGTGGGATTTTTTTGGTATTTTTTTTTTTTTAATTAGACATGAAAGAATATCTATTCAACATCGAATAATTGTCATAATTTTATTTCTGTTTCTTTTTTCTTTCCTTAAAAAAATACAGTGTCAGTTAAAGGACACTGGTTTCCTTATGAGGGATCCTTTAACAGTTCCCCGAGGTATGGCATGTAAAGCCAAAAGGCACGTTGTTGGGGGATTCTTCCAGAGTAGCATCACAGCAAATTGTAGTGTTTCCACACTCAAAGTTCTAAATTCAGTGCATTGTCATAGACTATCCTTGTCTCAATACATAGCAATCCACAGTGTATTGTCCTTCATCCTGTTGCCTCACAGAGAATTTTGACACCAACTGTAAGGGACATGAAGGGAGAAGTTGCACCACTAGCAAGGGTAGACTGTTGTGTAGTTCTGCCAAACTCTGGGAGGAATTCCTCTACAAAGTAAAGGAAGTTTCCCCTCTGTGACTGAATGCACTCTCAGTCTGATCAGTTACTGGTAAAACCAGTAAAGTTCAATATGTGGACCAAAAATTAAAGTAAATTAAAAGATTAAAATAAAAATTTGTAAGGCCACTCACCATTGAGCCTATGAACACTTTGATGTTTACACTCCCTCAGATCCATTAAATTCAGTTGGAAAATATACATTGCCTAGAAGCAACTAAGGGAAAAAGTAAGCACAGGAGTTCTTGGCGATTACTCTGCTTCTTGGGATCAGAAATCTTGTATTTATTGCATAGATTATGTTCCTCAGGAAGAGAGAGTATTTCAGGGCATAGGAAAGGGATTTTTATATGCTGACTTCTTTGGAGAAGGACTCCATATCTTTCAGCTAGTTCTTGCTGCAACTGTTTCCTTCCTGAGAACATTAAGAAGTGTAGATTTCAGCCTGTAGAAATCTAATTAGAATTAATATTTTGTTTTCCAGTTCAAAGTGCCAATTTGTCTCAACACCTAAAAAAATCATAATTGTAACAGTGTAATTCCAACCTGCATATTTTGAAATTTTAAACTTAAATAACCTTTTATCTACCCTGCTCATGACAAGTTTAAAAATAAATTTGTGATTAAGGTGTTTTCATTAACACATTTTCTGAAGAAGACACCCTAGGTCCTCATGCCCATTTCTCTGGCAGTACAGCACTGTTCAGTAAAGAATGTATTTTCATACACATTTTAAATCTAGGGGACTGCACTCTTAACTTCTAAGATATGTTTTAATTCTTCCTCTGCTTCCCAGTGTGTTGTCTTGCTTCTGAAACACACAGTCTAGAGGACATTGGCCAGTTGGAATTTTTTATTAGGTGGCTAATATGCTACAAATAAATTGGGGTTTTTTGTTTGTTTGTTTTGTTGTATTGTTTTGGTTTTTTACTTTTTAAACTTTACTATCATTGAATTTCTTTTTCTTTTTGGTTGGTCTTTACTCTTGTACAAAGGGTGTAGAAGTGTCTGTGTCTCTGAACACGAACTGAAATCTTGACATTTAACTCTGGTTTTCTTATCGTCAGTCTTACTCAACTTTCATTGACATCAGTGGAAAAAATTCCATTTATTAAATGTTAACAGGATCAGGCTCAGTGATCTCAAATATGCTTTCAGGTTCAGCTGCAACATTCCTCTGGGATGGAAGTCTTCACATGACTGCTACCTGTGAGGTCACAGTATCATTTTCATATGGTAAACTAAGTATAAAATACCGTGCATGTTTACATACATGCTGCTCTTATATATACAAGTGCTTACACTGTATATACCTATTTGGAAATACTGCTATACAATTAAAATGGGCCATCTGAATGTATTTTATTTTTTTTTAAATAGAATGTTTTCCTCACAAAAGCAATACATAAAGTTCGGAGGATTTTCAGCCACTACTTATTTCTAAGCCAGCACTACCACCTGCTGGTTAGATGGAGCTTCAAGCCCCAGTGCCGGTTTCCTGTCTTCAAATCTATGCAAAAGTATAGAACAGTATTTCTCAGCTGCTCTTATACATAGAAATGTTATTGCCAGAAGACAGATTTTTAGCACATTGGCTGCAGTTTAACAATATTCTGTTACCTAAAGTATGGTTTTCATAAAAAGCAAGGAATGTTAACTGCTGACAAAACAATTCTCTTATGCAAAGTACTGTGAGTCACAGGGTAAACATCTGAATTAATCAAATAAATTGAACCTGTTGTATTAAAAAGCCCATTGTTACACATGCTCGTTTTATCATTTACAGATATATAGAAAAATACACTTCACAACACTAAGAAATCACTTTTTTTTTTTTCTCCCCTAAGTGCTCCCTACTTTAGTGAGTTCTACAATGTACTCCATTGTTGTAAATCTCTTTTTTCCTCTGAATAAATGTGTCCCACAAAAGGGTATCATCTGGTAAATGTATTAATATAAAATACAACCTAGATATAAGTAACTAAGAGTAAATCTATGAAATATTAACAAAAACAGTGATAGCAAAAAGGAGATGGAATATAATGTATTGCTATGGAAAATTAGGGAAGTATAGCACATAAATTCTAGGTAAATAATGACAAAACAAAGGAAGTAAAACAAAACAATAATAATAAATAATAATAAAAAATTAAAATAAATAAATAAATAAATAAAACCAACTTCAAATGTGATGCCTACCTCTGACTGTATCTGCAGAAGAACCCACAAAAGAATTAATACTCACATCTCTGCCGAAGTAATGAGTATTTGGCTGAAATCAATTGTAATGGAGAAGCAAGGGCTGGCAATTTAATAAGGGTGGAAAATAAAGCATAAGAAATCCAGCAGTAATAACTAATAACATTGTTATTTACAACAGTTTTTAGATCTCTAACAGAAGATTACTCAAAAGGATGGATGCATTTAGCAAGGATCTTATTTTTCAAATAAAACCTAAATAGGTTCAAAATACCTCCATACAAAATATATAAGAAAATTACTGTTAGGAATTCCTGCTGATTATTTCTCCAATATTGAAAAATACTGCACAGATAGCACTGAAATATGTACAGAAGTTAGGTTTGAACTATACAGAATTATTTTAAGAGTGAAATACTTTTACTTTTCACTTTGTTACTAAAGCTACACAGAGATGTCAAGTTTGCTTAGATCATGCCAAGGATCAGGGAGATCACACAAAGTGATCACAACCCATGGCAAGGAACAGCTTTAGAAAGAAAACTTCATCAAAGGTAAATGCATTGTGCTGTGTACTTCTGGTTTCATTAAGCAAACCCTGATGAGAATATGGCCATTACTACATAAAGCAAAGGTAACCTAACAGCAGCACTTGCACTTTTAGTACATAACGCCCTGAAACAAGAGGAGAGGAAAGAAGGTAATGGAGAATTTATAAGAGAAAATTGTCAAAGTGTTGAATTAGTCACTCAGGTTGCTTAGCTATGTCCTGCAGAACGCTTGATGTATGCAGTGTTATACCAGGGGAATCACTTATTCTCTGTGAGTATAAAATTAAATATAGATGATGTTCATTGTCAAAGCAGGTAGCACAATAAGGAGGAAAAGTGACTGATAAAAGTAAAAGAAAGAAAGAAAATTCTGCAGGAAACCACTGAACTGCTAGTATTTCTGTTGTAATTATCACACCAATTTCACAATAAAGTCCACAGTCACCTGGAGGAGGAGGAACTCTCTCCAGCAAAATAAAAAATTGATACATAAAATTTCAGAAGATTTACAGGTCTGTTACTATCCTGAAAGCAACTATATCAAGCACAAATGCCACAGGATGTCAATATATTTGGAAATAATGTTGTTGCCAGATGTTTTGAGAGTCAGATACTGAAAGCATCCAGAAATCCAGCATTCAGGGCACACTGACAGCTGTCAAGAAAGTCATCTTCCCGAAGGGAATTGCTTGGAGCTCTATCTCTGAGGATTTTATTTTGTCCTGCTTGAGGAGAAGGAAGGCAGGCAAAAGACTCATATGCTAAAGGCAGATTAAAAACAAATGCATATTTTGACATATTTGATATTCCTCACGGGCAGAACGCAAGGATACTGCTGAGGAAATCTGTGGGACCCAAGGGACAACTTCAGGATATTTCTTGAGGAGTATGTGGGGCTTGAGTATTGAGGCTGAATATATGAGCCTAAAGATAAAACTTGCACTCCCTCACGCTACAATTTCAGATGCAAAACAAGAACTTAGCTATTTAGCATGAGAAATACCAGTAAAACTGAGTGAATGAATGAGATGCAGCATTCACAGATTCAATCAGCCAATCAAAAAGACCATTAAAAGCTTGATCAGCTACTAGACATGATAAAAGCATAAATCCTGAATCCAAAAATAGAGTATGCATTTTCATTCAAGTAAGAGATAGTATTTTCTGGAGTTATTCAGTAAAGACAGACAGACAGAGAGCAAGAAAGTTCCACAGACTAGGCTATAATAATAAGGTGGTAGTGATCACAGGGATATCTGAAACAAAAATTAAAATAATCTCATGCTTGAAAAGCGGCAAATCTATGTGTAAGGTGTTCTAAGTATACTACATAAATCAACATGCAGAAATATCTGGTGTCAATGAGTTAAAAGAATGTTAGTTCCTGCTCTGACAGAATTCCAGACTGGGGTAACATCAGATAAATTTATACTATGCAATCACAAAACTTTGACTTGATTCTTCTATGTTACTGCAAATTGTGTATTCATTTGCTTCTCTTCCAAACATAAGTAAAGGCCTTTGCTGAGCCATATATAACTCTTTGAAGTGTAAGATGTCTGTAAGTTGGACTCCTTGTATGGAAGGATCCTGTCAAATAGCTAGGATTACATTACTGATTTCAGCCTCTACAGGTCCTTGCATTATGGTTATCACCACAGAATCTGTGCTGAGACTGACATCTGTCCCAAGTCTACTGTTCTCCCATCTTTTCTCCTTTGTCTGAATGAAGAAATCAATAAAGTATATATTGCTACCCAGGGCAATAAGACTCTGGACTAGAAACAACCAAATTATACTCAATTTAATGCTTTTAAAATGTATATATTAATTTTTCCTTGAACAATTCTTCTATGGAACACAAGCTCTTGGTGCAAAAAATGCAGCTTTTAAGAACTGTGGAAAACATTAGATCTCTAACAAACAAAAATTTACATCAGATTTTTGTTTATATATGTAAAATGAAACATTTTCATGTCTCAATTTACACAAAATATCATTTGTGTACAATTAAAATTTAATTTGAATAGCACTCTGAAAATGTGTAACCTCACACAATACAATAAATATTTTTTTGTGGAATATCAAAAGCTGTTCTTAGCATGCAAGACTTAGTAAAATGCATTTTGCTATTTTGTTGCTTGCCCTGACATTGGAAAGCTTACTGATGACATACAGAACCAAGTAAAAAAATCCAGTATTTCTTGTAAAAACCAAGACAAGGATAAAAAAATGGCTATAAGTCAAATTCCATTATTAGTGAGAAAAATTAGCATGTCATCTGAAAATTTGGGAAATGCTTCCTATATGTTGTAAAGGACACCATGTAGTGGAAACCAGAAAAGTACATCCTGTATTATTCAGCAGTGCATCTCACTTCCTTTCACCCTTCTGCTGCCTCATCGTGTGAATTATATTAATTTTCACACCCTGCAATACTGTATCACTTTTTTTTTTGCCACCCATCTTGTGATCACAGAGAACCTGACAGTCCTTGCATATTTTACTAGATCAAGAATAATTTTAATAGAGATATAGCATAAATTACAAAAAAAATCACTGTACAAATGCCTGGTAATGAAATATGCTATCAGATTGCAACTATGGATTTTACTTCACATTGTTACTTGTGTAACAGAAATAAGCATCATCTCTACATGAGGCTCAAAACTTGCACTTGGTTTTTATTCTTTGATAGAAAAATCTTACTTCTATTAGGTGATGAAACTTTATCAACTACACAAATATTTATCTTGACTTCTAAGTTGTTGTCCATATATTACAACTTCTATTTTTACTAAAAGTCCAAGCAATATGTCCCATATGGGATCATGAAAGTAGTATAGAAGAGATGCTAGTTGTAGGATAAATCATCTACACTACTAGATGTCACACATGCTAATCCATTCCAGCAAGAGTTTGCTGAAGAACAGGATTTCCATTTCTTGTTGCCAGTCTTCCTCCACAACATAGCTATGGTGACATAAAATCTCTGTCTGTACTGTCAGACAACACATAACACCACTGAGAGAGTGACGATAACACCAGAAACATGGAAATGGAGAAAGCAACATGCTTAGTGCAAGCAAAATATTTTATGCAAGAATGAAAAAAGAAATTCCATTACAAAAGATCAGAGATGTTATAATGATTTTTCAGATTTTCTTCAGCAGCTCTTCACACTAAATGAGGTCTACATTCCAATTAAGGTTTAGAAACAGCTAAAAACTGCAGGTGATTTTTTTTTTTTCCAGAAACCTAAAGAGATTCTTCTCTGCTGATGCAGATAAACTGAAGCTCTTCTTGCCCTCTTAGATATTACCCACATTAAAAAGTCTCTAAATTAGAAAGCAGCAAAGCAGCTCTAGTAATTTCTCAATTTCTCCTTTCTGTCATGTACCCCATTTCACTTTCCTCTCCTCTTTGCCATGGATATGACCTCCTTCAGCAAAGATCACAAGACATGAAAATTGGCCTCTGCAGGGGAATCACTATGTCAAAAGGACACCCTGGCTTATATTCAGGACTTCAAAATGTAAGGATGTCAAAGCACTTTTTAGCAAAATATGTAACATAATATATTGAAAACACAATAGTTTCAGTCTCTAGATGGAAAAAGAGCTATAGCCATGTAGAAAGTCAGAGGCACAGTCAAGATTGGGATCTTTGTCTTGTACCATTTTTTTTCACATTTGTCTAGGTAGAATTTCCAGTCAAACTAAAACGTCCACATGAATTTTTAACCAGATGACACTGGCCACATCGTACACAGTAATAATGTTTTTTCCACCCTTCCTTTTCAGAATAATTCTACTGTGCTAACAAGATCTGATCAGTATCAGTGAAGCATGTGTATGTGAGGTAGTACACAGTATGTTTCCTAAAGTCACTGATAAGAAGTGAACCACAGCATTACAGCATTCAGTAGTAAGTATCACAAGGAAAGCTATATAAGGAATGGTGCATAGTCTCAAACAGTAAAACAACTGAACTTTAACCTGTTTTAAAGTATATTAAAGTATATTTTGAAAATATTTAAGAACTTACATATTAAAATAAATATATCTATGTTTTCTTTAAAATAAATTAAAACTTTTCCTCATCTGTTCAACTCCCTCCTGTCTACTATAAACTCAATCAAAGCAACAATATAGGATGGGTGCTTGTTTTGTGGCACTTCAAGAACCACATATGGAGTTACATGATAACAATCTCCTCTGTTCATGTAGCGCACAAAGAATTCATAATATTACGTAGCCTAGCATATACAAATACGTGGAAAGGTTCTAGGTACTCAGTAGAAAATATGATGACCCAGAAACACTTGTCTTGCAAGTTGCTTCTGCCCGCCAGGCTGTGGACGTACATGGAACTTTACAAATTCTGAAAATCTCTAGTTCAATGGGCTCTCCAGGCTTAGGTAAGCATTAGGTTGGTTACCTCTGGTTGCAGTTCTAGAAGTACGAATCACATCATAGGTACATTGATAGAATCATAGAATGTTAAGGGTTGGAAGGGACCTCTAGAGATCATTGAGTCCAACCTCCCTGCCAAAGCAGCATCACCTAGGGCATGTCTCACAGGAACGCATCCAAACAGGTTTTAAAAGTCTCTAGAGAAGGTGACTCCACAACTTCTCTGGGCAGCCTGTTCCAGTGCTCCATCACCCTCACAGGAAAGAAGTTCCTCCTCATGTTAAGGTGGAACCTTCTATGCTCAAGTTTATACCCATTGTTCCTTGTCCTATTGCTGAGCACTACAGAAAAGAGATTGGCCCCTTCCATTTGACACCCACCCTTCAGATATTTATAGACATTAGTAAGATCCCCTCTCAGTCTTCTCCTCTCAAGACTAAACAGGAATGCAGGACTCTAAACTTGTCCTTATTGAACTTCATGAGGTTCATCTTTGCCCAGCTCTCCAGCCTGTCCAGATAACACTGGATAGCAGCACAGACTTCTGGTGTGTCAGCCACACCTCCCAGTTTCGTATCAGCAAACTTGCCGAGAGTACGCTCTATCCCCCTTGTCCAGGTTGTTGATAAAGATATTGAACAAAACTGAACTCAGTACTGATTCCTGGGAAACACCACTGGCCATAAGCCTCCAGCTTGACTCTGCACCACTGATCACAACCCTAAAGCTAATGTGACTACTTACCTGTGTAAAGGTACCCAACATATTTAAGATTCTATGGGTCTCAATGGAATAATGAGATGGTGGAAACACTGTGCTTGAATTTTTCCTTCCTTCTCCTGTTTTTCTATCAAAATGCATCAAAGGCAGTAACAGTTCCATACATAATGCAAGCACGTTTTAACTTGGTTTGCAGGGCTTTTATTCTGGTTTATTTATAATAAGCTGCATTCTACTTTATATGTTGATACTATATTGTAGTCTATTGTGTATTTCAATAAGAACCTACTTCTGTACATTACAATAACTTCAGATCACACAAAATGTAGAAGACCTAGGCCAAAGGACTACTTCTTCTATGAATCCGAAGGACTATATTCCAAGTCAAAGAACATATTTTTCCGTGAATTATACAAGGAGTCAATCAATAAGGATACCAAATGAAAAAAAAAAACAACAACCCAATACAAGAGTATGAAAATATGAGACTTTAAGAATCAACTGTTCATTTTAGTTTGGAAGCAATTTGAAAAGAACATACATTACAGATCCAAGCGTATCTCTGATTAGCACAAGTTGATAGCTTTCTGCTGTTATTGGTTCAATATTAATTAGAGACTTTGCCCAATAACATCAACACAAATTAGCTAAGACTCAAGATGGCAATCAACTTGGGGGACCTATACTGAAAAGTGGTACTAACAACTTCCCAGCATCAATGAGCTTCTCAATCCTGCAGCTGTTTTTAAAAGCTTCCTCCCAAAGGCACATTTAGAACTGAATTAAATGCAACTTTGACTTAATTAACATTTTAAATGATAATGAATACAATGTATATTCATAGAAGGCATTTACATTTTGTTATAAAACTGATAAAAAATTAATAACTCTTTCTTAATAAGTTATGTCTCTCCAGACCCATAAAGCCTAAGGCAGTCGGTGCTGTAGTCTAGGGTCTAATCCAGGTTCCTAATGCAGGTGGTATAAGGAGGCAGGAGACTGACTTGACACTTGACATTTGCTCTAAGCCAGCTCTGGATCAAGCCACTGCTTGTTCATAAATACTTTATTTCATACAGTAAAGGTCAGAATTTGGGCTCAAGGCAGGGCTATGACAGAAATGCTCAAGCTGAAACCGAGCCAGCTCTGGCATCTGTCGCTTGAAATAGCTCAGGAACAGTAGAGAAGGAGACCTAACCGGCTAGCATCTGTCCCACACCAAGGAGGTAACAGGAAGAATCTGCTGCCTGGTGGTAAGAAACTGTCATGGTGAGTTTCATGACAACCAGCCACACTCAGGAACTAAAAATGCAAACATAATTTCCATGTCACCTTGCATAAGACCCTCTGCTAAATTCACTCCACAGGATGCAGACAACATCTTTTCTAGCTTGTCCCCGTCAAAGCAAGCCACTCACTAGTCTCTTTCCCTGTGACCCTAGTAAGAATCACTACGCAATGTAAAGGCCTGAAGGAATTAAATGCAGACATCTTGATCTCTCCCTCCCCCACCTTCCTAATTCTGCAAAAGACTTGCTGCTACACTTAGCAGTGCCTTCATCCCATGGTGATGTGACCACTGGCTAGTGTGTATCACTAGCCTCATAAGGGTAGTTGTATATACTGCATCATAAAACTCATCTGAAAAGGTGTGTGCTTCACTATTTATATTTTCTGGTCATAGTAATGAGTCAGATTGTCTTGATTTTATCATTCTACCATCTGAAAAGGAACAGCTTGCTTTGGGAGGGGTTGTTTTGGTTTTTTTCAGCTCTTGCATTTCTACATCTCAATATTAATCTATACGTTCATATTATATCCAAAAGAAAATTAAATAATTTAGCAGCATTCAGGTTCTACTAAAATATAGAATAAAAAGGATTCATTTTTCAAATGTTAGAGTCAAACTACATACTTGAAGTTGCCTGTTGCAAAACACTTACGGTTTCATCTTACTTTTCCCACCCCCACTCTATAATTAATGTTATCTATTCAGTGTTTGAAAAGGAAATACAAAAGTCCCAGTGCATTCATACACATGAAAAAAATTATCAAATAGATAATTGAAGTCTCGGGAGGGCATATACCAGCCCATTCTGATCAGGACTTCTATCTCTATGTTAGCAACGTAGAAAAACATAAAGCTACATGGAGGATCACATGAAGGTCTGCACATCAAGAGTGAGAAAGACAGATGAATTAAAAGATTGGTTCAGTGAAACCACTGTTCCAGCAAGCAGTTCTTGAATGCTAGTTAAGACTGTGATTGCATACATTGAATCAATTCATCCTATTTTCTTTTGTGGAGACACCTGCATGCACCTCTGTATGATTGTGACAAGGAGAAGAAGATGGAAATAAAGTAGGTTAGGCACATTACAAATATAAACTAAATTGAAGAGTAATTAGGAGATTTTAATTCTCAGAAAAGCATATCTGACAGTGTCTAGCTTCAGATTTGCCAGTACCACAAGCTATGGAGCAAATATGGCAAATCTCTAGCATATACAAGCATTGACTTCTTGTCAGTGGCTACACCATAAGAGCCAGAACAGCACAGGAATCTCCCACATTGGTATTGTCTTTTTCATTTGTTCCATTGTCTGGTTTTATATGCTTCAAAACCCCATTGGCTAGTTTTGATAACAGCAGCTTTCTTCACAGTAACTCATTCTGAGAAGGTGGCTACAGAAGGTAAGTTGGTTTTCTTCATTACCTAGTAGCAATACAACTGCATTTTTCCAGATGTACTGGATTTGTATCTTAACTGAGTTAACTAGAATAGTGTTTTCTTTGCAAAACTGAACACTCAAATATACACAGGTGTCCATTTTTACATTATTTTCAGTATTTTGTAAGGGGACACATGAGGTCTTGTAGAGGCATTTAGAGAAAACATCATGGCCATGTCATTCCTGAGGAACACAACCCTGAATACATGGGAACAGATATAACTGAAGTAAAAAACCATCACACGAAAAGAATGAATGATACTTGGAACTAATTTTACATAAATTGATATACCACCCACAGCATGTTTCACAGGCTTATTATTTATAATCTTTGTGGCTTTGAATTAACAGGAATTTATTTGGCACTACATCTCATTCTAAGGTCTCATTTTCATTATTCTCATTTAAAAAAAACCTCAAAACACAGTCTAGGCTACATAATGCTACATCATTCTCCAGTATGCAGAGGTGGGGGTCATTCCACAGAAACAAATTGTAAAAAACCATAATCTTAATCACTTGCTTATGAACTTATGATGCCATTCCTGAGGGGTAACACCTGTCTTTCCTTTCCAAGCAGAGCCATTCACTTATTTACTCCTTCAACAACTTCTTCCTCAGAACGTTAAAGGTGTGCTGCTGGTTTTTTGTGCAGGACAAAGATGAGACAATGTGACCACAGAGGGATCAATGGGTTCTATTACAGAGAAAGGTGCTTATGCAACATATGTAAAAGAATTTCAGAGAAAATGAGTCTCCATCACTGTTCCGTGAGAACAGAATTCTTGCAGCTCAGAATAGGTGTGTAGTGGGAGGAAGCAGTGGTAGTACCCCACCTTTTCCTACTCAGAGTACTAGAAATATAATATAATATAAATGGGATCATATTTATAGTTGGTTTAAGAATCTCCAAGTCTCTAGCCACCACAAGTTGGTATGCACATCCTGTAAAAGGGAAACCATTGTCACTAAGGAGTGAAAAGAAAATTCTAGCTGTGATAAGTTATTCTTTGGCAAAGAATATGCAGGTCCTTCCTGCACCTTGGCTCATCCATAAAAGCAAGTATTTATTGCTGTCCTGGTTACTTCAACAGGACTAAAGTAGTAGTAGTTAGTTTTGTTCTTTAGAAAGCAGAAGATACAGCTCTTGCATTCTAGAAGAAATAAAGACTATGCTGTCTTTTCAGCCAGCAATGCAGGAAGCCAGGACTTAATAGTCAATTCATTTAGGAAAGCCCAAGCACAGTTACACAACTGATGAGTTTTAGATACACTGACTGATGCATGTGTGTTATGCATTCTTCTCTCTGGCTAAATCAGTAAGTGACATGTCACTTCAACTTTCATTATAGAATTTGGTTTTTTAAGCTGTAAAGATGTACAGGCAGAGTATACATTGCCCTAAGTAGCACAGGTCAAGGAAAAAGCTAGTTTTCCTTGGTCTAACTTGTTAAACCACACTGCCAGACATAGCTTCAGAACAGTGTACCAACCTTGGTTCAACAGCCATCCTTATTTGAGCTACCCAAAATGTTCCTCTGAATTTGCAGAATGTGATTTTGACATTCTCTGAGAAAGGCTCAGCAGCTAACTCGTCTGTTCAGCCTAAGCCATGTGATGGCACTAGAAGACCAGATAGAATATATGGTTCTAAAATAGGCTTGGCACACAGGTCCATGCTTTGGCTACTTTCAGAAGTTCAGCTTGTCTTAGCATGGTCTTTCTTTCCACATAAGATGGATAGGAGTTTGGGATGAATCCTGAATTCAAAATGTAAAATCACGAAATCATAGTATGGTAGAGGTTGGAAGGGACCTCTGGAGATCATCAAATCCAACCCCCCTGCCAGAGTAGAAACACCTAGGGCAGGCCACACAGGAACATACCCAGGTGGGTTTTGAAAGTCTCCAGAGAAGGAGACTCCACAACCTCTCTGGGCAGCCTGTTCCAGGCTCCGTCACTCTCACGGGAAAGAAGTTTTTTCTCATCTTGAGGTGGAACTTCCCGTGTTTCACCTTGGTACCATTACTTCTCGTCCTATCACAGGACACCACTGCAAAGAGCGTGACCCCTTCTACTTGACACCCACCCTTCAGAAATTTGTAAACATTAATAAGTACCCCTCTCAGTCTTCTCTTCTCCAGGTTAAACAGCCCCAGGTCTCTCAGGCTTTCCTTGTAAGAGAGATGTTCCAGTCCCTTAATCATCATTGTAGCCCTCCATTGGACTCTCTCCAGTATTTCTCTGTCCCCCTTGAACTGGGGAGACCAGAACTGGACACAGTACTCAAGATGTGGTCTCACTAGGGCAGAGCAGAGGGGGAAACCAACCTCCCTGGACCTCCTGGACACACTCTTCTTAATGCACCCCAGTGATAATTAGTCTTGTCTTTTGTTTCCAGAGATCCCTGATATTAACCAAAGGCAAAGTCTTCACATAAAGCTTCTCAGAACTATCAGAGCATGCTAAAGCATCTTTTCTCACAAGCACAATTAGATACATCTGGGCCTAGTATCAAGAATGTCCTTAGAAATTTACATTCCCATGGCAATGGGCACAGCGACAAGTTTAGAAAATGTTTCCTTTTGGAACATGAACGTCTGATGTTCTTGAGAAGTACAGCCATATGGTGATTCAGAAAAACAGAAATTAAATAGTTCAGGTTAAGTTTCTGTCTTTATCAATTAATCATTTGAATAGTACTTTCCAAGATTTGGCACAGGCCTAAACAGAAACATCACACTTATCAGTAACATAATCTCATTGTATGAACCATCCCATATTTTTCAGTGGCTAAGTGCCTCTCTTGACTCTAGCTCACTTGAGTTCCTAGTGCAAAAAATGCTTGGACCATTTGACTAATCCTGCAGCAGTCTACCAAAAGTAGCTAAACCTGAACAAATGTAGATATAGAAATATTTAAAATTCTATTGCCTTATGTTTAGAAAGATCATATCTATTTTTTCCAGGCAACTGCCTATAAACTCAAAAAATATTTTAATGTATTGTATTATAAAAATGATTACCATTTGGTGGAAGTACAGGCAACAACACAACAACAGAGACGCTCATTCACAATAGAAAATATAGTGCAAGTATTACTTTCTCTACATATTATATGATTAATACACTAAATCCTGTGTACATCATTGAATACGTAAAACAATATCTTCCACCTGACATCAGATTCTTACAAATAGCATTACTTCTTACAAAAGCTACTAATTGTTTCAATAAGTTTCATATAATGGTCTGTGATTTTATTTATCTTGAAAAAAAAAGCCTGCTTTTACAATCAAAAATAAAAAAAAAAAAAAAGGGGGGGGGGGGGGAAGGAAGGAAAAAAAAAGGAAAGAAAGAAAGGCATTAAACAATTGTAGAAGCAAACCAACCCAACCGGGGCACAACGACCAA
>WUAM01000323.1:31929109-31940583 GCA_024336885.1 Actenoides hombroni
AGTAGGGGCCGTGTTCCAAGGCAGCAAGAGGAAAAATAAATCAAAAGTTTGTCAATTGTCATAGATTACAAGAAATTCCTTCAAACACATCAATGTACACATGATATGTCCCCTCTGGGGTACAAACCCCACCGCTCACAGCAAGCACTGTCACTGGAAAAAATATATAGAGAATTAGACCATAGCTGTTGCACAAAATGAAAGAAACAGGAAGAGTAGGTCATCCAGTTTAGAGATATCATCCCAACGTGGCTGCATTTTTATATAAATATATACATGTATTTGGCCCCTTGCTGCAAAAACTACAGTTAAATGGAATAGGAAAGAGATTGAAAATATTAAAAATAATAAACTAACAATCTGTGAATAAAATTTCCACACAAGCATTTCTCTGGACAATGTGAAATCAGCATTCATATGTTATTCAGGGAGTGGGATGCATAAAGTGAAAGGGATGGCAAAGAAACTGCAAAAGGAAAGCGAGGTTACTTTAATCATCCCTAGCCTTGTGGAAACGTACTGATCTGCCCTGAATTATTAATATTAGGCCTAACAGGTTTGGACAAATGCCTATGTAGGTCAGATTCACATCCCAACAATACCACAAGCTGATGTTGAGACGCTATCTAAATTGATGAGCAACCTCAGATGCATTATTAAAGAATGTGGTTTTCAAGTGTCACAGGAAGCTGCATTAATTAATGCCACCATAATTAAGTTTTCCATGTAAAGATATTCTTTCACATTTAATTCACCTGAATGTGTCAATATTTTTCATACAACCTTTCATTTAGTCTTACACATTTTCTACATTCAGCTGCTTCTAATTGCTATGTTACTAATTAAAATACATAAATCATCATACAGGACTACATATCGCATGTGTGACTATTTGCAGTGTCTTTGAAAATCAACTCAAAATATCAGCTGTTGACAGTTTCATAATTCAATGGGGAAAGAGTTTTATTAATTTATGTTTTGTTTTGGGTAGACAGCATTTTTAAGACCAATGATTTGTGTAGCCTGCAGATGGATAACATATTTTTCAAAAGTGATTAGTGATTTGAAAGCCTAAGCTAAGACATGAATAACAGACTGTGTTAAAAACTTACCTTTAAAAAAAAACCAAACAAAAAACAAAAAACAAGTCCCATAATAGGGATCTCAAGACTGGCATCAAAATTTGAGAGACCAAAAATCACTAATTACTGTTGAAATACTTCAACTAAATTTTTTGCTGATTCACAGAACTTTAAAAGCAAGGCAGCTGTATTATTCCTAACGGTTGTGAGCATGCTGCTAAGTGGAAGTTGTTCTCAGCTGTACTGAGAGCTGCCAGCTATCATGGTGTCTGTGACCATATGTCTGTGTAGGTAGGAGAAGGCAAATGGGAGGAAAGGGAGAGGAGATACATGTGACCGTGCTGTTTGGAACAATTCCTCGTGCTACACACAGAAGTTGTCACTCTCACTTCCCCACGGCCCTGCTGATGGAGATACCCATTGTGTTAGCTGGGTCACAGGATACTCTTTTTCTCTCGTTTCCCAATACTGAGGAGGTTACATTGATTCTCATTAATGTATAATAAGGGGCTCTTGCCCTTTATACTATGAATTCCTGATTCCTATCTTCTAACAGATTTCCATTAAAAGTGTAGAACTCACATTAAAATGACAGATCTTTAGGAATTATTATTTGTCTTAACCAGCACATGTAAAAAAGCATATACTGTGTGAAGGAGGAGTAAAGAAGAAAATATAAAAAAAATAGGTCTTTTTTTTTGACAGAATCATATAAAATGCAAACAAGTAACATATTTCTCCTTAACTGTTGAGTAATTTGGAAAAAAGTTTGGGTTTGAGAGTTACAGGCACCCTGAGGCATCTGTGACTGGCTTCACCATAACTTACTCAGCAGCGTCATTGGCTTTGGCAGTAGTTCAAAGGTCACATTCTCCCATGGATAAACTGTTCCTGAACAATTTTTTTCCAATATGTTAGGCATTGCATATACTCCTTCCACATCAGGCATGCTTTCCATGTACTTTGCTCTCCTTGTGGCTACTGGGAGGATAAATATTATTTTGTGTCAGTGTTTCAGGTGCTTTCTCTCAACTATAGAGTGTTCCACACTCTTTCTTTTTTTTTTTTTTTCTTCCTTTTTTTTTTTTTGAGGGGGTGGGAGGGATAAAAGGAGAGAGGTTTCTTTAAAAATTCCAGTGACATATTTTTGCTCTTTAAAATAATCTTCAAGAATTCATCAATTTAAGGCACCCCTTAAAGGCAGAGAATGTAAAGTTTAGGCTTTCATTCATCTTCTAAGACAGTGCAGTGATAACACTTTGACTGAATCTATAAGTAAGAGAGGTTCTTCCCTTTTAAAAGTAATGGTAAAATAGACATGATCAAACTTTTCTGAGATCTTTCAATTTACCTAATCAGTACTTTTGAACTGAATGATCTTTTTCATGGCATAATACCAGGGAATGGTATTAATATTCAGATATTCATTGAGAAATGGATCCCTAAAACCTTTTGATTTAAGTATTACAAATACACAAGGGTCAAACACATCTTTGGCCAAAATGTGGTTCTGATAGTTCATGCAAAAAGCTCTTTCAAAGTATATATCGATATAATGCTAATTTATACATAAATATTTCTATAAAAATACAGTTGCAAAGTCTGATCTCAATTACAAAACTCAGTTATTTCTTCATGCAAAATTTTCCAAACAGTTTAAAAAGGAGAACTAAGAACTTAACCAAACCAAATATAGCATTGCAGCTATGGAATATTCTAAAAGGGTATATATAAAAGGCACTACTATTTAATTTCTTTCAGACAGTCCCTTCCTCCAGCAAAACTAATAATTTATTTCAATAATAATTTATTTCAATATTTATATGACAGAATATGATTCCCTGGTTTCTTTTTTTTTTACAGAATCATGTTCAGCAAGATAGACAAAAGTTTTTTACAAAACACTATTGAAATTACTGGATTTCTGCATGGTATGAGTGAGAGCAGAACTGTTAGCTCATTCTTAACTCAGAAACCTCCACAAATAGATCTAGCTTGATTTAATTTTTCAGGCTTTCTTAGCTTTGAACCCTAATGGACTTTTTAATGAAGAAACACATGTGAGTGGTGTGAAATGTAGTAAAAGTATATGAACTTCAGAAATGCAATCGGCACTTACTATGTTGCTTTGCATTTATTGCATTTATTTCTTAGCTTCTCTGTATCACTGTATAAAACGTGTAAATGTACGTACAGATATTCTTCAAGGCTTAACAGTTCATGAAAACAGAAGGAGTGATAGAAATATTACTTACGCCGTTTGCAGCCACATTTTTTTATCCTTTTGGGATCCGTGATGTCATCATGACAGGCCTTGCAGTAAAAAAATGCCCTAGAGAGACAGAATGGGAAAACTGACACATTTCTTAATCCATATAAATGAAATTAGTCCCACATTTCCTCTTGTTGCAGTGCCAAGTTAATGAAACATGCCAGCACTAATTTCCTTTAATCTTTGAAAAGGTTTAGACATTTAAAGTAGGAAATATTTGCTGTAAGACCATTAATTTCAAATATGACTCCAAATCAGTGTTTCTTTTAATATACTTTTATTTGAAAAGTAATTGGGAGAAGGGATGATAGTTATGACAAAGTGTATCAGTTCATTTGTCTTTCATGTTAGAAAAAAAAGCAGTGTATGTTTTCATTAAAACATATACATATGAGTTCTTTGTTCTTATTTGATATACAAGATTATTATTTTTTTTAAATACTCTCTAGCACCCTGGGCCAATTTTTCAGCCTGGTCACAAACAGGACTTCAGTTTGGATACAATGAGATATTGGAATGAGATCAATGCCACGCTAATGTTAGGTATGCTATTTATGAAAAATCCAAACAAAACCAAAAAGGGAAAATCTACTCAAAATAAGTTCCTAAAGGAACATATAAATGAAAGAACTGCAATAATATTTTTTTGGTCCTTCATATGTGAATAAAGGAGAACCATTTTTGTATTGAACAAACAAAAGCCAAAGTTTCAAACAAAAATATGCAATTAACAAGGTGAACCACCCAGGTTTCCACTTAATTTTGGTTACGAACTCTCTTATCAAATGGATCACCACTAGGTGAAGCACAAGGCAAATGAAGGAAGTGAGAAAGGGTAAATAGCTGAGTTTTAGATAACATTAAAACAAAATTTCATTTAATAAATATATATTGGTCTGCCCCCCAGGAGAGCTTAATCATGACTGTCAAGTCAACATGTCATATAAGGCTGCTGTGACACATTTTGTGAAGATCATACAGCTGGCCTCTAGCTGGACAGTTACAGTTACCAGAATTCTTGTTGGCATAACAAATTAAACATACTTTTTAAACTACTGAAATTTCCCTATACTTATACATATTCAGGATATGACAACTCCATGACTATCTTCCCAACCCTCTCTCATTGAATATTTCTCAGTACAAACTGGCAGTAAGAAACAAAACTGCCAGTTTGCATGAATTTTGCCAGCAGTACTGGATGGTTGGATTGCTATAAACAGTATGGAGGTCACTGGAACAGAACAATCTGCAGTCCAAAATATAAAAAGAAAAATAAATAATATTAATACATAGCCTTTGAATAAACAGTTGGCAGTTCAGCTAGGATGATTGCTATGAATTCTTTCTAGATTAATTGTTGTCCACCACAGGTGGAATTATATTAAATGTTCAGAAATATGAACTAAATATCTAACTCAAAGTTATGAATTTATCTCAGTTACTTTACACCTCTGAACAATGGCTCTGGTAATGGCCCATCAGGAGAAAGGTTTAGAATATGAGATACGGACCAAAGAATACAAATTTAAATTTTCGGTAAGATCTCATGGAATGTTACTAACATTTCTAAAATCAAGCTAGCATGCAAGCTACTGATGGAAGATGCAAGTCCTAAATGTAGCAAACAATTTCTCTAAGAAACTTTGAGGAAGATTACTCTTTCAGACTGTGAAATTGTCTTACTATTTCAAGAAGCAAAAGGTAAAATGAAAAAGTCTTATTTGAGCATATGTATACTTTACTGCAGAAAGTTTTCAGTCTTCAAAATACTCATCTTCCACCAAAAAGAAAACAAGCTGCCTCCAAGGGAATGAGAATAAAGTGTTTTTCAATTCATGAGTTGATATTAAGACACAAGCAAGAAGGAGAAAATTGCCCCCAATTTTTACAATTTCTCCCCGTTCCAGTTTTAAGCCCCTGTATTGAACAAGAATCCATCATGACAAATATTTCCTCACAGAACTTCATGACACAAAGTGGACATAGGTAATTTCTACAGATCGTTTCTCTGATGTCCACTGCAGAACAAATGTCCTAAAAAGCACCTTCAATCCTATGTCTAAAGTCAAGAGCAAGCTCCTGTAATAAAATTATCCTTCTATATAACTGGATTGAATTAAGTGGATTTGAAGCATGTGGATTTCTGATGTTAGTACTAACATGCAAATGAATAAAGGATAATAAAGAAGCAATTCATATCTATAATTGTCACCAATGTGAAAATATTGTTCTAAAAATGAAACAACTCTTCTTGACAGAATAATTTTATAACACTGCATATTACATTTCATTGTGGAATATATATTTGATATATGAGAATTGTTTAGGCTTAAAGGGCTGAAATTTCTCCATTAGCATGTAACACATAGCTAGAATAATTTAATTTGAATTTCAGGTATACAACATGCTTAAGTTGGCTTCATTAAAAATCCCTTTTTTCCCCTCCAAAAGACCTCAATTTAGAAGATTTTTCTGACTCTGATCAGTAACTCAAAAGGGTGAAATAAACACTTTACATAATTGGCTTTATTAGTTGAAACACATCTGATAATCATTTGCTTTGCACTGAACAGTTAAGAAATAAGGTAAGAGAAGTAGCATGTTTCTGAAGAAAACCTTCTGCAAAAAGCAAGGCAGAATTGGGAATTTTGTCTCAGTGTGTCATTAGTTAAAACATGCTAGATGAATAATGTATAAAATTTCTCTAAGAGCAGTCAACTTTTCCCTGTTTAAAATGCTATGCCAGGTAATTTTTACTTACAGTCTGACATAATTTCATAGGAATGTGTAAAATGCCTTATAAATGAAAAAAAAAACAAACCAACCAAACAAAAAAACCCACAAAACCCTACAAACAAACAAATAAAAAAACACCCTAGCACTTCAGTAAAGGAATGTGAAGACATTTCTGTATATTCAACTAAGAAGAGCACCAGAGCAGAGAGGAAAAGAACTATATGCTGCAAGGCAGTGCTGATGCAAATACTTCAAAGATGGTTGCTAGAAATACGAGAGGACAGGAGCATTGCTGTGCTGTTCTATATGCTTCCCCTAGCCAAAACTATCTCAGCTTTTTCAATGAAAATAGAATTGAAGTTCTCAGTGATTTCACTGCTTTGATGTTTTGACTTTCTTTAAATACTCGTGGCAAACGTGTATTGCTTAAATATTATTTTCAGTGTAATTTATTCATAAAAAGTTTAGTACTTAGTAAAAGTTATCATTTGAATATATTATCATTCTAGATATAGGACTTTGTTAAAATATCTAAATCAAGCAGAATATCAAGTAAAAATCAGATTCTTGGTAGTATGACTTAAAAACAAAAATAAAAACTATGAGGAAACGCTGAGCTGCAAATATTCCTTTTCTTTTTTAGGTCTTAAAGACATTGAATAATTATTTATTTAAAAAAAATCTTTTCTCATATTGCCTGTTTATTCCTCCCAAGTATATTATAATCCTAACAAACACGAGTACACACATTTGGTCCTAAACACAGTAACATAAAACCCTTTTTCATTCAACTCAAATCTAATACAGCCAAGTACAAATAACCTGTGAGGTTGTCTGCAACTGTTGGGATATACTGTACTATTGTAGGGTGATTTATTATTATGAGGCCATAGAGTACGTAGTTCCAGTAAAGAAAAATGACAAGAACATAAATATTATTCTGCTAATGCAATTATGGAATGACTACAGTAGTTTGCTCACATCAAATATTTGCTGAAGTATACATAAATAAGAACTATTCTAAACCTGAAACTCAGACAAAACTGTAATCTCTGTTCCCTCAAAGTAAATTCACTGGCACAAATTAATTATAGAGAAATCAGATCAAAATATTTTACATTTTCCAGTAGGACTCAGGAAAAAAATTAAAAAATTAAAAAAGGCTCTTTGTTTCTCTTCACCTCTGCTCTAAAGTTATTTCATTTTCTTGATACTTAGGGTATTAGAATACTTAAGAAAATGGCATGCACACATGGTTCACTAGAGTATCAACTCAATTCCCCCTGAGAATCTTTAAATAATAACAAAAATTAGGTGATATGTTTACAGGTAAAGAAAAAACAGAAATTAAACACTATATGTTTAAACTTAAAAATAAAAATACATGATTTACCTTTTTACTTCTTTGGCATCACTTGCAATGAAGAATCCTAAAGTACCTTCTTGAATCTTGACATGGTTTCCAGGATTGATTAATATACTGCTCAGTGAAACAAGAACAAAAACAACAAAACCGTAAGTTTAAACTACTTTTAACTGAACATTCCCAAATACCTTTATTTGGTTCTGCTATAGAGAACCCTCTAGTTAAGAAAGGCTGCAAGGAAATTTTAAGCCATTCTTCCTTGAAATTTCCAATCAAATAATAGCTTCCCATGCTTCTTACAAAAACTTAAGCTTGAGACAGTCTGTCTATAATCACATTATGTGTCTACATCCATTTTCTTATGTTTTTACATTAAATATAGACTATGCAAAATAACAAAGCCTCTCACAATGTGTGAAACTGAGCATTTCACCTTTTTTGCTGTCATGCAAAGTGGTGAAAAATTCACAATATGGTCAAAAGGGAAGAACCAGCAACCACCAATCAATAACAATACAGAGTATCATTTATGAAGCTAAATCCTTTGATGCAAACTTTTGCCAATTTCTAGTGAAGCAGGATGTTAATAGGATTGTATCTGGACATAAAACATTATTTTTTATAATAATAAATACACACATACACTCAAGGGGAATGGTACAAGACAACCAGTCACGACAGCTGAAAAAACATAAAAAATGAATAGAAAATTTTTACAACAGTGCTATGCAGCTATGGAAGAACAAAAATAACCCAACCACACTGACAGAATAGCCTCAGCTAAATCTGATGAAGGAAATTAAAAAATGCTATCAAGAAGTGAGGTAATCCATGTCTCTCTATGAAATATCTTTTTTATTTTCATAAATAACACTAGATTTTAGGTATTTTACAAAGTACCAAGCTAAATATCAATATACAGATAGAGACAGATGTAAATATAGTCTCCAATAAGTTTTATTAATGTGTAATACATCTAAGCTTTTGACTTAATAAAACTGAATAAAGCTTGTCAAAAGTTCTTGGTTTTTTATTTTTTATTAAAACTTAGCCATTGTAGGTCAAAACGTAATCACACACATATGCAATTTTTAGTAAATAAAGACTACCAGTACTTTAAATGCTTGTGGATTTTGCAAAAATTGATTTTGGGGAATTATTTACATACAAAAATAAATAAAGCACATTTCTGAACAGAGACACATTACTAAAACTTCAAGACAAAAAATTTATTATATTATTCTTAGGAGGGAAAATGGGTCTTAGCAGACCTCTTATTCATGATGTTATTTATTATCTATATATTACTAATAAATTAGCATGGCAAAAAATATACCTGAGAGCTTTAGAATGAGCACATTGTTTTGTGTGATTATAAATGCCCACAAGGCCCTATGAAAAGTATATGCAGTCTGCAAAATAAAGTGCTCATGAGTTAAGAATTAAAAGGTTGGTCAAGCAGCCTAATTCAGTCTCCATTATGTAGATGTTATGATATAATTCTTATTTTAATAGCCACAAACTACTTTTTTTCCCTCACAATTTGGAATTTCATTCAGTGGTGTTCTACTGTCATTACTCAAGGCATGGCTTCATGTAGTTTATCTTTCTTTAAAAGTAGTATTGTATTTTTCATACATGTTTTTCTGCAGCATTCATCACTATAGCATGCAAAACATTCACAAGTACATAACTTATTTTACAAGAAGAATGAAGATACAGTATTATCCTGTTTTACAGATGAGATATTGAGTCACTATGAGATATAGTAGCTATTAATTTGGGATGCCTACAGGACATTTTTTGTATGTCTTTAGCATTTTAGAGCTCCATATACACTTTCTAGGGACTTTTGCTGTAAGAATGCTCAGCATTTCCAAAAGCCCAGTCTTTGGTTCCCAAACTAATAAACACTTGATCAGAGGTCATCTGCAGAAAGTTTGGTTTAAATTATCAGCTCACTCTCTGTACACAGATAGTCTGTGGCAGAGGCTGGAACAGAAATTATATCTCAAATAAAGCATTTACCCATATACCCTTCCTTTTCCTTCATTCACAGTTTCAAGCTTTGCAACAAAAAGGAGAGAACAACTATAGAAAATGGAAGTCATCACCACAGAAAGCAGGTTCAGTGTATTGGGCTTAATGGTTGCACTTGCAATCAAAAAATTGCGTAATGCAGTTTTTAAATGCAATTTCACAGTTCACAAGGAAAAAAAAGACCAAACAACCTCACAAGAATTTCTTCATATGAAACCAGTCACTCAAAACTCACAAACTGGTTGGAAAATTAAGATTCCCTGCACAAACGTTTGTCATTTGTGACAACACAGCACCTACTACCTGTTACAGAGATACCTTAAGAGGTGACCACTATGGGAGATGAGACATAAGCACTAACAGTAGACTCAGAGAGAAAAAAAGGGGGTTTTTAAGTCTCTGAGACTATGTGAGCCTGGATAAGGCACTTCTCAAGAACCAGGAGAGAATCCTTCTGCTTCTAACTTCCCAAAGTCTTTCAGTCAAAACTTTCTATCATGTCTGTAACTGCATCCATGTTTCAGTCTCTAGCTTTTCTCTTCCCTGTCTTCTAGTCCTTAACCTGCCATGCTGCAAATTTAGTTGTTAAACTTAAAAATCTTCTACAAATGCTAGTCTCATTTAGTTGCACTACACCGTTCCTTCTAAATTATGTGAAAATACACAATGGCTTGAAAGGATAGGGTTGGCTATTTTTCTTAGGTACAAATGGGTACTGCTTTGTCAGAAATTTAATTTTTTTTTCCCCTTATTTTATTCTTTGCCCTTAATCACAGAAGTATTGTGTGTTTTCAGTGAAAACAGAACACATTTCTCTGCATAGACCCACCTTTTTTTTTTTCCTCATCCCATTCTTGGAGATAGATAAACCATATCCAAAGAGTAAAAAACCCTAACAAAAGCTCAACAACCCAAACTCCACAAGATGAGGTTACCACCTAGCTATGTAAATTTTGAATTATGTAAAATTCACCTTCACAGAACTTAAAATTTGACCAAGTAATAAGCAAATGAAGCAGTTCTTTTAAGAGATGGTGAACAAAATCTTCAATCAGAAGTAACTGGCTTCATTTAGGATACAATATATTGTGAGTATAATTTTGCATCTCAAGGTTATCTGAGACACATGAAATCAATTAGACGGGTCAGTGTATAGACTTTATTTTTGTCAGATCTTATACTTCATTCACAAATAATTACTTTAACAAATACAATGTATTTATAGCTACAAAATATAGATATGATTGCAGTTAATGTAGTATGACCCCAGCAGCCAAATCTTCTGTTGTGAATAAAAATTAATTTGCCCCATCACTGCTGTGGGCAAAGAGCCACAGGAAAGGCTCATAAACCTTTAGGTTTATATACACATATATTTAACTAGAGCAAAATCATGAGCAATTTCTACTGAGTCTATATGGATTTATTAAATATGCTGCTTATTAAAGCAGCAATTGAATTATTTCTTATGAGACCTGTAGTGTCATTAGCTAAAGTTATGCTTTGATAAGCACTCATTCTAATATATACAGCAAGGGAAATGTTGTGAATTAAAACAACAAAATATAGGGAACTAAGAACAGAGAAAAATAAAACAAGCTTATGAGTTTACCAAGAAGAATGCATCCACCAGTTATTTAGATACATATGTATCTATTTAAGCAGCTCATGAAAATATGCAAATATATATCCCCACAGTTGAGAAGGTAAAGTGGCAAAGAAAATTGGAGTTTTAAGAGAGAAAGCTTCACCTAATGATTCATTTATTTGTATCTCCAAGGCTGGGGAGTTCTGCAGATATAAGAAGTTCTATGAAAAGGGTAACAAGGACAGAAACTCATTATGTTTAATAGCAATATATATAGCTAATCCATATGCATTCTGTGCCACACACTGCAAAAAATGCTATTGAAAATTACATCCCTGATTTTTCCAAATATATATTTTTATCATAAAATATAATTTCATTTTTTAA
>WUAM01000323.1:31940683-31952336 GCA_024336885.1 Actenoides hombroni
TATCATAAAATATAATTTCATTTTTTAATCTCCTAAATAAGCTCATGAAATCAAGGAAGGAATGCCAAATACTTCAAATGCTTCTAAAATTTTGATCAAATTTTATAATTTTATAATATTTCTAGTTTAGGTTACCTCAGAAACTAATCAATTAATAGCAAGCTCAAAATGCTTTTAGTCATAATTTCCTTAACAATTCCAGTTCCAGAAATACATTCCTCAGGACAAAGCTTTTCATGGCAGGGGTCACATGTCACTGCAAAGAAAAAGATTATCTTTTGACTTGATTGCTCCTTCACACATCAACATTTAGAACACACGGCAATTACAGCCATGTAAATCAAATATGTGTAAATTAAGTAAGATTTAATGTGTTTAAAGGGAATTTAATGTACTGCACCATCATGAACTTAAGAGAAGTCAGCTGCATTACTCTACAATAGAACAACTTGTAAGCCACTTGTGGAACAGAATATGCAGCTTGAAAACCTCCGCTTTATACTTATCTGACATCTAGCAATAATTCATTTGCTAAACAAGATTCACTTGGTGACTAGATGCAAGATCACACCTCTAAGAGCAATGAAAATGTCACACATCAAGAATGTAGAAATCAGCCTTGCATTCAGTTGTACTCTCAGGAATCACAGAATGAACCATAGAATGTTTTGGGTTGGAAGGGACCTTTAAAGGTCATCTAGTTCTAACCTTTCTGTCATGGTCAAGGCTAATTTTCACCGTGAATACTTCAAGCTCAGGAAAGAATCAGGAACAACAGTATCTATAAGTTGAAACTGAGTTCCCAGACTAACTGAATTATAAGCAGGTGAATCACAAATGGGAATTAGTACACATTTGAGATGCACAGTTTAAAAAAAAAAAAACAAACAACAAAAACCAGAAATACTCGAATGTGGTCAGGTAAATTCTAGGTGAATGCTTATGGATCTCTTTAAATAGATTGTTCAACAAAAAGTTAAGATAGCATGTGACATTCATGTTAGTGGAGAATATCTGTAACTCTGACAGTGTGTTAATTTTTATTTACTCACTTGTTCGATTGTATCTTTCTGATGTTTTAAGTATACATGCTACCTTCAGTAAAATACAGATACCTATAAATACCTGTTCATCCATTCTTGCTTACCTGAAACTACCCCAGAACATAAGCATTGCTCAATACCTTTTTGGTAGTGCGTGTATGATTGGCTGCACAATACAACAATATTGTGACCTAGCTAAATATTATATTACAGGTCTTCAATGTTTTGATAAACTTAAAGATATTTGATGGAGAACCTGATAGTTGGAGCTTTGAACTGCAGAACAATTTGTGACACTTTGGAGCAGGACTAATTACCTCCAAGTGTTTATTTTCTACTAATTTCTGCTGTTGGATGATTTTTATTTGTCTCCTGCTTTCAGATATCATACATGTTAGACTCAAACTATGTTTCTTGGGTTGAAATAGCATTCAGAAGTTTGATGGCTAATATATTTTCATGTTATTATAATATATAAAACATTTTCTAATAAATTTTCAGTGTACAAAGATTTCATAGATGAAAAATATTTCACATAGCTTCCTATAATATCCAGCTATCTTCTACATAAACCACATGGAAAAAACAACCAATCAGCTTTAGAGACTGAACCATCATTACAATATATATTCATATTGGTAGACCACTTGCTAAGCAGCATGGCTCCACAGTTCGTTTTGCACAGCTTGAAACTGAGTAGGCTTCCACTACTGTTAAAGTTGCAAATGGGCATAAGTTTGAAGTCTTAATCTAGACATAGCATTTATACAGTAGATGACTCACAGATTTGTATAACTGTCAGTCTTCTATGAGAAAAAATGAGGGATCTTATTAAGATGGAAGAGGTGCAGTTAACGTCTTAAAACAGCTGGCAAAGGCATGTGGACATGCCCAGCAAATACAGCACAGAAAGTAGGTAAGGGTAACAACGCTGTAGCAGCACTATATGAAGGCTAAAAACTGGAAGATATAGATAAGGTCAATCAGTAGAGATGTACACTGGAACCATTCTTTTAAGATTTTTCCTTGTCAGCAGCCTCACTTATGTGCTATTCTTGTTTGTTCTTACTTTCAAGGTTACAGTTTAGAAAGCACTAAAGGTGGGATTCACCTCATTTGTCTTAGAATTGAAGCTGCTTTCAAGAACTATCTCTCTCTTCCCTTGCAATCTTGGACTAAGTCTGGATGATTGAAAGGAGATTAGACATTTAGATTGATAAAGTTAGGTGAGATGAATCCCATTATCAGTGACCAATTGAACAGTTCACCCCTGCATCCAGGAAACTTGTCTGATTCATTAACACTCTCTTTTTATTTTTCATATTTATGGCTACCCTTGTAACTACCATCATCCTTGTCTAAAACAAAGAAATTGCTGAATTAAATGAAACACAAACAGCAAAATTTTGACTAAACAAATGACAAAAGCTCTGTTTTAAACCTTGTGGTAGATGTACTGTACCATTCCCCATGTGACTGAAACAGCACTAATACCATCTAGTAATCAGGAAGATATAACATTATTTAAGTACTATCAATACATTATCTGAAACAAGATTATGTGGTATTACTGACTATAGCTAATGCATTTAAAAATAAAACCAACTATTATTCCTGATTGCTTCATGCCGTGCCCAGATGAAATGCACCACTATTAGCATAATGGCCTTTTAAAATATACCTTGTCATTCACACAGCTATAGAATTAGAGTCACAAAATTAGTTTGAGACAATATTTTTTGTTTCAGGGTATGTTTTGAAGTGGAGTGTGAGGGTAGGTGCACATATGCCACAGTGGGCGTAGTGTGCACACTAGCTCCACACTGATTGTAACTCATAAGTATTGCTTCTTTCTTCTGGGCTCTACCACTGATGTTAATTCAGATCCATATTGCTCTACACACAAAAATCCCATAAAACACTAAAGTTATACAAGGCAAAAGACACAGTGCACATTACATGCTACAGTATATTAAAGCTTAATTACTACAAGCATATAAAAGGTTGCTCCCAGGAGTTAAATTCTTTACAATAGCAACTAGTAAGTCATGGTCTATAGGATGTGCATGAAGTACTGTATTGGGGCATAGTCTGAACTCGTTCAACAGTGCTGGTGAATTCAATACACTTTGAAACAATTAAATTATTCCTTCTGGTTCCAGAAGTGATTGATTATCAGTACAATGAAGTAGCAAAATATATTTTATTCTGGGAGCAAGCAACTTCAGTTGATACAACACTTCTTCATATTGCTCATCATGCCAGCATTAACATGCCTTCACCACAAGATAATATATACTTAAAAGCCAGAAGCAAAGTAGAGGTGCAACAACTGCAGATCCTTGAAGATGTTAAGTGTTGCAGTAACTTCTCTGCAGTTGGATCATATCAATAATGCCAAACTGACAGGAAGCCACCTCTCTTTTCACACATCTACTCAGAAACCACAGGAGACGATGACTAAAAATTAAATAAATACAACACATAGAACTCACGCAACAGAACAGACACGGAAAGTAAAGTTTGAAGGGTATGATGAAGAAGGAAATTGAAATGTCTGGACAACGAGAATGCATCTCCAAAGAGTGCCACTGACAATCAGACAGACTGCTATAAGCAGTTAGAAAAACAAAGCTAGGAGAGGGAAAAGAGATGAAGAGAAGAGAGGAGAGGATATGGAAGAACATGCCTTATTTACTTCATTCAGACCAGTAGCAGCAAGATAGAATGTAAATTAGAGAGGGGCTCACAGCATGGTAAACCAAAAGAAAATGCAAGACATGCTATCCCAAAAAAACCCAAAACTGATAAAAAAAATATATATTTGGTAAGATCTTCATAAATGAGCTTAATAAATGTCATTAAAATGAATGTGACATATAGTACAAACTATCCATGACACTTTCACTGGAACAGTACAATAGCTTTAATGAGTACTGTATTATGAGTATTTGGGCTCAGAACAGGACCAGCAATGCAAAGAATCAGGTGTTTGCTTGTTGTTAATGGAAGGTGAGACTATAAGAGAACATGAACTACTGTATTGTAAGACGTGTTTTGAAGGAAGACTCTGGGAAAAGAAGGACATCAATGAAGATGTGAATATGGAGACAATATGACAGCACAAGGGCTGATAAAGATTAAATATACAACATCACAATACAGTACAAATGAAAAAAAGAGGAGGGGAGATGTTAACAGTAAAGTCTGTTTTTCAAAAATGTAACAATCTGATACACCAATGACTTCACAAGGGGTTAAAAAACAAAAAAAAAAAGGAAAAAGAAAGGGCTTAAAATCTTATACTGCTTTATTTTGTACTTCCTGCAAAGAAGTTAGTGCATGAGTCACAAGAACCAACGGAGAGACAAAATGCTATTCTCTCTCCTCTTTGAGATTGGGGGCTCATATATAAGTATACACACAGATATATATATATATACACACACACACACAGACAGATGAATATATATATATATGTATATATGTGTGTGCATATACAAAGAAAGATAGACAAAGATGTTATCTTCCTGTGTTCTTGGCAAGGAATTAGTCCTGAAGTTAGAAGGAGTGGAGGTAGGATTGAGGTTGGAAGGAAAGGTAACGAAGAGGGCATACCGCTTTCGGCTTCTGCAAACGACAAGAAAAAAATTGCAAATCAAACACTTTGATAAGAAATCAATTGACACCAAAACAAGAGCAAAAAAACCCTTTATTTAAAAGTCTTCAAGGCTCAAAGGTTTTTCTGCTGAGAATGAGAACAAGTATGTAGATAGACAAAGAGAAAATTTAACAAGAGGAGTAACAATGGGGTGCAGGAGGGAAGAATCCTGGTTAGACTTTCCTTCTTGCTTATTCATGTGGAAAAAAGAAAAAAATACAGGGGAAAAAGGACAAAAATATCTCTAAAAGGAATTTCAGAAGAGGAGTTTAAATGCCTGCATTTTGAACTGATATTTTTTGGTATCCATTCAGCAAGCTGTGCTGGCACATTTTCAGGTTGATGTTCTCAATGTTCCTTTAGAATTTTTTCTACAGAAGAAATAAAATCTCTCAACAAATGAGCTAAGACCATTTTTTAAGCTAAAGTACTTGACTTGCATCAGAGACACAACAACTTATTTAAGAATGCTTTTTGCTCTTAATAACTGATAGTAAGATTCCCAGATACTAATTAGAGATGAAGGAATGGCTAGCTCATACTGTGACCTGGAACTAATTAAGTGCAGACGTTAAGCTGGTCAGAAGCCCACTAAATTCAGTCACATTTTGCAAACTCAGTGGTTTCTTTGATAACTGAGCAGTAATTTAAACACTATTAAACACATAAATATAAAGGTAAAAAAAAAAATTATAAATCACTTTTTTTTAAGATTAAATTAAAATATCTTTAAAATAACTTGGTGAGTGACAGTTGTCTAAAAAAATAAACACTATAGATACTTTACCTATTATTTGAAAAGGGGCTTATATTTGTCTTATCTATAATATCTATATTTAGGCTTGAAAACTTTTAAATTCTGCTTTTAAGCAACATTGTAAAACCATAAGTTGTTTACAATTAGCAATCCAATCCTGTCAAAACTCGTTATCAAGGTGTGTTTACTGTTTTCTGTGGCTTTATTTGGAGTCAGGAAAAAAGGAGGAAAAAACCCAACTTCAAGCAGGAAGCTCAGCTACTGATAGCTTGTACGTTAAGATAGTTTGGACAGAATTCTGATGATTTGTAATTATTATTGATCTCACATTCCCTATGGTAGCATTAACAGAATCTGGGTGTAAATCAGAAAGCCTTAGAAAACTGGCATCTAGAACACTGCCTGGGGAAAAAAAAAAGTGCATAGGTAAATGAGTACTTATGCCATTCTACTTGTAATGAAGACATTAACAAAGTCAATGAGAATTCTGCCATTGACTTAAAATGGTATTAGGTTTTATCCTTATCACTGAGGTGAAAATTTGGAGAGGGGATTAGGAAATCTAGAACGCCCTCACATTACTACTTCTGAGAGCTACACACACTTCTGAATTCACTTTGTGCTGCTTTATCTCTGAGTGCAAAGTGATGAAGGCAGATGAAACTAATCTTAAAAGGAAACTCCCGGTGTTAGCAGAAAATTAGATATATGATTTACTTATACAGATATTGTATTACATACAGTTAACAAAAATTAAACTGGTGGGAATAAGATCTCACCCCTTAGGCAGAAAGAATGCTTTGTCAATTTCCTCTACTGCTGAAAATACTGGTCCTAGACCTGTTCCAGCTATGGCAGGAAGTATTAACTCATAATAAAAGGGTGCCACCTACATAATATCCTTAATTTTTTATTTATATTTATTTTGGAATATATTAAACTAAACTATAATAATAAAATGAATTAGCACATATCTACTGTTGGTCACTTTCATAAAAAGTGAAAACCAATAGGATACTATAATCAGTTCCCCCTTCACCTTTATGAAGACATAGCAATAAAGGATTTAGAATATGAAGTAGAATAAAATATTTCCAAAGTCGACATCAATAAACATAATTGGCAAATTTGTCTTGTTCAAATTCAGCTTGCACTTGTAAACCATGCTATTCTATTTTTATCTTAATTTCCCATAGTTTTTTTCACTTCATAAGATGCAAGGAAATGCAAGTATACCTAAGAAGTAAGAAACTGAAGTTTTGTTCAATTATCTTCTGGTTAGACTAAAAGGCTCCAGATCAGAAAACCACAAATATGTACTTAACATATCTGGGTTGAAGAGCACAGGAACAAGTAGAACAGCAAAGATAGTCTGCAGATATCTACCTCTGTGATACACTGAAGAGTGACTCTAAAATTATCACTGGTTAATAAAAGCAGCAGATATTACTTTGGATCACAGTTATAAGAAAATGTGAGTATCTAGCTCACATGCTCTCCTCTTGTTACACAGATATTCACAAAATTCATCTGTTAAAATCCTTTAGTTAGTATTGTTTCCTGTGATTTGTAGGCTCTTTTTTTTTCTACCAAATTAATTAATTGTGAACTGTTACCTGCATGGCTTTAAGTAAGAAGGAATATATGATTGTATCACATTGTGTTACTTTTTGTGGGATCCTCTGCATCACCTTGTGATTAAGGACTCAATCCAACTCCCACTGAAGTTAGTGAAAAGAATGATATGGAAGCCATGAATTATCTGTTATTACTGAAAAAGACTGTAATATTAGCACTTATGTACGTAAATGACAATTGAAGTAATGACAACCTAAAATTGGGCAGTAATTCTTAGGAGAAACAACAAAACACAAATCTTTTCTAATACTGGAAATACAAAATCTGGTGAATAGTTCCACTGCTGCTACTACTGTATTTTTATTTTTTTTCTAGGGAAAGATTAAACTGTTCAGAGACAAAAGAATAATAAATCATTTGCTTTATTTTAGCTCATGTGGAATGAGATCATTTAATGGAGAAGTAGATTTAAGAGCCCATGGGAGCTGAAAACATAAAAAAAAAATCTGATAAAAATGAAACAAAACAAAAAAAATCTTAATCAACATAGCGTGGACAAAAATAATATCCAATAGCACATACACCACTTCACATATCACTTTATAACAAAAGAATCAAGAAAAACTAACTATAGGGCATGGAAATACTCTTATAAACAGTTGAAACATTATGTCAAATGGTCCACAGAGTTTTTATAGATAATTATAATAAAGAAAAATGACAACATTTAATAATAAGCATCAAAGTAAACTTTCAAAACATCAGAAATTATAGCAGAATTGGTTCTTCTGTGAGAAAAAGTTTTAGATAATTAGTGGCCAAAGATAAGATGAACTAATATGTATCATTTCAGATTTACTACAGTAGTACAAAATACAATTTTATGACAAAGGAAAAGAAAATCCAGTTCAGAGTCAGTATTGTCATATTTTTATTATACGCCTCTCCACATCTTGCAGAGCATATTTATAACATTTTTGTTATACAAAAATAACTGCTATGTGAAAGCACTGATGATCAAGTTGATGGAAGATTGCTTCCAATGTTCACTTAAATGCTTTTGAATTTTTGTAAAAAAAAAATACAAGAAACACTGTCTGTGAATGTGTATGAAGAATAGTGATTTTTTTCTTTTTGTTTGAGGAAAGGAGTCAGTTGGTAGTTTCAAGACTAAATTAATCTTTCCCAGTTTTATCACGCTATATCAGTTTTGTTAGAACAGATACAATATAAACACTATGCTTATCCTGTATCTGTTTATCCTGCATCCTATGTAAATTGATTCTTCCAAACTCACTTAAATGAAATTATTTTGAGAATGCCCACAGCCATAATGAGCTTTGATATTACATCTGGCTTCCACATTACAATTTTCGGTAAAATAAGTTGGACCTCCAATTAAAACTGATAGACTATGAACAAAACCACTAATTTTTTATTTAATTAAAATGAATGGCACTTCTAGACATTCTACTAAATGTTCTTACTTGAATTAATTTTAGGGAAGAACAACAAGGCAGACATAAAAGCCTTTCAGTGCTATATGAAATGGTGTATTGTGATAACACGCTAATTAAGCTCTATAATGTTTGAAAAGTATAAGAATGCTATGCTCATTCTGAAAAAAAAAAGGTGGCAAAATTCTTGACAGTGCATTTCATTACTTCAAAATGTGTAGGCATAGGACATACCTGCTTTCTCGTTTTTCCGACTTGTATTCTATGGCTATCATTAAGAGCTTTAGTTTCGCAAACACCAGTCTGAAGGAAAAGAAGAGGCCAAGAGTCAGTCCTTTTTCACAACTAACATCACATATGTAGAGATAGCTTCAGGGTGTGCAGAGAACATACACCATGATCTTTTCCCAATTTTTCCCAGTTAGCAATTCACAAAACATGTATTAACGTCTTTCTATTTTGAATGTAATGAACACACATTTTCCTAAAAAGATAAACTGACAAGTTGCAAACAGTAACCAGCCATGAGCACCAACACATTATGTTATAATAACAAACGTGATACACAATATAAAATTGCATTTAGCAGTAGTGGCTGACATCTTGAGAAAATTTGTCACCATTAGAGTAAAGAAGATTTTCCTCATGTTGAGGTGGAATTTCCTGTGTTCCAGTTTCTGCCTGCTAGGCACCACTAGAAAGGGACTAGACCCATCCTCTTGACACACACCTTTAGATATTTATAAACAGTGATAAGATGCCCTTTCAGTCTTCTCCACGCTAAACAGAACCAGGTCATTCAGCCTTTCCTCATAAGAGAGATGCTCCAGTCCTCCATTGGACTCTCTCCAGTAGTTCCCTGTCCCACTTGAACTGGGAAGCCCAGAAATGGACACAATAATCCAGATGTGGTCTCACTAGGGCAGACTAGAGGAGGAGGAGAACCTCCCTCAATCTGCTGGACACACTCTGCTTTATGCACCCCAGGATACAATTGGCCTTCGGGCCACAAGGGCACATTCCTGTCCCATGGAAAACTTATTGTCCATCAGGACTCTAAGGTCCTTCTCCATGGAGCTGCTTTCCACCAAGTCAACCCCTAACATGTACTGGTGCATAGGGTTATTCCTCCCCAGTTGCAGGACTCTACGCTTGCCCTTGTTGAACTTCATAAGGGTCTCCTCCACTCAACTCTTCGGTCTGTCCAGATCTTGTTGAATGGCAGCACAGCCTTCCAGTGTATCAGCCAATCCTATCGGTTTTGTATCATCAGCAAACTTGCTGAGGGTACACTCCATCCCTTCATCCAGGTCACTGATGAAGACGTTGAACAAGACTGGACGCAGTACTGACCCCTGGGGAACACTGCTAGCTACAGGTCACCAACTGGGCCTGCTATGAGTTGAGTAAGACCAAGGAATGAATGCCAGGGCTTACAGGATGGTGTGCTAGTGAGGACTCTTGCTCTGCCCTCACAGTGGAGACAAGGGATAGGCATGTAATTGGAAATGAAGAGGTAGGGCCAGGTGATGATGTTTTAGAAGTTAGGGAAGCATCTGAGAAGCGTCTGGTAGGAAATGGGACCCACACTCACAAAAAGGTACTGGGATCATTAGCTCATCTGAAGTGCATCTATACCAATGCACGGAGTATGAGAAACAAACAGGATGAGCTTGAAGCCATGATGAAACAGGAAAACTATGACATAGTGGCCATCACAGAAATGTGGTTGGATGCCTCACACGACTGGAGTGCCACAGTTGATGGCTACAAGCTCTTTAGAAGGGACAGACAGGGAATAAGAGGTAGTGGGGTGGCCCTGTGTGTTAGGGATTGTTATGATTGCTCAGAACTTAAGTATAGTGATGACAAGGTTGAGAGTGTTTGGATCAGGTTAAGGGGCAAGGTCAATAAAGCTGATATTGCTGTGGGTGTCTACTATAGCCGTCCCAACCAGAGCAATGAGGTAGATGAATATTCTGAAAGCACTTAGGAGAAATCTCGAGGTCACTTGCTGTTGTTCTTATGGGGGATGTCAACTTCCCAGGTATCTGCTGGAAACACAAAACAGCAGAGAGGGAACAAACCAGGAGGTTACTAGAATGTGTAGGGGACAACTTCCTCAGCTGATAAGTGAACCGACCAGGGAAAGTGCCCTGCTGGACCTCTTGTTTGTGAACAGAGAAGGACTGGTGGAGGATGTGGCAGCTGGAGAATGTCTAGGGAACAGTGACCATGAAATTATTAAGTTCTCTGTTCTTAGAGATGTTAGGAGGGGGGGCAGCAATACTGACACTCTGGACTGCCGGAAAGCAGACTTGAACTTGTTTTGGAGGTCACTTGATAGAATCCCTTGGGAGTCAGTTTTGAAACATGCAGGAGTCCAGGAAGCCTGAACATTTTTTAAGAAGGAAATCTTAAAGGCACAAGAGCAGGCCATCCACACATCCTGTAAGACAAGTTGGTGGTGAAGAAGACCGGCTTGGCTGAATAGGGAGATCTGGCTTAAAATCAGGGAAAAAAGTAGGGTTTATGGCCTCTTGAAGAAGGGACACATGACTCATAATGAGTATAAGAATGTTGTTAGATCATGCAGAGAAATAATTAGAAGGTCAAAAGCTCACCTGTATCTTAATCTGACTTAGAGGTAAAGAGCAACAAGAACAATTTTTATAAATACATTAACAATAAAGGAAAGGCCAGGGAAGGCCTCCATCCCCTTCTAGATTCAGAAGGATATATGGCAAAAAAAAGACAAGGAGAAAGCTGGGGTGCTTAATGCCTTCTTTGCCACAATTCAGGAGAAGATGGTCCATGACATGCTGCTCAACATCAATGTGCATAAATCTATGGGGCCGGATAGGTTATATCCTAGAGTGCTGACAGAACTGGCAGGGGTGCTCACCAGGCCACTGTCCATTATTTGTCAGCAGTCCTGACTGACTGGGGAGGTACCAGCAGATTGAAGTCAGCCAGCATGACACCCATATACAGGAGGTGACAGAATGATGATCTGGGGAACTACAGGCCTGTCAGTTTGACTTCAGTACAAGGGAAGCTGATGGAGCAGATCATCCTGAGTTCTATTATGCAGCACATGCAGGACAACCAGGTGATCAGGCCCAGTCAGCATGGGTTTATGAAGGGCAGGTCCTGT
>WUAM01000323.1:31952436-31969917 GCA_024336885.1 Actenoides hombroni
AATAAACGTAAAGAAAGAAAGACGTCATCATCCCCCCCCCCCCCCCCCCCCCCCCAACTGATGCAGAACAGCTTTTGGGGACTGGTCAGAAGTGTTCCCAACTCTGTGTTTATAGTGTTGTATTTTAAGCCAGAAGTGTCTTGCCCCAGTAGTTGAAAGTATCGAACTCCTAGGACTCAGTACTAATAATTGCTGGTTTACAATTGGTGCAGGTGTTCCTAACAACATAAAAGCCTCTCCGTTTCATTTTCAGATAGCTTACAAAAGAAGTATTTCCATACTGCTATGAGTTCAGGATAATTTTTTTTATTATATTAAGTACTATTAATTATTTACTTTGTTTTGATGATTTAAAGCACCAGTACTTTGCAGATCCATCAAAATACATCAGTTGCTTCTATATGACCTGAAAATGCCCTTCATTACTGGTTAATGTGAGGATGTCTTCCAACATTATCCCTTCAGGAGCATTTTAAAAATCCTTTATTAGTTCACAGGGTAATGTGCTAAATATTGCATTAAAAAAGTCACAGCATAAGTGGTAATTGGAAGCAGTATTCATCCTTTATTTGCAGTATTTCACTCTTTCAGAACAAGGTGAATTTGGTACTGCTACTTGTTATTGAATCAGTGCTATAATTTGCTCCCTACTTCATTAGTCCTTGGTCACTGCACTGGTTGCAGTGATTTGGCACAATGCATAGGGGTTGTCGCTCATATTTCAACAGAAGAGTAAAGCATGTGTAATTTTGGAAAATACACTTCTCTGAAATGCACATGCATTCCCTCTTAGAGTTAACCTCATTTTCAAAATGTTACTCATTTTCCAAATGTTTGTCTTCTAATTGTGATATAAAAATTTAATCCAGCACTATGGCTATAATAGTTCAAAGGGAGGAGTATTCCACACTGGACTCACTGGTATACATGTGCAAGTCATTAGATACAACAGTTAACCTGGAGAAGGTTAGGCAGTGCTAATATTGCTTGTTCTTTCTGAAGATCTTGGGCAGGGGAAGAAAATGTTAATTGTTGAAAAGCCTTATTAGGAGCTAATGCTTTGGGCCTATGCTGGACAGCATTTGTACATACTGGTAAGACAAGATTTATCAAGAACTCTATGATACTAAAGCAGATTTCCTCAAATATCCATGCTTCCACTTCCATATTCTTCATTAATTAAAAGCAAGAGCGATGTTCCTTGCAGAGAGACCAAATATTTTAGTATTATGTAACACGGTAATGAACTATTACCTAGCTGCAGGGCAGCATTTCCTTACCCTTGATATTAATATTAGAGTTAATCAGGGCAAGGTCCTGTTTTTAAGAGCTGGGAATTTTAGATAATACTCTTATGAAGCATACAAAAATGGCAGAAAAAAGTAAAATCAATAGTGACGCATACAGTTTAGAACCACCCTTGATAAGAAGGCTTTTGTGTATAAAAGTTCTCAGAAACTGGGCTGGGTTTTGAACCCCTATCTGTAATCACATGGAGATTAGAGCCAATGGAGTGAGTAAACCTGTTTTGGCTAATGTAACCTCTTCTGCACTGATTTCAGTGTAGAAGGAATGAAGCAAGTTTAAAATACAGAAGTTCCATGAAGAAGGCTTGGAAAAAACATTTCTATCTATAACACAGTTAAGAGCTTCTTCCAGAGCTTAGTTAAACTGTTCTAGACTGGATACTATACATATTGGTGGTGTGCTTTAAGTAAACTATGAATAGTTCTGATCATGTCACCTAAAAAATTTAGCAGAAATGCTAAAGCAGGTGGAAGGAAAAAACAGCCATAGAAAACAACTGCCAGCTGCTTGAGGTAAAAAAAAAAATAAAAAAATTTTAAAGGGTAGGTATTCCTCTGCTGTTTTTAAAATCTCCTCTGAAGGCTTTGACGTTGTCAGACACAAAATAATAAATCGGGAAGATATAAAACTGGCTATTAACCTAATCTGATTAATGTCATGGTCCTTTCCTTATTTAATACATTTCTAATTTCACCTGCTAGTTAAACTGACATAATAGTGTATGTGAATTGTGTGAAGAAAATGTAAAGTTTTGTAGTTTAATAATAATTAGTGTCATTGAAGAGTTAACTTTGTTAATTCTCTACTGTTAATTCAAGTGAACAAAAAAATTTTACTGAGTAGGATGACAGTCATTTTGAGTAGAAGGTCATTCTTCTATTAATAGGGAACTAATACGTTTTCCAAATGAATGAGTCTTCAGTTTGAGGAGAGGTGAGAGTATGAGGTGATGGAAGTGAGGTTGAATTGAGAGTTTAATCTATGTATCAAGAACCTTTGTCACTGAAAAGATAGTGAATAGATGAATTCATTTACAAACTGTAATGAATTCCTATTGAGAAGTAATTATTGTGGGACTTAGTTCTTAAACTGGAAACACATTTGACCCTTGAAATCAATCTTTCTTCCCCTTCATGCCACCATAAGCTAGATAAAGCCTCATAAATTCAATATCAGGAAACTTAGAATTTTATTTTTTTCTTTTTACATATTGGAATACAAGCATAGTTATTCTTCTTATTCCCTTTTTTAGTTTTAGTATACATCTGAATTCTGATGGCAGTTCTTCCTGAATATCCTGAGTGGATATAGCTGACTCTTAATTAATTGAATGTATGTGCTGGGTATACTTTTGAGACCTGGAAAGCATTTTTGAGCCCTAATGTGGATAAACACCTGGAGATGTAGATGGAAAAGCCAAGGATGATCTCAGAAGTTAAAATAAAGAACCATAGCGAAAAGATAAAAGCCTCAGTTATTGGCAAGAAGAGGAGGAAAATCCCAGGATAAAGAGTGTCTGGCATGCAGAGATTCAGAATTACAAACTAACAGTCAAGGCAGATTATATGACTTTGCATTTAGTTTCAAAAACATAGGAATGCAAGAGTATCTTTGTCAACCATAACATACACTACATAAACAATTAAGATATTCAGTATCAATTTTACCTCTACCTTTTAATCTCTAATTATACACTTACATTATGGAATAAATGTGACCTTTTCTAGTTGTTGATGAAAGGTAAAGAAAGAGTTACTACTCTCTGAAAGATGTTACTTGTCTGGAAGAAGAAACATTGATTATAACTGATATCTTTTACAAGATCAGTTCAATTTTGTATGGCGTCTAAGAAGTTCTGTTGTATTTGTCGTTGGCCAAGAGGACAGGCCTGGCTGAATAGGGAGGTTTGGCTTAAAATCAGGGAAAAAAGGAGGGTTTATGGCCTCTGGAAGAAGGGGCACATGGCTCATAATGAGTATAAGAATGTTGTCAGGCCATGCGGAGAAGTAATTAGAAGGTTGAAAGCTGAACTAGAAGTTAATCTGGCTTTAGAGGTGAAGAGCAATAAGAAAAATTTCTATAGATACGTTAATAATAAAAGAAAGCCCAGAGAGGGCCTCCATCCCCTACTAGATTCAGAAGGAAATAAGGTGGTAAAAGATGAGGAGAAGGCTGAGGTGCTTAATGGCATCTTTGTCTCAGTCTTTAGTAATGGAAATACTTGCACTGGGGAAAGTCACTCCCCCAAGCCAAGAGATAGGGACCGGGAACACAGTGGCCCCCTTACAATTCAGGAGGAGATGGTCCGTGCCATGCTGCTCAGTATCAGTGTGAATAAATCTATGGGGCCGGATGGGTTACATCCTAGAGTGTTGAGAGAACTGGCAGGGGTGCTCACCAGGCCACTGTCCATCATTTATCAGCAGTCCTGACTGACTGGGGAGGTACCAGCAGATTGGAAGTCAGCCAGCATAACACCTATATATAAGAAGGGATGGAAGGATGATCTGGGGAATTACAGGCTTGTCAGTTTGACTTCAGTACAAGGGAAACTGATGGAGCAGATCATCCTGAGTTCTATTATACAGCACATGCAGGACAACCAGGTGATCAGGCCCAGTCAGCATGGGTTTATGAAGGGCAGGTCCTGTTTAACATAACTGATCTCCTCCTATGACAGGGTGACCTCCTTGTTGGATGAAGGTAAGGCTGTGGCTTTGTCTCTCTTGACTTTAGTAAGGTATTTGACACCATTTTCCACAGCGTTCTATTAGAGAAATTGACTGCTCTTGGCTTGGATGGGCATACGCTTTCCTGGGTGAAAAACTGGTTAGAGGGACGAGTCCAAAGAGTTATGGTCAATGGAGTTAAATCCAGTTGGCTGCCAGTCATGAGTGGTGTCCCCCAGGGCTCAGTACTGGGGCCACTCCTGTTTAACATCTTCATCAATGATTTGGATGAGGGGATAGAGTGCACCCTTGGTAAATTTGCAGATGACACCAAGCTGGGTGGAACTGACCATCTGCTTGAGGGTAGGGAAGCTCTACAAAGGGATCTAGATAGGCTGGATCGCTGGGCCAAGGCCAATTTTATGAGCTTCAATAAGGACAAATGCCACGTCCTGTACTTGGGCCACAACAAACCCCAGCAG
This sequence comes from Actenoides hombroni, assembly GCA_024336885.1. Taxonomy (NCBI): domain Eukaryota; kingdom Metazoa; phylum Chordata; class Aves; order Coraciiformes; family Alcedinidae; genus Actenoides; species Actenoides hombroni. The sequence continues at coordinate 31,956,896 of WUAM01000323.1, forward strand.
TGCTACAGGCTCGGTGAGGATTGGCTGGAGAGCTGCCAGGCAGAGAAGGACCTGGGGGTGTTGATTGACAGCCACCTGAACGTGAGCCAGCAGTGTGCCCAGGTGGCCGAGAAGGCCGATGGCATCCTGGCCTGGATCAGGAATGGTGTGGTCAGCAGGAGCAGGGAGGTGATCATTCCTCTGTACTCACCTTTGGGGAGGCTGCACCTCAAATACTGTGTCCAGTTTGGGGCCCCTCTCTACAAGAAGGATGTTGAGGTGCTGGAGAGGGTCCAGAGGCGGGCTACTGAGCTAGTAGAGGTTTTGAAGCATGTCTTTTATGAGGAAAGGCTGAAGGACCTGGGGCTGTTTAGCCTTGAGAAAAGAAGGCTGAGGGGAGACCTTACTACCCTCTACAACTACCTGAAGGGAAGTTGTAGTGAGGTGGGAGTTGGTCTGTTCTCCCTGGTGACAAGTGATAGAACAAAAGAAAGTGGTGTGAAGTTGAACCAGAGGAGGTTCAGGCTGCATATTAGGAAGCATTTCTTTACTGAAAGGGTTGTCAGGCATTGGAATGACCTGCCCAGGGAAGTGGTGGAGTCAGCATCCCTGGAAGTATTTAAAAGCCTGGTAGATGTTGTGTTTAAGGACATGGTTTAGTGGTTTTGATAGGGGTATGAACAAGGTTGGACTTGATGATCTTGAAGGTCTCTTCCAGCTGAAACTATTTTATGATTCTATGAACTGGACTCTGTGTCACTGATCACAACCCTCTGAGCTCTATTGTTCAGTCAGTTCTCAAATCACCTCCCAGTCCACCCATCTAACCCACACGTCCTGAGCTTACTCATGAGGATGTTATGGGAAAAGCCTTGCTCTCCCCTCATCTAAGCAGCTAGTCACACCATCATAGAAGGCTATCAGATTAATCAAACATGACATCCCTTTACTAAATTCACTGACTTCTCCTGATAACTTTCTTTTCCTCCATATGCTTAGAGATGACCTCCAGAATATGCTGCTCCATCACCTTTCCAGTGATGGAGCTGAGGCTGACTGGTCTGTAATTTCCTGGGTCTTCCTTTATGAAGACTGGAGTGACATTGACTTTCCTCCAGTCCTCAGGCACCTCTCCTGTTCTTCATTATCTTTCAAAAATGATGGAGAGTGGCGTAGCAACATCAGCCAGTTCCCTCGGTATTCATGGGTGCACCCTATCAGGAGCCATGGATTTTTGTGTGTTCAGTTTACCCAAAAGATCTTTAACCCAACCTTCATCGACCAGTGGAGAGCCTCCCTTCCTCCAGACTTTCTGTTGCCTCCAGGGTATGGGATTCCCAAGGGCTGCTCTTAGCAGTCACAAGACAACCTCTAAATGAAGCTTTCCATTTTGTGCCTTAGCCACTACCTGAGCTGTGCTTAGGTTTGTTGAATCTAAAATTTGACACATATCTACAATGTTGAATAAAATCCTGGGTTCAGGAAAAATTTCTTAATTTAAGAGGTATGGACTGATCCAGCAACACTCCTTCAGAGAGGCAGAAAACTGTGTACCTTAAGTCTCAAGAGTCCAAAAGTGCCTAAGATTTACCTCAACCACTGAGACAAGTCAGAAATCTAGTTAGAGAGAATGATCCAAAGATTGAAGCAAGAACTTAACAGTTAGAGGTAGCCCATGCTGTCCTTGCTCTGTGAAAGACTGGCTTAATTTGGAGTCACTCACAGACTAGAAAGTGCTACCACTATGAACATATTCAGAAGTTCTATAACCAATCTGTTGTTGAGCTGTCAAAGAATGCAGACTTAGTTTACTCTTCAATCAGCACCATTCACACCTGGTCTAACAATATCCAAGGGCACAGAATGATAGGAATTACATCAACATATTGAAAATATATTGGTGGGAATATGTTCACACCATACACATATATATACTCAAGAGTTATAAACAAAACTTGCAGATTGGTATTAACTTCCATTTCTATCTAATTCTTCACCTCGATGTTGACATCAAAAGTTTGAAATTCTTCAACAATAGTAAGTGTCCCATCCCCATTAAAAGACGAAATGTTTCTGCTTCTCTTTGTTTGTTATCAAACTGTATGGCAGCCTATTTACCAAAGAATCACATTCCTAGACTGGCAATCAAGACCAGTAACAGGAAGTAGCACATATCATTTAGTTTCTGGATTTTAAAATGTCATTGGCTGCCTGAATTTTAAAACCTAAATTATATAAACTGTTCTCAAAGTCTGTATATTTTGTGGATAGGTGATCACACCAAGCCTGTCAACTGATTTTAGCTCCCCTTCACAAACCAATGCAACGGACTTCTTGCTGTCCTTCATTTCTTCTGGAAATTGAAGAGTCAGTTCTTACAGTAATGAAAATACCCGTGCCTCAAATTGATTAATATACAACACTACATTTTAATTTTCCATGTGATTTAATTAATCTGAATTTAATAGAGTTATTAAATGGTTAGAAATTTTGAGATAAATCTTCTACTTTAATTTAAACTAGAAAATACAGTTAATTAAGCCTCTTAAAAATAAAATGCTTTAGGAGAGCTCCAAAGTTTAGGCATGTTTCTAAATCTCAACAAATGCCCTATGTTTGTTGATTATTTTACCTCTGTTCTACCAGCACAGTTAAATGAATGTCAGCTTTGTGTCATATACAGTCTCAAGTCACATGTTTATATGTTCTCATATAGAAACTCAACCATGTCTGACAATGGTTTGGCATGAAGATTTAGTTTTCATGCTTGTAGCTAGTGTAAACAGCAAAAATTGTCATTCATTATGAATATAATGCAAATTTCTAGAATACATGATAAGATTTTTCTATTTCAAGATATCCAGGCAAAGTTTTGTGCTTATAGTAATAAATATTTTCTCTCAACAATGTAGTCACACTGCGATTAATGCAGTGGAGGTATAGAATGTGAGCTCCTTTATTTTACTAGCAAATGGAAGACTAGGCTCTATTATAGCTACATCCCAGAAAAAGACAGATTTATAAATAGATAACATTTGTCTAACAGTTGTTTCTTCTTCATTCTTACGCCACAATCTACGCTTATGCTACTGCAAGAATCAGAAAAGGTGGGAGAAATGAGGAGTTAAAGCAAAATCATCCTCCTTTACATAAGAGAATGGAGTCTGCAGAAGTCTTTCTATGCTATCTAGTTAGACATCAAACTCTTCAGAGTAGGGTCCATTTCTTTTTAAGCATTTGAAGAGTCCCTAGCAAACACTGTCCACAGTCTGTTGTGACCATTTGGTACAGCTGTAAAGAAGAAAAACGCCAACAGAAGAGGAAATATGACCATACTAGGCTATCCTGACTATGTTTGTGGGCACAGTATTTATCATAGAAACCTTGTGCATGCAAATCTCTCATTCACAGAATCATTCCAGGACAAATACAAGGATTTTCAATTTCTAGAAATAAAGTTGTAGCATAACTTATGCTATGGTTATATAATACATGATTCAAATACTTGTTTCTCATTACAGAACAGCCATGTTTTTTCTAATATATTTCACTTATTAAAAGTGGTTTGCAACCAGTACCACAGAACTCTGGATGCCACACTTGCCTATAAGACTCCACTTTGTCTGATTCAGTTAATGAATAGTTTCCTTAGAATGGGATGTAAGCCAAGACGGTGACACTGACAACCACCATTCAAAGAATGGGAATCATCCACTATTCAAAGAATGGGAATCATTAGAAGAAACAATAGGACAGCATTTACAAGTAAATAACTCAATTTAAATGGATTGCAGATGAATTTGTTCAGCACTGAAAACATTTATGCTTTCATTTACAATCACTTAATTCCGAATCTCTTCTGAAAACATGCATTACAATGTCTGGAATCCTTCCATGTAGTGATTGCTTTAATGATTATTTTACTGGATCCCATCTGATGTAGCAAAATTAGGACTGCAGCAGAGTGAAAAGGTCTTCTGTAGAAACATTAGATTACAACAGAAAGAAGGTAAATACTTATGTATATTGATAAGTATTTCTACTTACTCACAAACTGCAGGGAAGGACAAACCCACAAAGGCACTAGACAAATATTCTGTATACATTTCATTTGCAACTCCTTCCAGGTAGTATTTCTGCCATGTGTCCTCCTCAATCTGAAACAAAGAAACACAGATGTGGAGTTCCGAGTAAAACCAAAGGCTTTCTTTAAAATTTACAAACAGCTGCTTAATCATGAATCAGATTTTAACAAATAAGTCAGTAGACTGCCATAGCAATTAATATTGTTTATTTTTACAGAATTTCCTGGAATGCCGCAAAAATAAAATTAAAATATCCATGTAATCAGTAAATGAAGTATCCTATTTAAAAATAATACACTTAATTCTTGGCAAGCATATTAAGCATGAGGTGAAAAAAGGTTGTAGAGAGCTTGAGGAAAAAAATTTCTCAAGCTTCTCTTTCTGAAAATTCTCTAGTGAAATCATTGTTATTTGAGTCTCTCTAAAAATGTTTCAATTATTTTCACCTTGTTTAGAAGTTGACCAGCAGTCAAAACTCATTGTTTAATTTTCCTTCTCTGTATCTATAACTGACAAGGAAATACGAGAAACATATTGAAATAATTTTTTCAACAGTCATCAGTGCTTTAGGACAACAACTAAAGAAAACCTTTACTGCTAAATTCAGAGATCTATTAATGTTGAAGGTATGAAGGAAAACAAGTCAGAAGTGCTACAGGACAGCCACCAAAAGCTCAATATATTTGGCTATGCAGAAGTTTCTAGTGATATCTGAGATGTGCATGCAATCCCACCTAGCTTCCAGCTGCTGCCCTGGGGTCCACAGATGTCATGTCATATAAAGCATATGTGTCAGACATTCTATAATGTCTTTCAGTTAGCAACAAACACCTATAATTAAGGTAACTGGATGGAGCCACTTAGTATTCATCAGCGGGAATAGCAGCAGAATTCAGAAGAGCAAATACAAAGTGAACGGATTTGACTGGAAATATACGCTGAAGCTGTGCGCTGTTGAAATTCCAGTTCTCTACACCTTAACTTGTGCCCTCATCCAAAGTTTGTTTGACATTTCACCGTCATTACAAAATTTCAACACAATGGGACATTCCTGCATGTAATTATCTGCTTTATAGCACTAACTGTGCTACATAAATTGTGTGAACAAAGAAATTAATATTTGCAAGAATTATACACAGCACCAAAAATGTATGTATGATAATACAGTATATGTAAAATTAGCAAGAAATATGTAAATTACATCAAGACTAGAAAAATCAAAGTGATTTTTTCTTTTTTTTTTTTTTTACACTACCACATTTTCATTAAACAGAGTCTATCTGACTAGATAGTAAATAGGAAACAAGTAAAAAGGGAGAGAAAAAAGAGAGATCAGAGATTTTAGTTTTCTTAAGGTGCATGGTTTTAGAGCTCATGGAAATATTTAGTAATTTAGTTCACATCTAAAAGCTACATTTTGTTCTTTGCAAAAAAAAAAAAATAATAAACTGTTAGTTCCACTGTTCAGGTAGCCCCATTATGTCCTTCATTTTACAGAGTAGAAAGTGAGACAGTATTGTGTTTAGATGTGAAGACCAAAAAATTGCCATAATGAGAAAGTATTTTTTAAAAAACAATTGGTAGAGATTTGCAAAGCTACTTGAACAGTTGAAATACTAAATGCCAACTGCTGTCAGAGGGACTTGGATAACTATATATCTCCTAAGCATTTAACAATTTGTCTTTTTCTGATATCCTCAGGTTTTCCTGAATCTCAGTCTACACTGTGTAAAGAGATGACAATACTAATCCTGGAGGAAACAGCTGTAGCCAGGCCCAATCAGGTGGCAAGAAGGGTGCCTCGGGAACATGTATCCTTATAAATTACTGTAGATAAGGCTCAAGTGCTTTATTCTCCACTGACAACCTTGTTTGTCTAAAGTCCCAGAGCCACTGTGATGGAAAAAAGCTAAGTATGAGAGATCTTGTTTTTCCCATTACTGAATCACAGAATGGTAGAGGTTGGAAGGGACCTCTAGAGATCATCTTGTCTGACCTCCCTGCTAAAGCAGGTTTACCTAATGCAGGTTGCACAGGATCATGTCCAGGTGTTTTTAACATGACCAGAAAAGGAGACTCCACAACCTCTCTGGGCAGCCTCTTCCAGGACTCCATCACCCTCACAGGAATGAAGTTTTTCCTTAAGTTCAGATGGAACTTCCTGTGTTCCAGTTTGTGCCCACTGCCCCTTGTCCTGTCACTGGGCACCACTGAAAAGAGACTGGCCCCATCCTCTTGACATACACCCTTTAGATATTTACAAGAATTTGTAAGATCCCCTCTCAATCTCACACAGAAAACTCCCTGTTTCAGAAAATTTATCAAAGAATTCAGTCCAATAAGATAAACAACATATTACTGCTTTAAAAATTTGTGCAACTACATTACTGCCCAATATGTCAAATGCATTGGACAATATCCAGCCAATGATTTTAATGCTATGAAATGCCTTATGGAAGCAAAACATAGGCCTGTAAACTCTTATGGTAAAAGCATTATGGTATGTTAGGAGTGTAGGTTTTGTTATGAACGTATACTCCAAACAGCAATATAAACGTACATCTCTGTTAGTATTCAAGAAAATAAATTAATACATGGAATATAAGTGGGTAAAGATGTCCAAATTAATTTTTCAGCTATTCAGAAATAAATCAAATTGAGAAAAGCATCTTTAAGTGATATATTTGTTATTTCATTTATTTGCATAATTTTTAAAGTTATATTTGTCTGTTGTTTCAAACTACAGCTGTTTAAAAACAACATTAAAGCAAGAGGTTCTTCCACAATATACAGGGCTTAAGGGAAATCTCACCATGTAAATTCAAAAAAAGATAAGGATTTAAGATGGGAAAAATTAAAGCACATACTCTAATTACCAGGTAGTTCAGGTCTGTGACTAACAACATACTCTATGCATTTATAAAGTATTCAGCAACTGGCTTTCTATCTCTTAAATTTATAAATGAACTCATGTCTAAATAAATAGCATACCAGACTTTTTCTGCATATTAATTCTATTTTTTCTTTAATTGATTTGGTTATATTGTTGCTCCCTTAGCTGTACTTATTTTCTACTCTAAATTATTCTACTAAACAAGGTGTAATCAGAGGAAAGTGTTAAGTGTTTAACAAAACTTTTAATCTAAGTAACTGACATTTTTAAATTAAATCTTTAGGAACTTTTAAAATATTATAAGCTTTAGGAAATGAAATTATATGAGCACAAGATGTAAAACTAAACTACATTTTAAAAATAATACCTCTAATGGTTACAGAGTGCTATTCATTCCCCAAGCATCTAGAACAGATTTTTCTTGTTGCTTTTTATACATTTTTATGAAACAATATTTTCTAAAAGTTTTAAGTCATAGTTCTGTAGTCCATTTTCCTACTCCAGTTCCAAATCATGAAGCTCAAAAACTCCCATAAAATAAGACTGCTACAGAAATGCAGTGCTGTTCCTCTTCCCACTCCTTTTTTTCTCTTTTGGAGAGCTGTTTTCATCTCCACTTCCCCTGCCTGAAGTTCTGTAAGTCTCTGTCCTTGATTCTGCCTCTTTGCTTCTCTTCTCTACCATATCATTACCTAACATCACCCACAATACCAACAGCACTGTTCATCTAGGCTAATGTCCTGTATATCTTGCTATCTATTTCCCTCAACCCCTTTATCCAAATGTCAGACTGCCTGACATGCACTAGAGAATGTAGAGCCACAAACTGACAGTGATTTCATACTCCCCCATTAGTGGTGTTTCCACCTCCTCTTTCAGACTCCTCTATTAGGCTCAATAATGTGGTTATCTTCCTTTTCTGCTTCAACCCAGTCACTTATTCTATACTTAAATTGTACAGATGCCTTACCTTCTAATCAAGATAATGTGTGAAAAAAATATCTAAATCATGACCAAAGAAAAATTCCCCTTTAAAAGCTTTAAGAGCAATTCCATCTCAAACTAACACTTCATGGATAACCAGTATCAAAATGTGCAGAATGCAGCACAGTCATACATATTATGCTTAGTGGGCAAAACCAGGATTATACTATTCATTACCAGGAAATAAAGCAGCAGCCACATTAAAAGGCTTCAGAACTGAGCCTCTATGGTCACAGAAGCACAAGTTAGGAGTGCAGTATTCTAGAAGCACATATATGAGCTCCAGCTCTGCTAACTTAAAGAAGCATTTTCATACCATGTTCACACATGGCTTGTATTGAAGTGCTGTTATCAATGCTGAGCTTTTCAAACACTTTTACATCTTAAAAGCACCTCTCCCTTGCAATGGCCTGATCCACAGCTCAATTTAAACAACTCAGACTTTCTCTAATGATTCTGATGTGCTTAGAAACATTGTCTGAACAGCACAAAGCAGAAAGAAACAACAGTGTGTTTTGATGTACTGACTTAAGTTAGAAAAAATAAATCAAAATACATTTCAGTTTATATCATTACTATATTATTAAATTAAATTCATTATATTGCTACATTACATTGTTAAATATTGCTATTATATTTTATTCTTATTATTTTATAGTATAATATACTTTCCATTAGAATTTGGTGTGACACAAATCTCTCTTGAACAATTTTCCAACATTAAAAAAAATATGAATTATGGCTATTTTGACAGGACTTGTATAGCACTTTATATGTCTGCATTTTTATCCTACAGACTGAGTACTAATTGAGGATTCACCAAACTTTTCCCCATGTTAAACTAGTCAAAAGACACTCTTTCAAAAGAACGTTTTAAAGAACAGAAGGATGGGAAACTTCTTAAGAAACAAGTGAAATATAAATTATAATGAATTTATTTCTTTTTTCTTCTCCTGTTGACAGGCTTCCAAGTAACCAGTTACTTTAGTTCTGGAGAAGTAAACAACTGCAAGAATAAATTGCAGTATGGAGATGTTTCAAATCATACACTCCTTGACAAGTGGGCTGCAAACAGTCAAGAGGAATTTCTTTCACAGAAATTGTTTCACCATCCAGGGACCATGTGGGATACTAAATGGGATTTGCATTCTGTTATTCTCCACCACACACAGAGAAGTCGTATCATACTTTTTACAACCCTTTTATTTATGTGAAACTTGCAAATGTTGCTCATCAGCAACTCTTTATATACAGAGAACAGATGAAGTGCAGGCTTGGTAAAAAGTAAGAGTAATGATAACAAGGACATGTTTGTAACTTGTGGTCTATTTTGTGGCTTTTTCTTAGATTGACGCCACCTTGAGTTGAAAAAAACCAACCAACCAAATACATTAAATATTTCTCCTTTGTACTTTCTTCACTTGGTTTTGTTTCTTTAGGCAGATGGTTTTGATTTGGAGGCAGGAACTACAGATCAGATCTACAGTTAAGTACTCACCCTTAGTCAAGGACCAAGAAAGGACTGGAAAAGAACAAATTCATTCACAAAGCACCGATCAAGCTTCATAGATATTGGTTAGTGTTAAATTAACCTTCATTAAGTGATTTGAATGATGTTAGGATACCATGAAATGTTGATTACTGAATTTAAAGAATTGGTGATATCTGCAATGCTACAAAAATGTTATTTTAAGACAAAGATAATAATAAACTAAATATGATCTTCGTATTTTATCTGCCTCAATCATGATGTTTTCCCTGTGATTTCAAAAAGAGAGATGGTTACCTGCTTGGTATTTTTTAAAAAGCGGTACCTGCTGGTCTGCTAGAAATTAAACTGGTTAAGAACCTGAAGCATTCAATACTCCCTAATTGCTTGAGTCTTGACCCTGAGTTTTAATAAAGTTCCACAGATAAACATAACATTTCTCTTATAATCCATGTGTGGTCCTTATTTCCTCCTTAAAGTAAGCAAAACTACTTTAGGATTCATTATGTTCTTGACTACTTTAAGGCTCTGTGATGATATTTTGAAGTCTGCTGCTGCAGTTTACCTCAAAAATTGAATCCCTAACCAAAACTGATTCTTCATTTAAAATACTTAACCATAACTTGAGTGATTGTCATCCAGTCCATTTCTGGACTTACTGATCTACTACTTACACATACTTATCTATACATTAACAATAAGTTGCCAAAACTTAACTGTTAATGTCGAGATTAAATAATCTGTCCCCTAAGCACTAGTGAAAGAAGATTGGTTCAAGATGCTACTAATCAAGGTTAATACTTATGTCATTCAGCGAAGCTATGAAAATTATTTATTTAGTTAGTGAAATTTATACCTTGATATTAGCCTAGTTGAAAACATTACTGTGCTTACGAAGACAAAAACAACCTTGCATTTAACTCGAAAAACAAAGAAAAATCTACGGTAGTTTCAATTTTACAGTTATAAAGGTAATTTTGTTACTGCAAATAATGACTGGTCTATCCTATTTCAGCTCCTGACAGCAGAATTTGGATACTTGTAGTTTCTCTTTGTACATGTCCTGGTTTGAGTGAGAACAGAACTAATTCTGTTCAGTGATTTTACTTTTCAGCTCAGTTCTTCCAGATAACTGCACTTTCTGAAGTTAGCAGCCTGTTTTCACAGACAATGTCTGCTTCCAGCAGTGATAACACCTCATGTTTAGAGTTACTACCAAGGATTGGCGTGCAGACCAAGGCCACTGCTGGATCTTGTGTACCACACTGGGGGTGCAGAAAAGTGAAAGGCTGCACCTGCAGGGAGGAGTGGCCAGGACAGGTGACCCTAAACTGGCCAGCGAGGTATTCCATCCCATATACGTCATATTCATCATAGAGCTGAGGTATCTGAAGGGTCTCCCCTTTGGGGAGGGAGGGGTGTTAACAGAGAGAGTCTGTTATAGGTGTAAGGGGCCGCCCTGACCCTAAACTGTGGCAAGAGGTCAGAGATATGTGAGAAGATTTAATCTATTTTTCTTGTCCTTTTTGTAAGAAAGTACATTGTATTTTCCTGTCTATGTAGGTTTCAAATGTAAGAATAACAGGGCCCTTTCTATGACAGAGTGAAGGAAGATTATACAGCAGATTTATTGACAGTATATTGTGTATTCTGTTTTGTTTCATGTTTTCCTACCAAGTATGCATAGCATAAGCATAGATGAAGTTAGTATTTTCAGCATGAACCCAGAATTTACGCTTTATTATGACATCCCTCACTGCATATACAAGCAAAAATAACACAAATTGCTCAAAAACATGTAGATACATTTATAAAAATATATTTTAAAACATAATTGAAAAAAAAAGGTTGGATTTATCAACTTTTTTCTCAAAACAACTTTTCTATTATCCAACCTCTTTGTTTTTGAGTATACCTCCTATCAATGTCCCAGTGCTTTCTGTCATATATTCAAAAAAACCCACAAATACTTCATTGAGGCAGAAAAACAAGGGCATAGATATTTTGGGGTTGGGTTGGGTTTGGTTTTTTTAGCCAGGAATACATTATAATCATTAATGTTAATCAGTTCTGCAGCAGTAATTTCTACAGGCATGGAACATGTGTTACTAAGCACTGCCCAAACATACCAGAAGGCATTAAGGCCACGTCTATTGGGAACTCAGCACATTATTTTGATGTTGAGTGATAAAAAGTGGAGCATGATAAAGTGGATGCAATGTGCTGCCATCCACCTGTACCTGCATTTATGACTGTACAACAAATCTTCCCTTGGGAGCTAGAACTTACGTGTCTTTGTAGACATCTTCAGTGAGAAATATCTCCTGAGGAAAGTGTGCACATACACATACACACACAGGATACACTTTATGGGTTTTTTCTTTTTTTTTTTTCCTTCTAAGTAAGAATATAGACTAACTATTTCTGACCAAGGAAACTGGTTTATTATCAAGTATCACAGCTTCCTATGGACCTGGACTTTAAATTTAACAAAAACTAAATGTACATACATGTGAGAGAAGTGATCAAGAGAGTACAAGTAAGAATAAAAGCACCAAGGATTGTTCTCTTAGTTCAAGCAAAGTAAAACTTTCCTGAGCCATTCAAATTCTAATTATCAAAGACAAATATCTGGTGATATGGGAAATCCTCAAATTAAATGCCAGATATTTTTATATAAATGTTATCTACTTTGATTTAAATATGCCTCTAATTTCACCTTGTCACATCCAATGCCTTGGACTTTTGTTGTTCCTTTTACGACTTTTATTGACTAACTCTGTTGTTAATCATATGTCTCAGTAAAGAAGCAGTTTCAGTAAGGTGTTGGATATTAGCCTTTGAAGATACCTATTCTTTCTGTGGTTTCTCTATTACAGGTCTTACCTTATCAATTCACAGAACAGCTCTGTGTCTACGTCTTTTAGCTAGTTATCATGAAGGCAAAGAGTTATAGTCAGGATTACATTTTTCCAGGTGCAAATGAAACAAGTGAAAAAAATCCCATTAGCTCAAAAAGATCAACTTTTAGTTGCTTTCATTTGCCATATTGCCTAGTGCCTTATCACTAGTCAGATTACATGCCTTTTTTCTCTTACTGATTTCTGTCTTATTTTTTGTTGTATTAGTTTCTTGTATTCTCCATACTGACTGCTACCTTTTTGGATCTCTGCAAATTTACCTTTAAAGTCCCACATTGATGGCTGTCTTAATTCTTGTAGTATTATCTACAATATTGTTTACTGCTGTCTTTCTATAGATTTGTTGGTATCGATTAGCAGTTTTCTGTCTAATATTGTGGCCTTTTCCTTTTGCCCTCCCACTTATCACCCACATTTTTGCTCTTTCACATTTTTCAAGTTTCCTTCAGTTTGCCACAAAGGATGCTGGGCTATTGATCCCTCAAGCTTATCATTACACCTCTCTCCATTGTCTCTTTAAGTGTCTCATGTATGTTTTCATTTGTCTTGTACAATCTATACTTCCCTTTACCTCCATTTCTTCCTGGAGGGAGCTCTATTCTTTCTATTTTTCTCCTGTTAACCTTCCTCTTTTTAAATGGCAAGGGGTGGGGGGGGGGGGGGGGGGGGGT
>WUAM01000323.1:31970017-31985935 GCA_024336885.1 Actenoides hombroni
GGAGGTGACAACCGTCCTAGGAACCTGCCCAAATCCTGCCAGACCCCTTGCCACCCAGGGACAGGCCATCTCAGGGCACATTTTGGTTTCACCCCACCCGAAACTTTTCTCCTCTCAGGCCAAACTGGGATCAGAGTACACACAACCCGGATTAGGCCAACGATATTGATTAGTAGTACTAAGAAGCTCACGTAAGGGTGGACGAGGACCTTGGGAGCATGCACAATAAAATCATCTACATCAATTTCCGGTAGAGAGAGGGAGATGTATTCAATCATTTTCTCCCCAAGGTAGCCGCCCCAACACAGTAAAGCCACCGATGTCAGCATGAAACACATGGTTACTATTTGTGCCAGTGTGCTCCCGAGTCCCTTCCTCCTCCCAAGGCAGAAGCTTCCTGTCCTGGTTTGAGTGAGAACAGAACGAATTCTCTTCAGTAATTTTACTTTTAAGCTCAGTTCTTCTAATTAACTGCACTTTCTGAAGTTTGCAGCCTGTTCTCACAGACAGTGTCTGCTTCTAGCAGTGATAACACCTCATGTTTAGAGTTACTACCAAGGCTTGGTATGCAGACCAAGGCTACTGCTGGATCTTGTCTACCACATTGGGGGGTGCAGAAAAGTGAAAGGCTGCACCTGCAGGGAGGAGCGGGCAGGACAGGTGACCCTAAACCGACCAACGAGGTATTCCATCCCATATACGTCATATTCAGCTTAGAGCTGACGGATCCAAGGGGTCTCTGGGTTCTTATCTCTTTTTTGGACTGCTTTGCCAGCTTTTGATTGTCTTGGCTAGGGTCCTCTTTTGGTTCCTTCCTCGGAGCACCCAAGGAGGACTCTGTCCGTTCTGCCTTCGATCCGGTCTGTGTGTGTTCCTGAACCCTGTACCAGAATCCAGCTGCTGAGCGCAGCTCCCGTCTGCTGCGGGGCCCAGTCTGGGACTCCCTCAGTGCCTGCTCCACAGCATCAGTGGTGACGGTGATGGAATTACCATCAGGGGGGTTGGGTTCAATACTGGGTTTGTATATATGTGTATATATTCCATTTTTATAATTATTAATTTCCTTTTCATGAAAGCTGTTCTAGTTTCCTTTTCTAATTGCTAAGTCTCTCTCCCTGATTCCCTTTCTCTTCCCCTTTAGGGAGGGAGGGGGGGTTAACAGAGACTGTCTGTTATAGGTCTAAGGGGCCACCCTGACTCAAAACCGTGACAGTACAGTATGGACTAATACATTTGAGACAAAGATGATGGATTTGAATTCAGTGAAAAGTTTTCTGTGGTGAAGCTTTGCTTGTTGGCTGAACAAATTCATTCCAGCAGAAAGCATAAAGCTGTATTTGTTAAGTATTGTGGGTTCCAGGAAGACAAATGCACTAGTTTCATTCTGATATCAGAGAGTAACACCAGTCTTGATCTCTTCATCGATAACTCTGTGGATAACTGTCAGTTTGAGAAGTTAAGAATTTAGATCATGGAATCAGAGAATGGTTTGGGTTGGAAGGGACCTTGAAAAATCATCGAATTCTGGTCCTCTGTCATGGACAGTGAAATCTTTCACTAGGTCAGGTTGCTCAAAGCTCCATCCAACCTGACCTTGAAAACTTCCAAGGATGGGGCAGGCCATCCTCAGATAAAACCTTTACTACTTACTGGAAAATACTGTCTTGGTAAAAAAAACCTGAGACTAATTAAGCAGCCAAATACTGCTTTGGAATGAGGGGATTTGTCTTAGCTGGCAAAGTAATTAATTAAGGCAGAAGTTAATGTCACCCAATAATTAGAATAGAACAAAATGTAGCAGAAAAGCTGCACTGAGGAACACCACAAGAACACCAGAAGGCATGAAGTACACAAACACAACAGCAGTAAACCACTTCAGTGCCAAAAATTAACGGACAAAACCCCTTGATATTATTTGGTTCTGCTATCATTCTTTTCCATTTTATCTCTTCTCATTTCTTGCATATTAGTTCCTTTTACATTTAGCCCCATACATAGACCTCTAGAGATCTTATATAAGGTATAACTGTTGAATGAAGACACAATAATTGATCAAGGAAAATTTTACTCCCCCTTTTTTTTTTAATTTGGGCCCCCTTTACTCATCAAATGTTGTACACCTCAAACATATCACCAAGCAATGATGAAAGGCACTTCTACACGCCTTTCTTTATAGAAAATGAGCATCTATCTTTATGAAAGACTATCTCCTGCATGGTCCTAAGGCTTTGCAGGTCATTCTGTTATTTTTATCCCTAAAGCCAAATAACTAACATACTCCAAGCTGATACTGCAGCAACACAAGTGAATGTAACATTCCAGAAAGATAACAAGACAGTACAATTAGTGGTTAATGCAGCAACTAAGTGTAGGAAGATGCTGCAGAGGGACCTGGACAGGCTGGATCGATGGGCTGAGGCCAACAGTATGAAGTTCAACAGGACCAAGTGCAGGGTCCTGCACTCTGGCAACAATAACCCCATGCACCACTACAGACTGGAGGAGGAGTGGCTGGAGAGCGGCCCAGCGGGGAGAGACTTGGGAGTGCTGGTTGACAACTGGTTGCACATGAGCCAGAAGTGTGCTCAGGCGGCCCAGAAGCCCAATGGCATCCTGGTCTGTATCAGGAATAGTGTGGCCAGCAGGACTAGGGATGTGATTCTCCCCCTGTACACAGCACTGGTGAGGCCTCACCTCGAGTACTGTGCACAGTTCTGGACCCCTCACTTCAAGAAGGATATTGAGGTGCTGGAGCAGGTCCAGAGGAGAGCAACAAGGCTGGTGAAGGGTCTAGAAGGAAAGTCTTATGAGGAGAGGCTGAGGGAGCTGGGTTTGTTTAGCCTGGACAAGAGGAGACTCAGGGGAGACTTTGTTGCTCTCTACAACTACCTGAAGGGAGGTTGTAGTCAGGTGGGGGTTGGGCTCTTCTCCCAGGCAACTAGTGACAGGACGAGAGGGTATGGCCTGAAGCTGCACCAGGGGAGGTTTCGGTTGGATATCAGGAAGCACTTCCTGGCAGAGAGGGTGATAAGACATTGGAATGGACTGCCCAGGGAGGTGGTGGAGTCATCATCCCTGTATGTGTTTAATGAAAGGCTGGATGTGGCACTTAATGCCATGGTCTGGCCAGTGTGGCAGTGTTGGGTCACAGGCTGGACTTGATGATCTCAGAGGTTTTTTCCAGCCTCAGTAATTCTGTGATTCTGTAACTACCTTCTACTGGTGACAATGCTATAAATTATTAAGAATAAGTACATAGCATTTTCTTTTGACTTTGATGTTAAATCACAGCAATATTTTATCACTGGATGCTGTGTTGGTACAAACAGTAAGAATCAATTTTTTTTTTTTCTGCAGAGATCTTAAAATCTCAAGAGGAAATTTTAACAAACAGGAACAAAAATTCAAGTTATTCCAATCATACCTAGGAAGAAAGGTAAGAGAGTTCAGGTAACTGTTGGACTTCAGACTGAATGTGCCATACCACCACAGTGGCTTGAACGTGTATCATCCAAGTTCCTCTCTAGTATGTACATGATTATTTTTCACTGACTATGTTACACCACAATTCTGTCTCCTGGATAGCCATAAAATGAACTAAACACTGATTCAGTAGCCTATATGAAGAATGGCTGGAAAAATGACATGGTGTATCCCAAGAGAAGAAATCTAATTTTCATCTGTATCTTTAAATTGCAATGCTCCTCTGCTCTCCTCTATCTGTATATAGATACAATGTTGCTATGTGCAAGCATATTTACATAATACAATCATTTCCTAGTGAGACATGGTGACAGAGATATGAAAAAACTATGTACATCTTGCAAGCACAACCATTAGTATTGTCAGGAGAAAACCTAAACCCTTAACACACCTAGCCTTACCCCCTGCAGTGAAATTATCTGGAGATATATAGTCCCAACTGATCTATCTTGTTCATAGCATTTACTGCTCGATGTAATGACAGAAGTAGTTACATGAAAAAGATTCAGCATATCTGAACTTGATAATGATATACATTTTCTTTTGTCAAGATCTATGTCTCATCAAGACAGGGATTTAATACTAGAATTGTAGCGTGACCTAAAATCTTTTCTTGCATTTTACTAGGAAAACCAGGGGAAAAGTGGTGAGGTCTCTTTATAAATATTAACATAGTGATACAATGAAAATTCCCTAATATTACAATGAAATCAGATGTAAAGTCTGCTCCCTAGCACTGAATAAGCTCACCTCATATCCTCCAAGGAAAGAGCACAAAACAATACAAAGCCTTTGAGATTAATTTCAGATGTTTGGAAGAGTATCACCCATGTGATATTTTAGACATACTACTTTGATAAACAACCATTTCTAACTGAATGAGAAAAAACTCACAAAAAGTGCAGTAATTAATGAGTTAATTCTATTCATTCTCTCTCTAGAATAACACTTGAATTGTTTAGTTGTGTTGTTAAAGTGACCTTGCTTTATTCTAATGGTTTATTTTTTTTTGCTCAGTGCATGTGTCTCATTATGCAGTCTGTTGTCTAAGTGCACACAATTCAGAAATTTTGAATGCTCTTCCCAAATTTATAATTTTTTTATCAAAAAAAAAAAAAATTGTTGTACAAACAGCATGAAGTTTGTAACCTATTTCCTTTCTAAAAGATATACAACATTTTCTCTTGAAAGATGCCCAGAAAGTGTCATGTAGAGAAATGTTTTACAAAAAATGCTTAGAACACAACATCTTCACTGGGGCAATTTTCTTGAGCCCTTGGCAATCTGTTTTCATCTACTGCCACATAACACAGGGATTCATGTCTCCCCCTAGGTTCAGAACACTTCCAGGGCTTTCTGATATTTACTTTTACAATTCTTTTCTCCACAGCATTATGGGTATTAACATAGATAAGAATAAAAATAAATTACACACAAAATATTTTTGCTTAGTAGTTGAAAATAAGGTGTACATTGACAGCAACGTATTTTAAACATTTCCTTATGTTCATCTATTATGAACTTTCAGTCCGCCCAAATTCCTTGTGTGAATGTCAGGTTTTATTATGCCTTCAGACACGAATATCAAAATCTGACAGATAAGTAATTGGCTGAAAGTAGTTAATACATTCCTAGCAAAGAGTGAAGCTTTTTAGATTTACAGTCTTATAATTGAATTTCCTTAAGTACTATAAATTATCATCTACCTCTTTACTTAATTCCATTGTCTGCTTAAATCAAAGCTAAAAAGTATCCTTAAGTGGTATAAAAATTTTACAACCTTAGCCAACTATTCCCACAGTTATTTCTGCATGCAAAAAGGTTTTTTAAAACTGGTATAAAAATAGTTTACTTTAGAAAACATCAAATATCCTAATTAATATTAGCTCTAATTTTAAATGAGAGATATATGCATTTTTTCATTGTTCATACTAACGAATAGTCTTGTAGTAGGTCAAAGAAAAAAGAGTATTCTTGAAATACTGTGACACTGAATTCTTCTTTAGATGCTGGCCTTGATGGGTTTGAACTGAAAAGCATAGAGGCTCTACTTTTAACATATTCAAATTTACAAAACAGCGTAGTATTTCTATCCAATCATAATGCAAAAGTTAAGATTGCTGTTGAACTATTCAAATAGTTGATTGAAAAATGCATTCCATGGTAGATTTCAGTCCAAGACAAATAGACTCTTACCACAAGGACTGATACTACTTGTAAATAGCAAACAGTTTTTAATTCCTAAGCTCAATAATTAAAAATATTACATTCAGGCTGACCTTTTAGAAAATAAATATCTTTGGTAACAGGCTATATTAATATTTGTTCTCAGTCCTGCGAGGAGGATAGATCAGGTAGTCAGTTTGCTATGCAGCCTCCTGGATTACCTCACAATAAATCAAGAAGTTGCATTTCCTGCCAACTACCCTTGTAAAGTTGTTCTTCATTTGAAGGAATTCACTGTGCATACCCTAGTCTCATAGTTTAAAACAGTCCAAGGCACCCTAAGTGGCCAAAAATAAATAGCAAACCAGTTGATCTGTTCCATCACTGTAGGAAGCACCTGACTGATGTAAATCTGTGTGGTTTTATTATGTCTCTCTTTCAGCCTGGACTAGAAAGGAATGTAGTGGGAGAAATAAGCATTGCATATTTGTGGGCACATGCAACATCTGCCAAAAAGAGTCCACAGAACATTCCTGCTCTCAAAATAGCTAAGAGGAGAATTGAGATTGCTCTAATCTGGAATGAGATGCACTGTCTTACCAATAATGACAAAACTAATTCATTTGTGGACTTGCGTTACCCTGATGGACCACATTCCACATTTTATTAATTTACACAACAATACTAACTCACCTTGGTTTGTATCTTTGTATACAGGGACAACATTTGACCACCTCTGCCTTTTATTCCATTTACTTACTTATTGCAATGTATTTCATATAGGTAGACTTCTGGTACACATTTGCTATTGTAGACAACAGAAATTGCAGTACAGTATAGAATTTTCAACTTTTTCTGAGACTATGCAAGTAATAGAGCCCTAATTCCATTCTTTATACAATTATAACAGTCTGTGCTGTAAGAACACTGTACTATTGAATACAGTTTACAGGTGTAAATTTTTTTTTTCCTTAACATTATTTTGTGTGCAATCTACCTTTCTTCCTTTAAGTGTTTACAGAACCTTAATCTTCGTAAGCTGATTTCCTTTTTGTTAAGTTTGGTGCCAAGGAGAACATTAAGGATTTCATGTGAGGTTACATTGCTAAAAACAAAAGGAAAATAATAGGAAGAAATATAATATTTTGAGGTTTCTTAGGTTTTTTTACCTCTAATAGTGGGCAGACTGTTTATACAGACCATTTGCTGTAAAGTAACACATAATGAGTTAAATGTGTGCAATGCCACCATCAATTTGTATTTGACTGACCAAACATTTATGGCGCATTAAATCACTTATTAAGCATGTTATGAAGGAGGAGGAGCAAACACACATTTCAAGTTTTCTTTAAAAAAATACAGGAGTTTCAGTACATTTTCCTGGCAATCCCCTGACTTGTAGGAGACTCCGCTAATAACTTTTGCCCAAGGAAATGATGAAAGTCTGACAGTACTTAGATTCAGTTCTCTAAATGAAAAGGACTGGAAGTTCTTTTGGGGAATGAACATCTTTCTTTGCAATAAAGTCCTCTTCAACAATACCAATCAATGCAGTTGTTCTCCTACAACAC
Organism: Actenoides hombroni; assembly: GCA_024336885.1. Classification (NCBI taxonomy): domain Eukaryota; kingdom Metazoa; phylum Chordata; class Aves; order Coraciiformes; family Alcedinidae; genus Actenoides; species Actenoides hombroni. The sequence continues at coordinate 31,977,238 of WUAM01000323.1, forward strand.
ATTGTTTCACAGCCACCATTCAGTAATAGTTTTCAAATACAGTTTTTAGAGTGAGATAGCTTGCAGAAGGAATATACTTTCAGCTAAATAAATAAAGAACCTTTTTGCTGTCACCAATGAAGTAGGATTCTCATGAAGAAACAGTCTCAGTACTTGTATGTTTATTTTGATTTAGATTTTAATAGACTCAGAGATTTTTGGAAATAATGATATGCATTTTACTTGCCTGGAAAATTAATTATTAGCTAAGTGGCAGACGTCTTTTTAACTAGTACTAACAGTCTTGTATTCTCCTGGTGCATTACTTTATGACATTTTTTTTCTCTCATTGCCATCCGAATATGACATCTGAAGTAACACAAGCTAAGGTATGTCTTCACATTATTCTTTTTATAACTGTGTATTATCACAGATACAAAAGCAAAACTGACATTGATAGCTTCCTCCAAATTAAATTCATTGCTATTTTTATGTTTATTCTGTGTATATAGAAATACTGAGATACAATCTGTGTAGTGCCTTGCAAAGCTGAGCCTTCATCTTAAAACTGTTCATCAGTGAGATAGGCCAGTCTGTCACTGTACTTACAAGTATTCTGATTTGGGGAAGTTGAGCAAAAGGTTCATGCCTACTTTTTGACATCAAGAGCAAGTGCATAGAACAAGTTGCCTTAGTAATTTGATACATTAGTTTGAGTGTTACCAATGTTCGGACTTGGGTTACCACACCAGGCAAGAGTGAGGGAGACCAAAGTAACTGACAAAAAAAATGAAGTTCATAAGAGATGTAGTTTTCTTTTCAGATATAAATAGAAAGGATTAATAGCAAAGTGACCATATGCTGGAGGAGTCACAGATAGTTCCCCAGTTTGGCTTTACTGAAGTAAACCAGCTTTTTTTTTTCAGAACATGAATAAAGATACAAATATAACAGCAGACAGTAAAGTGAATATCCCAGACTTGTTCCCATATTGAAAACTGGATTTTTTTTGACTACATGTAATAGAATACCTTAATAAGAATTTCAGAACCACATAAGAAATAAATAAAGACTTACTGTCTTGCACTGACATGTGTTTCTCTATGAGTGAGGTGTACCTTTGTCATCTTAGGACATTAGACTTATTTTGTTGTTGTTGTTTGCATAATGGACGTGAAGTGGACCATGGCCTATCTTGTACTGCAATGTCTTCCATCCCATTAATAGCATTCAGAGGATTGGAAACTAACTATCCTTTATGTTTGGAATCAGTGTCCCAGAAAGGCACAAGGAAGGAAGCACTGACTGCTGCAATCAAGGCTTTGGTCCAGTAAACTAGTACAGCCTAGGAAAAACTGGTTTAAAATTTTGCCATTTAAGTTCAAAAGATCTCTTTGACTGAGGAGAAAAAAAAATACACAAATGATGTTGTAGAAAGTTCAGGCTTCAGTTCTAACACAATCCGTATTTACTCTCACAGTCAGAGGTCCCCTAGCCACTTATGTAAAAGACCAAAATGATCAGTCCTTTTTTCTGGGCACTTTATGACTTATATATGTCCCATGTTCCTACATGGGACATATATAAGTCATAATTTATTTTTTTTAGCAGTAGGGGCTTTTTTTCATAGATAAGCATTTGGTTTGTCTAAAACAAAGAAAACCAAAACACCAGAAACATCTCCCTAGAAATGGACAATGCTTTGAAAAATCATTTAAAGGCCAAACACTTGCTGAATAAACTTAAAAACATAACCTGACATAACCTGGCTCAGTGTCTAATTTGCAGCAGCAAACTTTTGTACAGAAGTGAGTGCTGTTTATATTCGTCTTACAAAATCTGTTCATGTGTTCCTATCTGTTTCATATTTGAGTCATGTTCTCCACTCAACACTCTGACAAACTGAATTGCAGACTAATAAATTCTAATAAGACAGGACATTACCTTTATGAATGACCTCATAGAGAAGAGGTTGGCTAACATTGTTGAAAGGCCTGGTGCCAGGCAGCTCTGGGCTATGAAACCCAACTTGAGCTCAGCAAGACAGATTGCATCATCCCCTTCTTTCCAGTTCCAGCTTGGGATATTTAGCAGATGGGCCTGGAAAACAAATAAACAATAAAAAATACCCCATAGGTGAAGAACAAGAAATACATCCTCAAATACAGTACAGTATTGAAAGAGATAGCAATAGAATTACTTTCTTTGTTACTGGTTTGACTTTTTCTGAGTAGGCAGAAGCACTCAAATATTTGAGAGTTTAATTCACTCCTAAGAAATGTTCCAATCTTATCTATTATAGACAAAATCTTACATTTCTCAAGCCATATTCTGTGACACTCTGTCAGGTTCATCCTCAGACCAGAACAAACTACAAAGTGCTGTAAAGTTTTCCTTCTGTTCTGTATATTCCTTTTTCAGCACTTGAGCTACTCTCTGACTGATAAGGCACATATGTAACATACAGGAATATAACTTAAATTACAAATTGTGTGAAGCTGCAAACTTTATAGCACATTGTCATTTAATAAGGTATAAAACATATTCAGTCTTTTCTATTTCATTTCTTCCACCCTGAAGGATAGCACTTAGTGAAAATCCAAACTTTTTCCTAAGACTGATATTTCTAAAGATAGAACAAAGAAAATAGCTGATCAAGACATACCTCCAGTATTGACACTGGTCAGTTAGATATGTATTAATATTGTTCAGTTACTGGCGTAACTGTATCGATTCTCTCTTCCATCTACCTTGTACATTTGCATAGACATAGGGAAACAGAGGCCTTCATGCTTGTTTCCCTTCATAAGTTAATATCACAATTCAGCACTTTGGTAACAGCTATTCTTGAAGACACGTTAATTGGAAATAAAAAGGAAAAACACAGCAATTAAAAGATCTTCCCCTCTGAACTTGTTTAAAGCAGAGAAACACCTTGTTTCTATCCTACAAAAAGACAGACTCCTTCTATTCATGTACACAAAAAGGCAATCAGAAACAACAGTAATTGCTCTTGTTCTAGCCAAAGTGTACAAGTAAACGGAGTTGTTAGCAGTCAGGCCTTCTAAGTACCAGGATTATTGCATATTTCATTGAATGAAGGTTTACCCAGCCAAGCTTCTTCACCAACACTAGGCAGTGTTTGATGCTTTTGGAAATAAGAAAAGAAGCAGGTCACATATGAGTAGTCTGTCCTCTGATATATTCTTCCTAGCCCTGTTAATCAGCAGGTTATGGACTTCCTCATCTCAGGGCTGAATTAATTGACTTAATTGTGTTTAAAGGTTACAGATTTACCATCAAAAATTTACCAAATACCATTATGAAGTGTATTTATAATTTTGATCTCCACAATATTTTTAGCAACAAATTCCACAACCGAATTATGCTTTATATGCAAAACCAATTTAATTCCATTTACTTTGTACCTGCTACTTGTCAATTTCAGGTTTACATTGTCATGCAAGAAACAAAAAAATCACAATAAATCTCCAATAAGTAAGTAATTCTATGTTTGGGGTATTTTTAAGTATGCACAAGGAACTGACTTCAGGTGACCTACCTAGAGGCCACCATTCACCATTGCTCTAGTGCAATGAGCTGAGGAAAACTTACAAAAGCTGAGTGGTTAAAAGCTCATCTGGAATCAATAGCAACTATGGACACTGAAGCTTTGAGAATTAGAATCTAGGCAATTAATAAAAGCCAGGAATTTATAAGGTTCATTGCATATATAAACATAACTGATTTATAACTGGATTACATGACAAGGCTTATTAGGATGTTTCTGTTTGGAAAGAAAAATGTTTACTATTAGTGGAACTAGAAAAATTGCGTATGAGTGAATGTAATGTTGCAAAAAAACTCTGCAGAGAGACACTGCTGGAAATCATGTTACCTTATTGTGATACTGCAACATCTGAGTGATAATTCTTATCTTCGGATGATAATTCTTTATTGAAATAACTCTAAAAAAAAAAAAAGAGAGAGAAAACAATTAAAGTATCTTTTAGCTGGTGGGATATTTGGATAACATATCTGAATACCTCTACTGTACTGTGTTGTCAAATCTCACAATTAAAATGTACCCTCTTATTCATCTGACCATAAAGCATACTGATTGAAGTCAGACCTATGCAAAATTCACACCTGGTTAAATTCAGTTAATAATCATCAGCTAATACTGGAGAACATAAAACTTCAGGAATTATTCAGTTGAATGGTTTGCTCTTATGGAATTTGCAGAAAAAGAGACTTGTTTTAGCAGCTCTGTTCAGATACTGTACTCATTCTGTTAAGCAAATAATACACTTGCAATTATTATGTCATCTTCAGTGATTACCTTCATGTCTTTGAATCAGCATAATTTGTCAAGTTTTCCAGTGATAAATGTCTGAAAAGAATCCCTTTACTTCTGCCCCACCACATATTATTGACCTATAGTTGCTAGACATTCTTCATAATTAAATACCTTAACAAAATATTTTGCTTCATATAAATCCACATGCAAATTAATCTGAAATTCTATGGATTATTCCAAAACTCAGTATTGAAACTGATACCTGAATTTATAAAATATGGGGCTATTTCCATAATCTGTTGCTTGCCTGCACTCTTAATTATTTAACAAGTCTAAGATAAACTCAACTGTATACAGATCAAAAGTGACTGTAAAGAAAAAATGTTTGATAAATGAGTGGATTTATGAGGTATTATGGAGAGAGGAATATACAACTTAAAAATTAAAAAAGCATTGAGCAAAATTAAAGAGAGAAACAAGCCAAAAAATCCATTCATTATATGCAAACTGAAGGTAGATAAAAAAGATAAAACAACAAAAACAAAAAATAATCTGAATTATTATGGAATCATCAGTCTCAGAAGACTCTGTAGGCCATACTGTTTGTATTGGTGTTTTATAGGAAGTGTCTTGTGAATTGCTGGTCTGGCTTGCACTTTGAAGCTAGAGCATGAAACGGATAAAAGAAGTCATATGGACAATTTTAATTTATGTTATCTTTTGGAAGGAGAAAACAAGCCTTCCTCCTAATTTTCCATTTCTTGATTAATTATTTAATTAAATTCAACATTCAATTTTATTGAATTAAATTCAATTCATTTAAATGTTGGAAAACGCAAGAGAATTCCAATCTCAAAATAACATTTTGGCATTTTACTACATTAAATGTATAAATCTGTTAAGAATGCACTAATCCACAACTGGAATATTTTTGTTGTATTTATACAATTAACGTCAAAATAAAGTTTCTTCCATTGCAACATAAAAACATGTTTGGAAAATGAAATCAGGCATATTTAAGCCCTGCACCTTCCACAGACAGTGAGATCTCTTGAACAGAGTGAACTGCATCCAGACGAGCAATTTTTTTTTTTAAATTATTATTATTTCTTCTTCCCTTCCTTCAATTCACAGCATGCAAACAGGCCAGTAAAATTGGTTAATAGCACTGGCTAATTCTAGAGATTCTGTTAGAGAATGTTTAACAAATCATTTACATTTTAATTTTAAAAACAAGAGACTAGTCTCATTTAAACTAGGTTTGTATGAACAAAACAAAAAATGGAATGGCTTAGGTTTGTTGTAACTCTAGGTGCCATCTACTGACTCTTTTCAGCTCCGTCCTTCAGAGGATATGAGGAGGAAAGCAGGACAAGATCTGGTGGTTCCTAATGTGCTAAGTGCCTTGTCAATCTAAGCAAGACCAAGCAAAACTTTTGGTCCTCAGTGTAAAAAGGAAGGATGGAACTAGGAGACCACAGTACCATTACCATCATGAAGTGTACACCTTGCTATCCCCTGAGCAGTGCAATTACTTATAGGAGCAGATATACCAAGGAGCATTGAGGTGTGAAGTAATGAAGAAGTGATCCTTTTGTCTCATCGTTAACTGCAGCCCATGCAGTACATGCACTAACATGACATACTGATGCAGCAACATAACTGCATTCCCTTTCCCCGCATTGCTATTGAGGCTGCATTCAGCTGTGAATATTTAAACCTTAGGTCCTGCAAAATTACTAAGAGTACCGAAGCTTGTGCTCCAAGTGCCTCTTCTGACACACTCTTTCTAAAGCAGATAAACTAAAACAGTTTGGGTAGGAATTCAGGCCATCTTCATCTCCGAACTTTTGAGACAATCTTGTAATTTCCCCCTAAAAATAATACTTCAATGCTCTTCAAATGCAACAGATGAGCAGTAAAGCTGTGCGTGGCAGTGGCCTATCTGGACACCAGAAGTATACCTAATCAGAGTTAAGAACCAAAAACCTATTAAAAACTACTGAGTTTACCTCATAATATTGGAGGCATCTTCAGCATCTGGGTCAGCGCAGTATTTATTGGCAAGGATTAGGCACGCATCTGCTGACTCTATCTGAGACACCAAAGAAAAAATAAACATAAATAGCAATATCTCTTTCCAGCACTTCTTTCATCATATCAAGAGATTCCAACACTGGCATCATGAGTGTCAGTGTCAGTTCTTAATAATGCTTACTGGCTAACATGAGTTAACGTGGATAGAGGCAGGGAGACTGTGGATGTTGTCTACCTTGACTTTAGCAAGGATTTTGACATTATCTCCCATAACATCCTCATGGGTAAGCTTGGGAAGTGTGGGCTAGAAGAGGGGACAGTGAGATGGGTTGAAAACTGCCAAATAATAGAGTTCATAGGGCTGTGATCATTGACACAGAGTCCAGTTGGTGACCTGTAGCTAACAGTGATCGCCAGGGTTCACTACTGGGTCCAGTCTTGTTCAAGAACTTCATCAATGACCTGGATGAAGGGATAGAGTGTACCCTCAGCAAGTTTGCTGATGATATGAAACCGGAAGGCTGTGCTGCCATTCAGCAAGATCTGGACAGACCAAGAGTTGAGTGGAGGAGAACCTCATGAAGTTCAACAAGGGCAAGTGTAGAGTCCTGCGACTCTAATAACCCCATGCACCAGTACATGTTAGGGGTTGACCTGCTGCAAAGCAGCTCCATGGAGAAGGACCTTGGAGTCCTGATGGACAATAAGTTTTCCATGGGACAGGAATGTGCCCTTGTGGCCCGAAGGCCAATTGTATCCTGGGGTGCATAAAGCAGAGTGTGTCCAGCAGATTGAGGGAGGTTCTCCTCCTCCTCTAGTCTGCCCTAGTGAGACCACATCTGGATTATTGTGTCCATTTCTGGGCTCCCCAGTTCAAGCAGGACAGGGAACTACTGAAGAGAGTCCAATGGAGGGCTACAAAGATGATTAAGGGACTGGAGCATCTCTCTTATGAGGAAAGACTGAGAGCCCTGGGGCTGTTTAGCCTGGAGAAAAGAAGACTGAGAGGGGATCTTATTAATGTTTACAAATATCTGAAGGGTGGGTGTCAAGTAGAAGGGGCCAGCCTCTTTTCAGAATTTAAGTACCTTCCTATTAGAGACAGGAAGAACTGATGATTTAGAATCTGAGCATCAGTTTTGAAAAGCATGAGGAACAGAACTGATCTGTTCACAAGACCACTATATTCACACAAACCTTAGCTCTGTTTAACTCAAAACAGGTGACAAAAATATTTTTCAGTGTATGCAGCCAAATACCAACCCAAAGAAGTGTGGAATGTAAAACACAAAATATTAACACACAATTTTATGATTGTAAATAGATTGTTTTGTTCTGATGAACTGAAACAGTGTGTGTTGGTCTACAAAAGGACAAAATGGACAAAAGACATGATTACTACTTCAGAAAGTTTTAACAAAGCACTAAAACACTGTTGGCTTAAGTAGACATTTTACAATTTGGTAAAAAAATAAAAAAAGAAACCAAAGAAGAGTTAATACTGTATCTGACATTTTGCTATCTTTTTTTGTTCATTTAAGCTTCATGATTTGCTTTAGGAGTACAAAATAATTTACTATAGAGAATTCTAGACAATAAATCATGTCATTTTTGCTAACAAAAATTTGAAATTGTATTTTTTTTCCTCAGGATTCTAGACAACAAAAAAAGCATTTAACAGGTGAAAAATTATTTTCTAATCTTTCCGATGAAGGCAAGACAATAGCTTTTTAAGCAATTACTTTAAGATAATGTTCAATTATATCAAACATTCATGTAAAATAGAATCCTGAACTAAACCCCAATGAAAAATTCATTAAATGTTCAATGAAATAGCAGACAATGTATCTTAAGTCAAAGTGTTACTATAGCATTGAAAATCTAAAGATATAGGGAAAACAATGTTTATAAAGATAGATATTTTAATTTCTTAGGCAGGGTAAGAAATGGAAAAACAATGTTTTGCAGTTACATGAAGCAGAGCTTTACTGTTTGGTTTTTTTTTCAGGTAATGCAATGAGCACTTTAGAAAAAAAATCAATTAGCAGGATACCAGAACAACAGAGTTGTTACCTTCACTCTTGCCAGGTCATGAGGATTAAGGACTGAACCCTGATAAAATTCCACCTGAGTGAAGTGTCGCTTAAAAAGAGCTTCCAGCTCAAGGTTAGGGGAGATACTGCAAACACAAGAGCAAATGAGAAGTCAGTTTCCATAATTGCACCATTTCTTTCATTTATAAACCAACCCATGTATTTATTTATTTTAGATATTCATAGAATCACAGAATTGTCAGGGTTGGAAAGGACCTTAAAGATCATCTAGTTCCAACCCCCCTGCCTTGGGCAGGGACATCTCCCACTAGAGCAGGTTGCTCAGAGC
>WUAM01000323.1:31986035-32003259 GCA_024336885.1 Actenoides hombroni
CCACCTCTCTGGGCAACCTGTTCCAGTGTCTCACCACCCTCATGGTGAAGAACTTCTTCCTAATGTCTAATCTGAATAAATCCATCTCTAGTTTTAATCCAGAGTTTTATTCAGAGTTCTGCTAATGCTTTTCCTGTGGTGTGGAAACAGTGTGCAGTACTTAAAAGGTAAATACTGTACTGCTTTAACTTCCTCACTTCTGTATACTTTGTTTTGCTACCCTGCATGCTCATAATTTGTCAAGTTACTCATAGACATAAGACCAGAAGAACTGGTGCAAACATTTGAAAACATCTTCACGCAACACCCTCCACGGAAATTGTCTAGTAAGACAAGAGTGCTCTGCATGTCCCCACCACGCTCAAAACAGACAACTGCATCAAATAAGAGAGCTCAATGCAAAATCACAAAAAGATGGAAAAAGAACCCTACAGGCACCGTGGGGACTGTACGAGCTACAATTAAAACAAGCATAATTATGCCATGACTTTCTGTCTCAATTCATTATGCCATTAAAATTAAATTAAATGGATCACAGTCTATTACATATTGTGGCACCAATCTTGTAAATACCTTTTCTGATGCCATTTATTAAACCAGAAGGGATTTAATTGCTACATAGTAAGTGCCTGAGAACTTTGCCATGCCAGATGCTAAATTTAATAAGAAAATAAAAGAGATATATGCAAATATTTGTCTGTGAAGACACAGAAGAATGCAGGCACAAACAAGCAGCCAGGTGCTAAACTCCCTTTATCTGCATATTCAGTTTTCTGATCCCTATCATCATGTATTTTCACTGCAGAAACCTGGGATCTCCGCTTTCTTCTCACAGTCAATACCTGTCATTACTTTGAGAGGGGAAAGAAGCAAATAAACAATATAGTTACTTGAGGATATCCCATATAGTTCAGTTTGAATGCACTGGACAAAAAAAACTACAAGTGATAACTGATTTTATTTTTACAGCTTCCTTTTTTGAATCATCACAAATTATTTTTTTAACTTTTTAATCAATCTCTTTGACAAGAAGTCCTGAATTTGCTGCTAAACGTATACTGGTATGTATATATGTGTAAAAGGGCAGTACTAATTATCACCATGACAAGAATTTCTTTTCTATATTCACTATAACTGTAAGACATTTTATTTATAGCAAAACTAAATCTGCAACTGCATTTTTCTTAAAAATATTTTGCAATATGAATTAAGCATTTTCTCCTACTGAAATCTAGGGTGAATATGTGTTTTCAGATATTTCATAAATTCATATGACACACAGTACTTTTCACTAACGTTACTGATTTTACCACTTTTGTTAGTCGCATTAGAAAGATTTGCCACTAGAGAAAATGATCACATTTATTTATTAGTATTTCAATATCTTTTATTTCATAATTGTATTCCCACTTCAACTACATGTTTAGCTATCTACCTCACAATTGACACAATTGCATCTGAGGTCCGCCTCCTTGAAACACCTATACTTAGCATTGACTTATAAGAAACTGCAGGAAACAATTCTCTTTTCAAAATATATTGTTAAAAAGTAACTACAACTATTAATTTTATGGTTATTTGGAGATTGAAAGATCCTCTGTCTTCCCAAAAATGGTATGGCTTAATTTAATGAGTTTTAGTATCAGATGATAAGACTAGTCTTGAAAGATTACTCACTTATGCAGAAAGACGATTTCTACGTTGACATCATCCCTATCCTTGTGCAGGAAGTCCTTCAGGAAGTTGGACACACTTTCAAGTGTTATATGACCACAGACAACTATGTGCCTGTTACAGAAAAATCAGAGTTAATCTGGCAAGAAAGGTAAAATAGGCAAGCGAGAAAGAAGAGAAGGAAATTATCTATTGGCCAAAACAGAGTTTTAGTCTCTTCTTGATGATTCTCTAGATCCTATTCCATGAAGTCAGAGAAGGAAAACGTCAGTTCCAAAAGGTGCTTTGCAATTGCAAATACATATACACTCTCACCTGCAAAGACTACTATTAACAAACATTTGGCCAAGCTGTATTATACACTTTAACACTAAGTGGCATCATCTATATATGTTTTTATACACTGTATTAACCAGTTCCTTTCCAAGTATATTTCTTTCTTTTACACATCTTTTCCACATCTTTCCCCCTCTGCTAAGATTTACTGTTTAAATTTTTGGTTTATGACACGAAACAGAAAATCTCCCTAAAATGACATGATATCTTTCCATAGTTGAAAACAGACACGTATGCCAATGACAACAATAGGCCATAAGAAGTAAAAATAAATCTTTTTCCTACCATACCTCGTACAAGGAGAGTACTTTAGAATAAGAAAGCATTATTTTTTGCTCTATTGCAATGGATTGCTTAGAAAATTGAGGTTTGCACAGATTGTGATGTCACAAAGGTTTCTCTTGCTCCAAGTTTCCATTACTATATGTATCTGACCATGTAAGATGGAAGCCAAACATACATATATGTACACATTGTTGAATTCAACATCTTAAATTCTGAGAGGCTGAAGAAAAGGCCTAGGAAATTGCACTACTCCTGCCTTAAAGGATCTTTGCTCCTTCATTATTGTAAAGCAAAGTCCAAAAATGTGAGATTAGAATATCCTACATTGTTTCACAACTTCCTTCATGGAATAAATTCAACCACAGGTTCCATGACTATCATGGGTTTAAGACAAATGGTGATTTTGATATTCCTACTGCTAACACAATAACCACATTGCTCTCAGAAGTCAGGAAGAGGGACAAGGTGGTATAGATACAACGCCTAAACTAACAGAAAGTCAACTTCTTTATAGTCATATAGTCTATGCACAAATAGTATAAACACCCGTTTTCACAAACTTATTTTGACACTTTAACCGACAAATCCAAAGCAGACTAATTCCAAGGCTAAGAAGTACAGCATCCAAGTCTCACCTACTTCATAACTTTTCTATGGAAAACCCAGTAATGCAGAAACCAAATTGGCTGGAAACAACAAATAATAGGGAGCAGCATATGTAATGGGCCACAATAGGAGTCTACTTTTGTTTCATAATTTGATGCTTAGTGAAATGTATGTAAAAAGTGCATAGAACTCATTGGAAAAGGGACAATAATGCAGAACAAAGAGTAAATCAGTCATACGCATAATACAGTAATACCACCATCATGTAGTGTTACTTTCCAAATAGATAAGATGGTGACTAGAAAAGCAAAACAAAATAAAAAACTGTATCAGTCCAGCACACTTTATATTGTTCTATTATTGCCACTTTTAGAAAAAGTGTAGCACAGTGTTTTAAAGCTTTACTTTGAAATATGATAAACTCAATCACTCCTCTTGCATTAGTTCATAGTGGCATCACCAGGATTCAGATGTACTTTTAGAAACAGCAGCAAAAACTTCAGTGGTTTTGTTCTTTATAACAGGCAAGGAATATATGTTTATATGAGACGCTGATCATGCTGGTTTTTATTAAACATAGGACTCAATACTATGAACTTTTATTGATAAACTAGCTATAAAAAGTGTTTTGTCTTCAGTAAGATTTTCCTCAATTTTAACCTGGTTTTGGTGCAGTAACTGTACAGAGCACTGAATCCTTAGACTGTAAACACTTTAAAACGCAAAAGCCCTCAAGTTAAAGCTTTCCTATTTTATGAGGTGGTAAGTACAGTGTCAGAAACAAAACAAAATACATTAGCTCATCCTTTTTTTTTGGTGCAAGGGGGCCTTAAGAGGTGTCCTCTGGGATCTTTGCAGCTTGGCAGAGTTAGCAGATGCTTCTATACTGGATAAAACCACTCCTGTCTTCTCCTCTTCAGAAGCACTCTTCCTCATTTTCCCTACTGGTCAATTGCCTGAGCTGTTAGCACTGTGTGTGCATGTATTATTACACTCACAATTAGGTCAGGATAACAACCTTCAACACAGAAGGGGATAATACGATTTCAAGCACTAACATACACCCCCCCACCAAATGGATGAATCTCCATCCAATATACTCATATAAATGGAAAAGCTTCAAGAAAGTTCAGATTCTGAAGAGATGTTTAAAACCTTTCTAGTTTACTAGATCTAAATTTCAAACAGACTGTGTTTCATGCACTACATTACACTAACATATTAGGAAGTTCTAGCTGATAAATGGTACTCAGCAGAGTAAATCCATCTAGCATCAAAAACTGCAAAGGCCCCAAAAAATTATAAATGGAAACTGAAAATATTCATTTGCATTCCTTATACTTTCTGTACACACTTTATAAGATGACAAATTTTAAACTATGGGTATTACTTTCTTCAAATGTTTCCATCTGTTACTAATTAAGAAATTACACTTTCCATTTGCATAGTTGATGCATTATTTTTAATACTAGATATAATTTCTTCTTGTAGACAACTGCTTTGTACAGGTCCTGTGCTGTTAGCTTTAACAGGGTCTGTTCCTGAAGGCTCTTGTGCTACAGTGCATTCCTGTGCAGAAAATCTGCCTCCTTCCTGGAAGATTTCACTTCATATGGGTTCTTTTCTGTCATTAATTAGCATCCACATTTTAAAAATATGGGCAAATGGAAGAGAAAAGCTAAAAGTCAGAGCGTGCAACCCAAATTACTCTGCTGCAGAAGAAATTTTCATAGAATCATAAGATCAGGAGATAATTCAGGGTGGAAAATATCTCGACAAGTTATCTACTCCAAATTTTTCCCACTAAAAGCAGATGCATTTGGTATAATAATTCAATCCTGTTATGATTCCCACTCAGTAGGGGCTCATAGAGGTCTGCTCCACTGAAAATAAACCAATTGGCTGTCAAATACTCTGGCATTTGAGCATCAGGTCTGATGCATTTGGAAGGGTCAGAAGGCATATGCACCATGGTGTCAATTTAGCACTCTGATTCGGGGCTGGACTTCATCTATTCTTCTCTTCTTTGCTCTATTTACATAGTGCAAGACAGTGTCCTGTGCAGTAACTGCAACAAAAACTCCTGTTTTTCAAACAATATTTTCTGATGATATACTTGAATTAATTTTTAGTTGAAAACTCACACACACACAAAATAATAAATAATATTTTTGCTTAGAAATAGAAGAAATTGAAAACTGATTCCCTCCTGGCCCAGAGAGAGTTATTAGGTACATTATTTAAGAAAACTTGAAGAGCTTATATTGTTCCAATCTGTCCTGTATATGGTTTGAAGATTTATAAGTTCATCCATTTGTTCCAATAATGATTCCCTTCCCACGTACCACCCATTTTTTTTTCCATGCACTGAGAGTTTAAGTAAAGCCAACATAATGGATACCTTTTGCTTTGAGCTAGAATTGGTTGGTAGGAAAATACTGTATTAGTAATTTTGGGTCAACAGAAATGCCTAACATTAAGTTTTGGTATATGAATAATCTCAAAAATAATATAGTATTCAGCTAAATTATTATGATTTCCAACATTTTTTTAAAATTTAAAAATAAAATTTAGAAATTCCTTTATAATACTGAAAATGAGAATTTAGGAAATTTAGACATTTTTACTGCTGATAAGTAGTCAGTAGGACTAAGGTTTCTGTTAGTTGTCATTGGTATCTTGTATCAGAGACGGAACTGGTCTGCTATACCAGTGGGAATCCATATAACACGATTGTGATGCTGCAAAAAGAATCTTTTACAGATAATCAAAAGGTTATCAGAAGGCATATTCTAATGACTGATAAAGCCAGACTAATCCATTCTCTCCTACACGTACTCATCAATCTCATCAACTAGTAACCAACTATGAAAAATCAGCACAGTTCTACACTGTTGAATCCAACTGTGATTCTACACACTTGAAATTCACTGCAGTACCTATTTTTTTTTCCATGCAAGTGGATTATGATACAAAATTGTACAAATACAAAATCTATTTTTGATAAAAATAAACTAGTTTCTTTTAAAGTAACCAAAAACAGTGATAAAAGGTCCAAAGCTACCACAGACACAGTTTCAGGAAGAAAAAAAATTAAATACACAAAAGCTAAGACATCTATAATTCTGACATGAGATAATTGAGAACATACACTTAATCCATGTAAATAGCACTGTAAATGAAAACAGATTCACTGTGAATAGAAATCTTCAAAAAGGATTTTTGCATGGTTCTTCCTTCAGAGGACACAATATGAAAAGCAAATCTGCCAGTTTAGTTTGAAAGAAGTCACATCCATTTTATTGGAACAAGTATAAAGAACTTGAAAAACCTCACTCTAGTCTGTCATAATAAATCAAAGATAATAAATACAAAATTCTGTTAAGCATTCAGTTGAATACATGACGTTCTCTTGTCAAGAAACTAAAGTGTGGTGCACATTGATCTAGATGTCTCTATAAAACTATAATATTTATATCAAATACATATGCTTAAATTTCTTTATGGTCTTTCTGCTTAGTGTTCTGATCACACCTTCATCTATCAACTGTCTAAATTCCTTCTTTGTATACCAGTATCAGCCTGCTGTGGTTGAAGTAAATAGGTTGCAGTAAACAGGTTCTTGTAAATTCTAACTTGTTTTCCTCAACAAAGGATGGATCTCAGTCACTTTTTAAGAAAACTCAATAAATGTCAACAGAGACTGTATATACTGTCTTCTTGTTTATCTATTAGTTGTATGCATTCCTTAAATACATAGGTTTACAACATATTTCTATGTGCTTGTGCTTTTCATGATTTACCTAACATTACTCAAGATTCTATCTATTCAGTTCAATTAAGTGACAACTTCATGCATGCTTGCGTATAACTTCTTCATGTAAATTTGTCTTTTTTTAATATATATTTCCCTTTCAGATTAATACAGATAGAGTAATAGGTGCTGTACAGTGCTGATTTAATATTTTTCTCTTTTTTCACAGAAGACTTTAACTCAAGGATGGTCTTTTAAGGACCACTTATTTAGTTAATGTGTATAGTGAGCCAGAACAATATAATATTTTAACCATTTAAAAAACTTGCCTATGCATTGCATAATGACAAAGCAATGACTGAGAACACTCATCTAGAATGGACAGTTCTGAACCAAAAAAAAAAAGACACACCAGTTTTGTTTGGTTGGTTTTTTTAAAAAAATAATGCTAGCAGGTACGAAACTAAAATGTGTTATTCCCAAACTTGCCTGTTTGCATTAATCATTCATATCTGTGAAGACAAAGCATAAAATACTCTGAAATTAAGACACAATTTTCTTATAAAATTCCACTGTAAGCTATTTGCTCACTCTGCTTCTCAAATCAGGCTCTAGAAATCTTCTAGTACAAAGGAAACAGGTCAAAAACATTCAAATTGTCCGTCAAGTGTGTAACACCCCAGCAATTGTATTTTAATGTTTGTACTCCTTCAACTATTTGTTAGAAAACAGATTTTCATTATTCTCTTTACTCCTGAAGGACTGAAAATTTTGAAAGTGTTGAAATTATTGAGAAGCCAAAAGCACTGATTTATAAATATGGATCAACATTAACTGTATAAACAAATATAACTACACTGTGATTGAAGACGTCATTGTACTATGTGAGAACATGTCTGAGGTACCTTTAAGTTCTGTAAACTGGACCTGATAGCTACAGCTTCCAACTATTTAGGAACCAGAGTGAACTCCTGCTGCCTGTACTGAAGCTGCCGTGATTAATTCTGACAGAAACTGTTTTTTTCCTATAGGTTCCACGCTCTTTGGAATCTCTTTTATATTGTGAATAAAGAAAAAGAAATTAGTTAATAGCAGAAAACACTCAAAAGAGGTATACAGTACAAATCAGTGGAACAGCACTAGATCATACATCAGGTTAATATAAATGGGAAATCATTAATGTCAGGCATTTGAAAGTTACCTCTGATGCAGATATTAATTTACTTTGTGACCAGTATAAGTAAGTAAAATTCAGAATCAAGGAGGACAAATTTCAAATTCTTAAACATAAATTTGGTAACGTGACAAACATAGTCATACACAAGACCCTAATTAGTTGTGAATAGTTACAGCTATGAAACTATATCAAGCACACTTATAGAAATCCATGTTTCAGTCTTGCTCAGTAAATATTGGTGGCGTTTCACTGGCAACCTTTAATTAGAAATTAGTTTTGAAGAACACAGAAACAGTACAGAAGAATTCACTTACACAAGTCTTCTAATATTTTCTGCCCACCTAAGTGAGATTTCTATGAGATAAGGTGCATATCAGATACTTTAATCCTGGTTTAATAGCACACTCCTTTGTATAAAGTGCATATTAGGGCTTGCATGTGTTTGCAATAGCATGCTATCATAAGTGATTCACTGTGAGCTGCTCTGTTTAATTTCAACTTCCTTGCTCATTTACAGCTAAATGAGTCTATCTTATATTTTTATAATCTAAAGAATTGAACAATGCTTATCTATAAAGCAAGTAAAGAAAAGTTAATACTCTTTGATTGCTGCATTCATCTGAAATGGCAATAATAAAAAAACACAAGGATTTGTTTCTTCAGGGTCTGGATTAGTTAAGAAGCTTCCACTGTAGCTTAAAGTAAAGGTTGAATATTCATCCTTTCATTCAGTCTTGATTTATTACCTAGTGTATTTCTGCTTTCGTAAAAATAGCACATTTAGACACAACACAGCTATTTCAATGTAAGAAGTGAGTTAATAATTTAGTATAAATCAAAGCAAAAACTGTGAAGTGCTATAGCATGCACAAGTAGGCCATACTAGAAAGCTTACACTAAAATGTAGGAGTGAACCACACCTCCAGCATTAGCATCTCAGTTGCAAACAGACCTTAGTCTACTCTTCTAATCTCTCCAAAACATGTGCTTCCTTCTTGTAATATTTTTTGCAGTAGATTTCGCACACACAAGACAGCCTGTTATTACTTTTGAAATCAACTGAAAATATTCTCCCTTAAATAAATTCCGTTCTATGTTCCTACCATTACTCATTTTCAAACTGCCTTATGCATTTTTTAAATGCTCAATGACTCAAAAAATAATTAATCCTTTGTAAGCAATGCAGGAGTTAGCAAAGGCTTTAAGATTTTTGAACACTTCATTCACGACCAGAGCCAACACATTTCTTTCAATGGATATTACCCCAAAATGTCATGATTAATTTTCTGCAACAGAACCTGAGTGAAAAGAAAATGTTATAATTCACTAAAACTTGCTGATCAGTTCACCACTTCTGTCATCTCACTTCTGCTCTCTCTGGAATACACATTTTTCTTAAGTCATAATATTGTTATATATCACTTCCCACATTTCCCACATTCCCTTTCTTGCTTTTGTAAGAATGGATATAGTTTAATAATCATGCAAAATTGCAAAAAAAGTTTGTCCAATTAGTTCTGTCTGTCATTCTATTTAGCAGTGATCAGATTTTCTTTATCACTAAGAGAGATTTCATTTGAAATAGTGGGATTAGAAGAATGGCTAGCAGATGGGAAATAGAGGCACCCCTGGGAATCATAATGCACTCCATGTCACATTCTCTTACTACATTCTCATTCCACTGGAAAAATAATATCTTACATATTGTATCAAATTATTTAATATAATAATCTATGTCACTTTCTTTGGAGCTATGCCTCTCTTTAATGCAGCAAATGGACCTTTGCCAAAGTATTTGGATAAACCTTTTTTTTTTTCTAATTTTTAATAAACTTCAAATATCTAATGAGTCCAAGATGGCCTGTCAACTTAAATTATCTGTCTGTCTTTCTGTTTACCATATCTATCTGTCTACAGTTTTTATTTTCCTCTGTGAAGTTTGGTTATTGAATCCCATGTTTCCTTCTGGAAAGAATCTCTAACAGATGATTATTCCTGTTGATATGTTGATGATTTGCTAGTTTATGGCTTGTGAATTTAAGAAACCTGAAGAAATTTCTGGGATTCTCTGAGATCTCTCAGATCATGAGAAATGAGAAAAAAAAAAGAGTTTTTAATAGCTTATACAGTCAAGAACAGTGATTTCATTAAAATGCAAATCTGAATCTTACATATTAACTATGTTAATGCCTTTGGATAATTTCTTTTTTTAAAATCTTTGGAAAATGTAACTAAGTTTATCATAAATATGTACTATAAGAACAAGATAAACAGTTTATATATATATATTCATGTAAAATAATAATATTCCCTCTCTCTCTGCCAGTATCTATTCATGTGAAGGTGTGTTTTGCTTGCTGCCCCGATAAAGAGTTTCCATTGGATTTGATAGTAGTTTTGCATGAAAAAAAAAGCAAAAAGAATTTAGTCCATGGAATTAAAAGTCAGTAATTCAGTGTAAAAACTGACCAAATCATTAGTTTATGCAGCATCTCTTTCAGTCCCTCAGTTTACAAATGTTCTTTCCATATGCTTTCTAAAGCTTTGTGCAGGCTGATTTACAATAAGCTAATGTCTTCAACCGGAAAATATTTCACAGAATTAAAATCCAGTCCAATCATATGAACACATGAATACAGAAATGAAACATCTGAATAAGAACAATTTTGATTCACAAGTACATTAGTAAATGCACAATAAAAGGTTAACTAAATTAGTAGAGGTAAAACAAATCTGGATCTTTAACCAAATCTCAGACTAGACATGAGTAATGTGAACATTTTAAATAAATAAACAAGCCTTGATTTTTAATATTTTTTTGGCTTAAAAGTAACACAGATGATCTTGCAAATCCTATTTTGGCTACGACTGAACATGTAAGTTCCAAGTACACAAAAGCAGTGCAACAGCAGAATTTAACTTATCCAATGCAAGAATTTCTTGAAGAAAATCCCTCTCTTAGAAGACTTAGAGCCTGAATTTTATAGTTGTGGTTAGCACTTAAGAATATCATCCAAAAGCAAATTGATCACTGTCTCTTCCAGCATCCAAAGGTATGCATGCATGAACTAACCTGTTTACCTATTGCTACATTCTATAACAATAGCTTATCAGCTATGGTGATAAGAGTGGCAGATAGCTTTGCATCCTACTACAATACTTGACTTTAAAAATATCACTTTAAAATGATCCCTCAAACACTAACTTCTGAGTTCTACAAGACAGGTTACAGAAAGAGATTAAACAGAGTAGTTCAAATGGAAAGCCTTAAAAAGAAAAGAGCTAAACATAGATAGGGTGTAGGGAGCTAGTTGCTGGTCTCAAAATTATTAAGAAAAATGACTAAGAGAAAATAGCATTAATACTCAAGCTATATACCATTTCACTTTGTAACAGATATAAAAAAGTCAAGCAAACAAAAAAGCATAAAACTTCCCTGCTTATATATAAAAAAATGTTTATTATTTTCTAAACTAAACTCTCATTTGTAGACATTTTACCATACTGTAATAAAAGGTCAGATTTTTTCCTTCTCCATGCAACTACATGTTACATGTTTACATAGAATTATTATATTCTAGTTTTCAGAAAAAAGTGAAGGTGAACTGTACACACAAATTTAGATGTTGCTGAAAATGCCCTCAAAATTTAATTTTCCATTTGTTTTTTTCATGAAAAATTTTATTACATTGCTTTATCTGTTCAGAATGATACTATTTTGTCACTAATTAACTTTATGAAATTACTGGAATATAACTTCTTTCAATTATATGTTTTCATTAGTTATCTAGTTAAGTTTCACAATATTTTAGTGAGATACATTCTATATAATATTGCAGATGTTTTTCAGTGTGACAATGTAATGCTTGGTGATGAAACATTAATAAATTATATTTCTTATTCATTAAAAATTTGTCTTATTTTGCATTCTACAAGCATTTCTTATCTTCAGAAAGCACAAACTTGACCCTGTTAAATGTCACAAAAACTTTGTCAAGTAGTTACTGGTCTATTAATAATAAAAATATGCTCACAGTTCTACTGCTAAGGTTACATTCTTACCTATTTCCACAGAAATAGGCAGAAAACTGGCTAAAATTTAAAGAATATTATGTGCAATACCTGCTTTGCAAAAAGTATTTTCCAAAATGTAAAATAATGTGCTACAGGACTCATCTAGGGAAACACAGAGGAAGGAGAAACTGTAGTGACTGAATTTTATCTTCCAGGTACAACTTACATATATATATTTAATATTAACTGTTTCCTGTCTTTGTAACTTATGGTTTTCTCTGTATCATTTGTATTTGATGGTGACTATAGCAAGAAGCAAAAAGAAGAGGGCCATTTTTTCTTGTCTACTGAGGCTCTGATTCTAGAGTATCAGAGCACACAGTAAAAACAGTCTTCTGATGAGCTGATCTGTAAACAGCAGCAAACCAGCTGTTAAGCTGTAATCTTATTACTTAAAGAGTATATCTCATCGCTTACAAATTTGAAATTCAAGACAAAGATTGCTAGCTTTTTTACTAACTTCCTAATTTTTGGTTTTGCACTAGTTTCTAACTGTGGCAAAGTCACTACCCTATTTGTCATTAAATGTGTATGCTTGGTCTCGGTCACATTCTGTATAGGTATATTTGTATGCTTTTTGATATATAAGCATCTCTGAGTACTGTTCTTTATTTAACAGGTAAAACTTCAATCAAAGCCAACTTCAACAGAATTCCTCCTTTCTGGTCTATGACACCTTAGCAGTCTCATTACATGAATATGTTGCAAAGCAGAATCATAAATTGCATTTAAAATTTAAAATCCCCTGTGGACTTTTGTAACAAAACCACCTAGTATCTAGCAAATTTCATCAGTGATAATTGCACATTACCTACAAACTACTTCTCTTGCCAAACTCTGCACGTATGTGTCTCATCTAAGAGAAAAGTAATCTCCTTCATTGTTCAAAATGATTCCTATATGGTATATGAGTCTTTTGGGAACTTTATTGGCTGAAAAGCAAATTGAAATGTGAGCTAAAATTTCCTGGTGTGTTGGTTGTTTCTCTTCTTTAGCAAGTGGAGTTTGTAGAAATAATTTCTATGCATACTTTCTAGCTGCTTCAATGATTAAAATTCTATACACAAGGCTCTCCTTAGCATTAAAGCCATGCAGTGCAATACTGAAAACATACATAATCATGTTACTTTTAACTTCCCACCTAAATGCTTAATAATCATATAGAAGCATGTTATTTCACAGACACAGTTCACGAGGCAACATATATAAACATATATACAAATGCTACAAAGCAGATTCCATGTGCTTGCCTGTTTCGGAGAAAGTTAAGAAGCATACACAATTGCTATTTTGAGCCAAAACTACAACTCTCAACAAATTTAGCTGCTTTCCTTTTGTACATGTATTTAATTTTATCTGGAAACTTTCTGATTTTAGGAAATTGTACTTTCTCATTATGTTTGCTGCCAGAATCTATGCTTGGTTGCTTAACTGAAGACCTTCATATTGCTAATTACTACCACATGCCCATATCCCAAGCAAAGGAAAACTTATTGGTTCTGACAATCCATTCTCTCAACACTGAATTCCAAATGAAAACTTAAATTTTGGCCAAACATAACATTTCATCAATCATGTTCTACTGACTGCAAAAGGAACATCAAACAAGGGGTGCTAATGGCTTTTTACTGTGCAGTTTCCAAGCTTCGATTCTCTGATGAAAGGCCCACATAAGCAATGGACATCTTTAAACAACTTAGTAATTAATAACTAAACCAGAAAACAATGCATAAAGTAAATTGAACAGCTTGTATGCTGATGACAGAGCTGAGTTTCAAACAAGTTATATGGGCAATAGAGATCAGCAGAGAAAGCACTGACAACAGTGAGAGATAAAAACAGATAGTGCATATGAAGAAAAACAAAAAGAAAAGGTGAAAAAATAAAATTAAGCACGCCCCAAAGCTAGCAGAAGCATGTAATCTGGAGTTGAGCTTTTCAGGTTGTGGGGTTCTGACTGAAGATCAGGACCAAGTTTAGAGACATCTGAGCAATGCTGGGTACTAGTGACAATGTAGAAGGGGAGGGACTAAAACATGTAAAATGGTTTTAAATTATATTCCCCTCTGCTATAACTCCTTTGGAGCATCAAAAACAGAGGTGTGAATTTTGTGTTTGAAAAACTCTCTTTGAGAAACCAAGTATGAATACAAATACAAAACTGAGTAAGCCTCTGTCACAAATAAGTATTCAGGGAAATTAATGATACTATTCTATCTCAGAAATAAATTAAGGCATTTTGTTAATTTGGATAAGTGAATTACGATGCAAGTTTCCAGCATCAGTGTTTACAAAAAAAACCCAACCAAAACTCAAAACTTCAGACATTTGAGGGTATCTCAAAAAATGGAAGTAACAAAGTTTTCGGTTGTATGATGTAACAGTATTATTGAACATACAATAATATAAGCTATTTGCAGTCTTTCCAGTCCACAGAGAGGAGAAACAACTTGATAAATCCATAATCCACATTTATAAAATGATGCATAGGTGATAATTTGAAAGGCACAAAGTAAAAAACATATCTTTTTAAAGTAAGGAGAGGGTCAATTCATTAGATGTGCTGCTTGCAGTACTTTCTTTGAAGTTGTGTGGAAAGGATTCCATAGGACCAGTCTTTTAGGGCAAATTCATCTCTACCAGTGAATGTCACAATGATATGTAATGAAACAAAAGATGGCAACACTAAAGGTGATATAGAGGAGAAACTACTATATCGCCAAGTACATTTGGTTCACTAAAGGCTGTATCCCAGCTAAGCTAGATGCTGGGAATGCCAGAAAGAGCTCTTTTTAACTTGTTCCAGAAAACAAGCAGGCTTTCAACAGAAATGCAATGGTCCAATAAAATTAAACTTTTGTTACCAGGTAAAACAGCATTTTTTAACAGGTTTGGTTTTCATCCATACTATATTGACACTAAGGCTAGGACTTCCTCTTCTTAGGATAGGTTTTATATGGTGTGTGGAAACGAATCACTTTAAAACCCCTGGTCATAGATCCTAAAATCACAGGTGTTTGCAATATTCTTATGAAGTCAAAAGAAGCTGCATAAGATCTGAATCTACTGTTTGAACAATGAGAAACAGCACTATCAGACTTCTGACATAGTCTGATGAAATACCTGATCAATGTGAATCTCATATTTTGCTCTCCAGTAGACTGAAGTTTTCTAAAGAACTGAATTGTTTGAAAATCATGTGAATTATCATTGTCACTTAGTTAAGAGATGACCACATGATAATCTGATGCCCAAAACTGAAGTAACAAGTCAACCTTGTTCCAGAAGTTAACTGCACGTGCAAGTAGCATCATTTTCTACAAGATATGTAAGTGTTGTCTTAGTGGTATCCAGGTTCTCTTGAAGTAGGGACAAAATGTTGTGACTTGTACCATAGCATAGCCCAGGTCTCTAATTATAGTGTGACAACTCTCCAGTGGTAACATCTGATGTCAAGGAATACAGCCTTGTAAGCTGTGAGTCAGGTATTACCACCTTCAGGGGCTCTTTAAAGTCACACAATCACACCTGGTCTTTTTTGACTTACTTTCTGCCTCGGGTTGAGTTAAAAGTCCCGCCGTATTTCTTCCGATTAAGGATGAGAGCAGCAATTTCTGGCACGTAGCGAGCAAACATTGCCTACATGCATGAAACAAAAACACAAAAAAAAAAAAGAAAATGGCATGCAGAGAGTGTTCTACTGCAGCAGAGGCAGCAGAGCCTCTTGGGATACTTACTTTCTTCCACTAACCGCACTATAGGAACCACCATATTTCTTGCGGTTTCCTATTAACTCTATGATTTCAGGGACGTAGCTGGCAAACATGGCCTAAGAAGAAGATAGGAGACAGAAGAAAAGACTAAAAAGAGAGGCCAAAGAAAGGGGGATGATGAATATTTTCAGAAGATATGTATCTTTAAGATCTGAAAATGCAAAAGAATTAGATCTATGAAGTTGTTTAAAAAGAAAATTGTAAAAATATGAGTGCTTATCAAACAAAACAAGAGGGCTCACTGTAAAAGATGGTCTTGGGAGAAGGTGCACACCTTATAAATAAGGAAAATGGTCAAAAGAGGAAAAAGGCACACAAAACAAAACAAGAACAAAATTAATTCAAACTGGTATCTAATCATAAAATAGTTATGTCTAACTCTTCCTGAAGAAAGGAGAGGGAAAAAACTACCCAAGCTCCACTGCAAAAAACAAAACCAAGTATTATCATTACTGCTACATTTCTATTTTAAGACAGACTTTTTCCCCCCATGATTCGGATTCCAAAGAAGACAAAAACAAGATAGAATCAGGGGTTATTCCCCATCAAGAAACAAAAGGTCACCCCCGCACTCCCCCCAAAAATATTTTCCAAAAGTTTATGTTTTTAAAAGGATTGGAATAACATGTGATAGAAAAAAAGTTTTGAGGAGAAAATAAAAAATATTCTGCCATGTTTTGTCCAACAAACATCATCCTTGTGGCTGGATACTTCAAAGAGCTACTGCCAGTTGACATGGTCTTTGTCTTCATATGTCAACAAACACAGATGGGAATACATATATTTATGCTCATATATCTGCACGCATCTCATATATAGCATTCAGGACATTAGTTATATGCATACCACCTCTGTAAGATGTATGCATATGTGAAATAAATATATGAAAGTAACAATATATATGTGCAAAATACATATTGTGAGTCATTCATAAAGCACTTACCTTGCGCAGTGTAAACATTAAAATAAGCCTTGCTGTTTTAGAGAATAACATTGCCATAGGTTCTATAATATTACTAACACTGGGAAATCATAGAAAAGTTGACATAAGACAATTAGTAACTTTGATGCTATGTACAGAGGACAAAGAACTCAAGAATTTGCTGACATAAAAGGACAGTGGTTATGGCCACATGAAAAACTGTGAGTTAAAATTGTGCTACATGACATGAAAGGATGTTTGAAATTGAAGGGAATGTGGTATGCCACCATTTAGACCAGGCAAGCTGCTCTTTAACATAGTTCAAAGCCACAGTGTTTGTTGGAATTCTGGGAAGGAACACAGAAGGGTGGGTAGAACTGAAACCGCAAAGTGCCTTTAAGTATCAACAGAAGCCTCAAAAACCCACACTACAGTCAGTCACTAAACTATTTGTATAGACTACAAATAACATTATAAATTGAAATATTAAGGCACTTGATGTATTAACATGCATTACTCATTTAAAAGTTAGAAAAATTCTGAATCTACTAAACTAGACTGCCAAAATACTTATCTAAAAAATAAAAAAGGAGGTATATTAAACATATATTAAAGTTTTAAAA
>WUAM01000323.1:32030463-32045178 GCA_024336885.1 Actenoides hombroni
CCGTGCTGACAGGGGTGGGGGGAGCAACAGAAGGGCTTGGTGGGCACCTGGTGCCGTGCCAGGGTCAACCCACCACAGTGCCCCACAGATGGATGAGGGAAAGGCTGTGAATGTTGTCTACCTGGACTTCCTTAACGCCTTTGACACCATTTCCCACGGCATTCTCATGAAATCATAACAGGCTGCTTATGGCTTGAATGGGCATATGGTCTGCTGGGTAAAAGACTGATTGAACGCCTAGGCCCAAAGAGTGGTGGTGAATGGAGTTAAATCCATACAGCAGCCAGTCACAAGTGGCATTCCTCAGGGCTCAGTATTGGGACCACTTCTGCTTAACTTCTTTATCAGTGATCTTGACAAGGAGCTAGAATGCACCTTCAGTAAGTTTGTAGATGACACCAAGTTGGGCGGGAGTGTCAATCTGCTTGAGGGTAGGGAGGCTCTACAGAGGGACCTGGACAGGCTGGACTGATGGGCTGAGGCCAATCATATGGGCTTCAACAAGGCCAAATGTCAAGTCCTGC
The DNA here is from genome assembly GCA_024336885.1 of Actenoides hombroni. Lineage (NCBI taxonomy): Eukaryota > Metazoa > Chordata > Aves > Coraciiformes > Alcedinidae > Actenoides > Actenoides hombroni. The sequence continues at coordinate 32,030,988 of WUAM01000323.1, forward strand.
ACTTGGGCCACAACAACCCCATAAAACGCTACAAGCCTGGGGAAGAGTGGATGGAACACTACCTGTGGGAACTGATCAAGAAGCAGTTGAACATGAGTCAGCAGTGTGTCCAGCTGGACAAGGAGGCCAATGACACCCTGGGAATAGTGTGGCAAGCAGGACCAGGGAGGTGATAGTCCCTCTGTACTAGGCATTGGTGAGGCCACACCTCAAGTACTGGGTTCAGTTTTGGGCACCTCAATACAAGAATGACATTGAGGTGCTGGAGCAGGTCCAAAGAAGAGCAACTAAGCTGGTGAAGTCTTATGAGGAGCACCTGAGGGCACTAGGGCTATTTAGTCCGAAGAAAAGGAGGCTGAGGGGAGACCTTCTTGCTCCCTACAACTACCTGAAAGGAGGTTGTAGAGAGGTAGGCACTGGTCTCTACTCACAAGTAACTAGCAATAGAACGAGAGGGAGTAGCCTCAAGCTGTACCAGGGGAGGTTTAAACTGGACATTAGGAAAAATTTTGCCACTGAAAGGGTTGTCAGGCATTGAAACAGGCTGCCCAGGGAGGTGGTGGAGTCACCATCCCTGGATGTGTTTAAAAGCCATATAGATGTGGTGCTTGGGGATATGGGTAGAGTAGGGTTAATGGTTGGACTTGATGTTCTTAAACACCTTTTCAAACAAAAATGATTCTTTGATTCTAAAGGTATCATGCACCATTAAGTCTTAAAATGAACCTGGCATGTCTTCCCTGGGAGTCTTATCAAGGACATGTTCTTGACCTTAAGTTATTTAATACTTCTATTAATATTCTGGAGGAAAAGTAAAATCCATGCTAATAAAGTTAAACAGTGATACTAGAGGAGTAATGCTTGATAATGAAGAGAACAACATAGTGACAAGCAGGGCTTGGGATCATATGTAAAATAGGATGGCAACAAACTGTGCACTTGTTTACAGGTAACCATAAACTTAAGACTGGATTTTTTTTTCCCCCACTAAAGATGCATTCTTGCTCTATCAAGTCTTTCCTCTCAGAAGAAGACAGGAAGAGAAATTATGTAAAAAGTCAAAGTAGTCCAGCCATACAGCCATATAAACTAGGAAGCACATTTATTTAAAGCAATATAACTGGAACAGCTATGATACTAAGTTTCAATAGCTCCTCAACATTCAGAGGATATGACTACTTCTGGGCTAAGCCCAAAAGCATAAGCTCATTCACACAGCAAAAATTAAGATACTCTCCTACCTATGTACCCTCTCAGAGCAGAATAGAAACCAGAATGAATTTAATGTAGATCTTCTATGCAGTGTTAAGTACCACTCACAGACAGTGATAGACTGGGAACTGAATGATTTAAATTATCCAGTTTACTTCAAATTCAGAGTTGCAGGGAAGCCAGTAAACAGTTTCTATGAATGTCTGCTAGATGACAGGAAGTAATGACACTTGAGACTAGCACTGTCCTTGCATTTCTCCTCTGCTCCAGCGCATTTTGGCTAACTTGTCAGACTTATCAGTGGAGGAAAGAGAAGAAGCAGCATAGTTTAACAACTGCATGTGACAATATTTGTAAGAATTCATTGTGGATGTTTTATGACATATACATATCTGTCATAAGGTTACCTTTTGCTATTAATACTGTAACAACTTAAAAGCCTGTTCTGAGTATCACAGTAACTGGTACTCTGTCAAAATGTATGTGCTCTGTGAAACCTGAATTGGTTAAGGCATCTAGAAGAAAGAAAAGAATTTTTGTCTGCAATATAATATAAATGTGATATACTCCATCCAATGACACAGTATAGATTGAGTATGACACAAGAAGATTGAGTATTCAGAACTATTTTCATTAAATTCATTCTGATACCCGTTTTGAAAGCATTTAAATTATACAAATAAATGTTACCATACAGAAAAGTAGCACATATACACATATGCATAAAATACAATTCTCCTCAGAAATTTTACAGAATTTAGCTTCCATTACATATAAATAACTTATAATGTAAATAAATTTATATTAAATGCTTTAAAGCTGTATAAAATACCCTAGCTTTGTACAAAATATTGTAGAATTTGATTATTCAAAGTTTTCGCCAATAGGTGGCAGAACTGCATAATACTTAACCAACAAAATAATTGCTAATGATTGCAAATTTCAGGTGCTAAGAAAGGGACAGAACATTATAAAGTTTTGGAGCTCATAATTCCTCTCTCACACTGATATCTCTACAATTTAGTTATCAGAGCACTTCTTTGTATCAGTATAACCAAGGTACTCCTCTAAGTTCCATTAAAATATGTAAGGAATAAAGTGTTCTGCAGATTCAAATATGGTTTCAGGCTGAGCTGTTCTGTAGAGGTTATGTAAAAAAAATCTACAGGATATTGAAACAAAAGTTTTAATGACAGAGATTTTTTAACCAAAGCTTCATCTTGAAGCACACTTGCTGGATTGCCAGGAGACATTCACATCATCAGCTTACCTATCTTACTAAAACACACTGTTTTTTCTCCAAAGCCATGTATCTTCTTCCACAAAGGGAAACCAATTTCACTCTCTGACTCGCAAAAATAACTGAACGTCTACCAGAGATGTTGGAAACAGTCTTCTCAGACCAGGAATTGATACTGAGACCAGAAGACTCATCCAAAATTGAGATATCTGTAACAGGACTCGGACAGAATTTGAGCAAGAACTGGAAAAAAGAATCCTCTCTTTTCCATAACTATGCTTATCATCACGCAATGAGATCTGTTCTCTATGCTGTGTATGTGTCTACTTTTGCATCTGTTGTCAGTCTTTTCCCCACCGTAAATCTTGAATTATTTCTGTAAAAAATAGCATGGCTTCAGCAGCAGCCTAGACTAGAAGGGGTATCAGGGAAGAAGAATGATGAAATAAAGCTTCCTGATAATAGAATCTATTAGGAATCAAATAGTTTCTATTGCTTGAAATTTTGTACAGTAGAATACCTGAAGCACATTTTTCCTGAAGTTAGGAAAAGGAAATGGATTGTTTAATAGATATTTTCTATCTTTAATTTCTGTGATTCTGTAATAAAAGACACTATAAAATCCATATATTAGGCTTTACTTAAATCACTGTAGTTCTAAGGCTGATTGCTCCTCGTTTGTATGTCCTTGTAAATGTGAAGCCAAGATCATATTTTACATGTTTAATCTTCCTCTAACAATACCATCCTGTCCAGGCAACTTATTCCAATACAGTCTGCTCAGAAAAACAGTATTTCCTTTTCCATGAGCATAGAAGTACATGATAAAATGCACCTCAGTGATTTGAAGTGCCATTGCTGTCACAGAAGACAGAATAACAGTTTTAAGTGATGTGTAGAGTGTTTGTAAATCATTACTGAATACTGGAAGATGATAATTTGTTGCAGGACTCTCCAAGCTGACAGACCACAAGATACCAACAGAAACAAAGATCTGAATCTGAAACTTAGCTATGATACTCAGATCATGATGACTTCGTGTTAAAAAAAAATAAATAAAATACATTTTGCCTTGGCATTATTTTTCCCATTGCAATCTTTTTGTTTTCATCCAACAACTTTTTTTAGCCTGCTTTCACTTAGACTATAAAGACAGTGACCAGACTCAGTAATGCACTGAAATCATCTGGTTCAAATTAACTGTCATAATTACCTGTAATATACTAAGAGCCAGAAACTCCACCCATTCTATTATCATTCTTCCCTTGGGAAGATTCTCTTCACTCCACAGAATCCTTCACTTGAAGTGGAGAACTGTCTTTCTATCACTATCAGAAAGTTTCTTGTACAGTGTTGTGCAAGAAATATTTATCATTTAATAAAGCATAATTTTAGTTTATGTGTAAGTATCTACACAAATGCTACTGTTTGCAAAAGAGTTGGAAAAATATCAAGGGAATCTAGATGTAAGTGAACATCAGAAAAAAACACTAGTGTTTGTATCTGTACAGTTTTAAGTCAGAGCATAAGAATTTTTTATACCAACTATCAAAGCAACGTATATCATTGAATTATAGATTCATTAAAATTTTCTTAGCTTTCCCTATTCCCAATATTCAATAATATATAGAGCATTCCACATGGAAACTGTATTCTACTCAGGTACTTCCTTTTATTACGGTCCCCTCTACTAGCAAAAATGATACCCTAGAAATCCTTTCTATGCAAGTTATCAAATCTAAAACTTCCATATTTTTCAAGTTTAGCGTGCTATTTTGCCTTCAGCTGTACATTAGACAGTGAATACCCTACCATTACTAGGAACCTTTTGATTGAAAATTATAATCTGATCCATCTTGCATATTGAATTTTGTTTGCATACTGGAATGTAGGCGGAAGACTAGATTTGAAACAACAATCAGGATTCTTTATGAATCCTGATTGAAAATTTCATTCATACACATCATTTTGAGATATAAAAATATATTTTATGATCAACTGAATGCAAAAGAGTAGTGGGGAAAATGGAAGGGTTCATATAGTAGGAGTTAACTAAGAGCTGAAGGGTGGCATTTCTGAACTAATATGAGAAAATGAAAAAAAACCCAGTCTTTTCACTTTAGTACATTAAAAGATGAGACATTGAGAACACATGTTCTCTGCTATAGTTCACATTTTTATATATGAATTTAATGCTCCTAGGGCAAAGTTTATTATTGATTTAGGATGGTTTGGGTTTTTTAAATACTGTTTAAACTCTACAGATCATACTTACTTTATTGTCAGATAGCTAAACCAGGACAGTTCTTGTGAAATCAGGAATTCAGGGAGTCACATTCTGGTGCCTTTCATTCTGTCTTGTACTTAATGAACTTATCACAGTTGACTGACATGAATCAATAGTGTAATGAACTGGAAAGACCCTCATGCACAATACATTCCAGACACTGTATTTATTTGGACTCCTAAATGATCTTGAAATTTAAGGCATATAAGAGAATCCTGCTTAATCAGTAGAAAATTCTTAAAACATGCAAAGAATTAATTGGATACATCAAAGTCCAAACCTGTTAAGTGATTTTCTAGCGACTGATAAAAGGCTACCCTCTGTGTGAACCCTATTTCCACAGGAACACTTGATGCAGAAACCAGAACTTAAATGTTCTGAATAACCCTCTGCACAAGGACATCTATCTCAACTACAAAAAAATGTAGAAAAGGGAAAGGAAAACTTGTCATCTGACCTGAAGCTGTAAATAATATGGTTCAAACACCCTCCCTTCCCCTTCATTAACACTCCCAGTCCTGCTACTCTATTACCTACAAATACATCCAAAGTATTTGAGCTTCACAGGCAGAGTAAATATAATTTTTTTCTAAGAGGTGTAAAGGAATAGACACATTAATATACTTCAGTGTATTTGCTTAAAAAAATCTGTCATTACAGCATCTCAAAATACTAACTTGCTGATCCAATTTACAGCTATGTCACAGACCTCAATAATTCACATTTCTTTAATTAGTGAATTATTTCACTAAGGATGACTTAAAAAAAGTAAAAACACCTTTGGAATAAACATAGTGGAAGTAGGTACAAAGCTCAAACATTGTAAATATGTCATTCCTAAGATGACTACATAAGGAAAAAAAAAGTTAAAATAAAATAAAAAAATCTATGCCTCAGCAGGTGATAAATGTCTCAGGAGGATTCCATAATAAAACAGATAAAGTGGTAACATAAACAAGAAATTAAGAAAAAGTGACACTGGTGTAATTAAGAGCAATGGAAATCCTTATGACGCTACAAATAAGTATAAGTACAGTGCTTAACTCTGCCTGCAAAATGACATAAATCTTGTAAAAAATATACAGTATAAACAGTTAAATGGGCAAATTCTCTCATTATTCCTGTTGGTACTCTTAGGTTGCTGTGTCACCATGAGGCAGTCAATTACGCCGTCACTTTCACAAAGGGTATTTGTTTCAAATAATTTTCTCTCTGCCTTACTTCCCAAATTTTGCAGCTTTGCTATTTTCTCATTTCATATTCCTTTTCTATGGCTCCTGTGATTCTAGTTTTTGCTCTTAGAGAGCCTTCATCTCCAATGTTTTAAATCTTAAAATTCTGAGAAACCCTGATATGTCACATTCAAGTGCGAAAATACATCCCCTTAATTCACAAAATGCAAAGAATCTGGGCTTGAGTTACAGCTAGCAAACTCAGCAAATTTCTTCTAAGCATAAGCTTGTTTTTTATTTACATACCTTCTTTTTTCATTTGACTTCCTATCATAATATGGAACTCAATGACATTTTCTCCTTCAAAAAGCATTACTTAGTTTTACATACACAACAGAAGTATGTGATGAAGACAGTAATAAATCTAACATGGTTATACATTTAATTAATCTCTTTTCATACAACAGAAATTAGTCAATATTGTTTGCATGTTTGCACTTCTGTATTAAATTGACAATATTGTAATACTATAAAAGATCCTCCCTTTTATTTTCCTTTCCTTGTGAAACATTTAAGACGATCACTCTTTAGTTTTCAGGGACAATGAGTGTCTGTATTTTTGAAGAAACAGATCGTCAAATTGTGAGGTTTCATATGTTGTCTAAAGACATGTTATTTACAAAGTATACCATTTTTAGGAAGTTTTCTCTGAACAAAAACTCCCTAATTTTCACCTTCATTTTAGTTAATGAGAGAAAACATACAATTTTTACAAGAAACTTCATATGCCACATTATGGGTGTTCTTTAATTGATTTATTTTGTCTGCTCTGCCCTCATTTTGTATTCTCTTTTACATGTGACATACGCTTTTCTAATGCATTTCTAGTAGTCCTACATGAACGTTAAGCCCAGTAAGTGTCTAAACAAATCTTCCCAATATGGTTTTTTTTGTGGATTTAAAATTTAGCTATATTGTCTCAAAATGTGAAGAAAATTTGTTAGTTTTGTTATTGTCAATGATTCATGGCGATCCAGTTCAGTGAATGAATGGTCTGGATCACCTGTTAAGGTTGTAAGCTGAGACAATTACATCAAATTCACCATTTTATAAAAATGGCTTCATACTACACAGTACTTAAAAGCTAGAGTTTACCACCACTTAGAGTAGGAGATTATATTAATGAATCAAGAACAAAACGGACCTAATAAGTGCTTTTTCTGACATAATCCATCTGTCTGCTGAAATGGCAAATTCACTGCAAAAACAACTTTAGTAACTTCTGCTTGCCCGATGTCCCAAGATGAACAAGTTATTGAAAGGAAAAACTATTTTACTTACCAAGCCAACTTCTGTTTAAATATACTGACACAAACACTGGAGGGACCGTGAAGAAATCTACTACCGAGTTAACCTCTAGCCAAAACCATAGCTTGTCATTGGCTGCTATGAACTGGGAAAAAAAAAGAGGATGAAAAAAACAAAAGGGATGAAAGAATCAGGTTATGCTCATGGTGGTTGTAAGTATGTTGAATATTTTCCATTTTTAAATATTAAACTCCAAAGTTAGTGGAGAACGGATGCTTTAGTCAGTTCAGACAAAAACCAGCATGTCTTACTGGAAACTAGTCTTTACTGTGCATTGCTTGATAACTACACTGAGATGAAAATCACAGGTCTTACTGGAGGCAGATCATATATATAATGACTTGTAATACCTGTTCTAAAAAAACTTTTTCTCCACATTTATTAACAATGTTTCATTAATATTAAAAAAGTGTAGGTGTAACACCTTTGTTCTAGCACACCAAACATGTTGGTAGTAGTCTTAACATATATTTGCTGTTCTCAGGTTTCTACGTACACGGTATTTTACAGAGTCCCATTATTATCCGACCCAAAGGTAATCACAATGACTCCTACAACACATAATTCAGGACTGCAGCAGGACTTCAGTCCTTCAAATTGTGCCGTGGATGAGGTAATTTCTCTCTCCTGACAACAAAATCTGTCTAGGGAAACTGGCAAACTTAGATGCCAAGGATATCATAGTTTGAACTTACCTATTCATCCATGTGCTTAAATAAGCTCAAACTACTATTCACATTCAAGTAATAATCAAAACATTTACTTTCTATAAATATGAAATACAAATAAACAAATAAATATAAAGTTTTAGTGTATCACAAAGATATTTAAAGATGCAGTTTTAGTCATGTAAGTCTTGAAGCCTGGACTAAGATATTTCAAAACAGTGCTTGTATTTTTTAAATTGCAAATACTGATGTCCTTCATTTCATCTACTTAATCTCCTTGCTTTAGAATTCCTTTACAACTTTAACAGAAAATGTTTATGGTGCATACCACCTTTGCTGGAATCCCAGATAAAATGTTGGAAATGGGACCTACTGATGTCAGGAAAATACAAAGACAGACAACATGAGCAGCATTTGCCTCAGAAAAGACTCGAAATCAAAAATGAATTCACATTTTGTTAATTTGTATTAGTCAATATCAATGCTTCAGCATGAAAACCAAACAAAAAAATCCAGTTTCAGATGAAGCTTTCTATTCCCTTTTGTTGACTTCAGAAGTAATCAGAATATTTGGAAGTAAAAGCTTTTTAAGACATCAGATCAGTATTTTTATAGCCTGTAACATATATTAAAACCAGCATTTTATCTTTCCACAGGACACAACCTATAGGCTTTCAAAAAGGTTAATGTATGTTTTTCAATAATGAAAACAAAGTCTGTTGATTGCAAAGGTCACTAATGCCTTTCAATGGAAGTATTTGAAGAGTTCTTCATTTAGGTAACTAGTGACTATAAAAGCCAATTTCATTACAGAAGCAATCCTGCCATGATTGAAGATATCATGTTCTTCTAGAAGCAGTAGCATAATTCTGTCACTGCCAAAGAAGGATTGCATCCGTATTTGCCTATGTTTGCCAGACCCTATTGCTTCATTATGTGCTAACCTTGCAGTTTGGACTTAGTCTTCATCAGCGGTTTGCAGACTTTGCTGCTGAGTTCTCATATAGTTGCACACTAGCCAATGAAGATTTTTAAATGGACGTGTGTGTTTGAACACAAGTATCTTCTAGAACTATAGATATGGTAATATTTATATGATTTTGAGTTGCAACATCTGCTCCTTGCAGACATGCTTTAACAAAAACAAAAGTTCTGCATAGGTGGGACTCTGTCTTTTCTTTAGTTAAGTGCTCCCGCTGACTGTGCCATGGGGGAAGTGGATGGCAGGTGCCACACTACTTCTAGCTCATGAGGCTCATGCAAATCAACACCATTTCCTGTGGAAACTGAGAATGCAACCCAGATACCTCAAGGGTATAAAGGGACAGAAAAATATTGATCATGGTGCACCGACCACCAAAGAACTAAAGACTTGGACTGTTCCAGTGAGATGTTGCTGGATCCATGGGTGGTGATAACCTTTTCATCTTACTCGCTCTCTTCCTCATTCTTTCATTCCCCCTATCTTTTCCTCTTTTCTAACTTTCTTCCTTTACCTCAAAATTTAATCGCGCCATAAAATAATAACCTACAAAAATAACACCTTTATCTGTACTGTTTGTTGATTGTTCCATTAGGGACAACTAATAAATTGCTTTGTTATTGTTCCTCAGAGTCATTTTTGTGACTCTGCTGCCCCGACCACCCCGCAGTGCAGGGAAAGCCTCTTTTGGGGGATCACAAAGATTCACCTGTCTTGTTGTCCATTGAGTGGGATGAGACAACCCCATATTTCAGTTAAGTTAGTTTCCAAAGCATATTTAAAAAAAAAAACCAAAACAACAAACAGAATCCCCATCAGCTCGAATAGCAAACATTACTGGCCCAAACTTTTAAATGCACCTAACTGTTTCAGATTTCCCAAATTTTAGATCCTGAAACAGCATTACTGGATTTTCAGAAAGTGCTAACTATATTCTAAGCATATACATTTCAACATATTGACTAGTACTTAGAGGTTCTGCAAAGCGTTCATTAGCAGTCTGGGGAAGCAGATGTTCATAAAACTGAATACAGCAGCTCTATTAGCCGCTATCTCAATCTTCAACTGCCAAAGACATACCTAGCAGCAGAGGAACAGATCAAGTATTCACTAGTCTTGCTGAGGTAGTTATTTAGTTTCAGTGTTCTCAATGGAGTGATTTAGCAGCACTGACTAGCACTGAACTATAAGTTTGCTTTCTACCACATAAGAACATTCTGCAAGAGATAGCTTATTTTATAAATTATTGGTCTCCTCAGTGATGTTAGATTCTTAGTATTATTACCTAAATGTTCTTAATCAAATGCTTTGCTCATGCATCTTAGAAATTAGCTTAATTTTGTCCAGCCACTGTAAAGTCAGGCTGTATGCAAAGACTATCCCTAGCTAATTACTCTATTCCCTCCCTGTCTCATGCTATCAAAAACATACTACTTACACGCAGGCCGAAGTAGAGTAGGAAGAACACATTGAAAGCCATGTCGATCTGTAATGTGAAATCTTTGTAGAAATTCTGGCAGGATTCTATTGGGCTATTTGAAAGAAAAAGAAAACAGTAAATTTTCAGTATGAGTTTCTACTCTGGTGAGATTTTTATGCTTTTCATTAAAGACCTTGATTCTTAAATCACATTTCTGTTTCCCAGTTGTTTACAAGATACAAGCAAGCATTTCAAATTAATTATTTCATTCATTTGGTTAGTCATTCATACAGTCTTTATATTCACCTGTTCAGGTAATATCTGAGAATTAACATGCAGATACCTTTAAGAAAGGACAAGCAAGAGAATACCTCAGGATTCCTTAACCCCACATTAACCCTTAAAGAACTGACTTCTTTCTATAGGATATGTACCTATGATACTTTAGGAACAAATCTAACAAGCACACAGCTACAGTGAAACACTACATGGTTTTAATTCATGTCGTAATAAAAAAAAAAAAAAAGTAGTTGCTTAGAAATACATTACCCATTAGCAACCTGGGGTACTTATTCTTGTAGAATCCCTTGTTTATAAGAAGTTGGGTTTGTTGGATTTTATTTTTTTTTCCTTTTTCCACTTCTTTTTTGTGTATGGCTATTTAATACACTTTATGTACACTACTATGAACTGAGTAGAAAAGCAGCATAGCCCACTGGTAAAATTAAGTAATAAAATAAATTGAGGAATTTGAAGCAGTACTCTAAGGGTTAATTTCTGCATGCAGGTTAATTGAAATACCTTTGTGTGTGTCAGGCAGCCATTGCAAATTCTAGCTTATTATATTATGCTTTATTTAAGAGTGGGACACGTCCAAAGCATACACTATACAAACTGGTACTTTACAGATACACTTCTATCTAAGGAAAGAGATAACTTCCACGAGTATGATTAGTGATTTATTTGTGAGGTTTCCAAAATAGGTTGGTGAAGCCATAGAACAATGTTTAAATCACAGACCAAAGTGAAAGTCATGTCCCAATATATGTTGATGTATATACTATATATACATAATGTCCCACCATATATATATATATATATACACACATATATTGCAAATGATCATATATTCATCACAACTATAATAAAGTGGAAAACTAGAACGTAGATCATGTGATCATTTGGAGCTCTAGAAAACACCCTTTTAGGAAAGAAGAAATTCTTTGGCCTCCCAGGTCAAATAAATCACTGAAAGTGAACGTAATACCAGTTAGTATAGCAGTAGCTCTGCAAATATAATGCTAGACTGCTCAACAAGCAAGATTCTATGCATTATGAATGTCAGTTACCTGATTTAAGGCATAAAGGAAATTACCTGGGCTACCAAGTCATTACACATGCAGCCAAATTTTCCATTCCTTGTATACATTACAGGTCAAACAAGCTAAGTACAGCATGCCCTCTCCTATCTTTAGATGCATGAATGTATACAGAAAAATTCTCATTGATGTATAATAGCTTTGTATTTTAAAAACCTTCAGTGCTATAGGAAATTATATTAAAATGTTTTTCAACAAGACATTTGCAACAACATGGAAACATCTTTGTTACAGTCAAGTAAAACTCATTTACAAAAACTGGCAGAAGGGAAGAGAAGCCAAATGTTAATATAAAGGACAGAAGACAGCACCTCACACTTTACAAATAGAGTGGATATAACCTGAGAACCCAACAGGATCATTTTCTGCATGGCATTATTGAGAGGAAAGATTTCGTCAAAATAATGTAGGCTACACACTGAGTCACTAGGCACTCTACCAACAGAAATCATAGAAAGTACAGCAGAAGCAGAATGAACAATCCTGTACTAACACCGAGGCTTGGACCCTTAATTCCAGGTTAGGTTTCTGTAAAAGCTGCAGAAATTCACTGGAGCTAGTAGAATTGCACAGACTTATAACTAGGATAGAGAGAGCTTTATTATCTTGCTCTTCACAGTTATTTGGTACTTGTCACAATTGTTAGATAAGATCAGCTAAGGATGTACCCAACAGCTGTACTGTTGTACCATTGTCCTTTCCAAAAGCCTACAAAATCTGACAAATTAGCTAATGAATAATACATCTTTGTCTTGTTTGTAAAACTCTTAGCACAGTGAACCACTATTCTGATTTGGGACTTTTGTTTACCTAATAACCGAACTACTACTTCTGCTAGTCATATCCCTAAAGCATCCTTCATTTCAGAGTTCATCTCTCTCTTTCATTTTCTAACTTACCCATTTCAAAGACAAACACGTCCTTTCCTTTTAATTTCAAATTATGATTTTGTCAGGAATGAATGTCACTAAGGCTAAAGAAATTATTTTTTTTATACTTAAAGGATAGATTATAAAAGATTTTAAATTTTCCAAATTCAATTTTGGTGATATTCTTCAGTTTGGATTTTTTTTGTTTTCATCAGTCCCTGATGTTTGTACTGAGAGAAAAAATATGGCCACTAGTGTTTATCATTGCACTATTCTGCCTCTTGCAGAAAAGGAGCCAATTTGAAGCTCTTCTTTACAAACAGAAGTGCTATAGATTTTAAAGTTCCAGACAGTAGTGTGCTGGGATCTCAAGGACTCATAATATGTTATCTGTTTTAAAATTAAATCAGATGACTTGTCCTGTGGGTTTTCACTTCTTCAGGTCAGCAAAGGTTTCACTTCTGAAGGATGCAACAGACTGTTAGAAATGCTTTTATTACTTTTCTGTGTAAGTGTCTTTGTTGTATGTGTGGTTTCATACATTTACACTGTTAAAAAACAGAAAAAACTACACTAAAATCAATGTAATAACATTACAGTTATAGGAAAGATTTAACATAATTGGATAAAAATTACAGCAATAATGTAACTCTAAATGCAGTATTTGTAAAAGCATCTTTAATTTGCTACACAAAAACTGAAAAACCCCAAAATCACTGTATCTATGTTTACTTCTGTTTTGAAATGAAAAACTAATACTACCAGTTTTATTTTACCTAACATAGGGATATACTGCTGATAATCTATCAAGGACTATAATTCCCCTTTGCCCTGCCACCTTTTTATGTAATAAACCAAATGCTTCAAGCAATGCCTGGGCTATGCAACCAAGGTTTGAGACACTGACAGCTTACCTCAGGTCAACATTTATTTCAAGTTATCATTTGCTACAACTGTAGGCTCTGTGCTAAAATTTAATATAAAAATCACATCTAGAGAGATAACAGTGGCCTTAGTTTGTCTGATCTGCAGTAAAGACAGAACCATATTGGATTTTTCAGGCATGGACTACACTGTTAATTCTCTTCCTCCCTCTCCTGCTCTTTAAACACTGCTATTCATTTTGGTTTCTCATTACCCCTCTCTCTACTTGTTCTATTTATTACTACAGCATTTTTATAGCAATATTAGTAGTTAAAAATCCCAGTTATACAGGTATCATAGTCATAGACCAGTTCACTGAGCAAGAGTGACTACAAAAGTAGTAATAAAATTTCTGCATTGGATAAAAACCTGTCTGGATGTCTGGGCTGAAAGAGTGGTAGTAAACAGAGCTAAATCTGGCTGGCATACAGTCACAAGTGGTGTTCCCCAGGGTTCAGTACTGGGGCCTGTTCTCTTCAATATTTTTATTAACAATCTGGATGAGGGGATTGAGTGTACCATCAGTAAATTTGCAGATGACACCAAGCTAAGTGAGTGTGCTGATCTGCTAGAGGGTAGGGAAGATTTACAGCGGGACCTAGACAGGTTAGATCAGTGGGACAAGGTTAATTGCATGGGGTTCAACAAGGCCAAGTGCCCCGTCCTGCAC
>WUAM01000323.1:32045694-32064005 GCA_024336885.1 Actenoides hombroni
ATGGATATTAGGAAACATTTCTTCACTGAAAGGGTTATCAAACATTGGAATGCTCTGCCCAGAGCAGTGGTGGAGTCACCATCGCTGGAGGCATTTAAATGATGTGTGGACCTGGTGCTTAGGGACATGGTTTAGCGCTAAGCTTGCAGCATTGGATTGAAGGTTGGATTAGATGATCTTGAAGGTCTCTTCCAATCAAAGACATTCTGTGATTCTCCAGTTTAACTTTACCCAGATCGGGCAAAATTTTGAAAAGAGGTTCCCAGCATCCTTAAGCCTTTTTTGCAATCAACACTGAAGCCAATGCTTTACATGACACTTCTATCACAGCTGAGCAAATGAACAAACCCCTTGTCACTCCAGTTCAAAACAATTTACTTCTGTTTAAGTAACTACTTTTGTCACAAGTGTATTTCATGTATTTATTTATTATTCTCACTTATTTCTGCTTCACTTCAAATATATCTAACGCTTTTGAAATCGTTCTACTGGGATTACTCTTCAAATAGTCACAGAATGAGTGGGAGAGGGCAAAAAATAGTAAGCATTTTAATGTTTTCTGAAATTATGTGTTTCTGAGAGTATATTAATATGAAACTTCCCACAGAAGAAGCCTTCATAGAGTACTTCCAGGATTCTACAATTTCAACAGAGTTGAAAATACCTTGAGGTTTTTCCTGTATTTCACCTCTTGATAGCAGCTGTAAAGCCCATTTCCAGCTTCAGACCAAAGCCTTGGCATGACATATCAATCTATGTCAGAGTGCAGTCATTGCCATTATGACCTCACAGAAGTAAGGGGAAGAAATTATACATTCATTCAGAATTTAGGCCATCTTTGCAATCACAGAGACATATATCTGGATGATAAAATGTTCCCACCAATAGTGGGAAATGTTGTGCACACCCAAATCAGTACTTGAAATAACTATCCAATATGTAATTGAAATTTCCCTATTCTTTCTATGTAAGGAAGTGGTCTCTTGTAGTTTTGGCTCATGTTGTATCAGTCCACTCCTAATGATTTTTGCCTTCTTTTTTTTTTTTTATTTTTAATGACAAGGCCTGCAAAGACTAAGATGGATGCCAATTTTCTTACAACTGTTATAAACTTAACATGCCTGAGAAAGAAGTACAGCTACCTAATACTATGAAAAATAATGAAGTTTTATTTTCTTTGTTTTTGAGTTTTTAAATTACACAATAGTGCTTTATATGAAAAAACAGTAAAATGTGGAGTTCTTATCAGAAGGAATGTTCATTGACAAGACTAAATATTAACATCAAATTAAAATTATTGTATAGAAATGTTAGTAGAGGCTGCCAAAATACAATGAACAAATAATTGAGAGAAATTACTCAACGTTTCGAAGCCTTTTAGTATCTTGTCATTTGAAGATATACCATTCACTTCTCATTTTCACATTGTATTTGAATGCAATCAATATGTATCATTTTGGTCATGTAAATTTTCTTTATTTATAAAACTGGCTATAGTGGTCTTATTTCTGAACTATTTTCTTTTACTAGGCATGCCTCCATAATACTGAATTCCTTCAAATTTATTTATAGAACAAACCAAATTTTATGAAGTTTACAGTAAAAAATAAGTTTTTCACAAATTTGGTATGATAGTTTCCATTTCTATTCCTTTAATACATATTTTTAACAGTACAGAAAAAAAACAAAATAAAATTAAGGGAATTATGGTTAAATTTTTTAACAGTGTTTCAGTGACATAGGACTGAGGCAAAACTAAAGCAAGATGTGTCATATTGTAAAAGCAATGTTCACTCAATGCAAAATACTTTCTGTTCTTTTAACTGTGGTTTAGTTGTACAGGTCAGAATGGAATAAGCAGTTAAAGCTTCTTTACTGAAATGGCAAAATTCTAAGCATGGATGACTATCGACTGTCAAGCTGGTGAAACAAATATGATAACTAAAATAAATTGGCAAGACTAAATAACAATCAAAGGTGTCAAACATCTCACAGAGTGATATTGAAACTTTTTTTTTTCCTCATTTTAAATGGCTTTCGTTTATTAACCAAGTTAGACCCACAATAAGAAGAAAAAACGTATTTTCTTGCAGGATGTGTACTTATAAAAGCAAGATGTCTCAATTCTCTATTCTTTGAGTCATAACATCAATGAAGTCATTATTTTTTTTATGATAAATGTCTTCTAAATTACTTCACTCTCCCTTGACATGATGTAGTGCCCCACCGGGGAATTTCTGCTCCTAGTATTTTCGGTTACCACTCCAGGATATGCAGGGAGAGTTAAGTTGGCTTCCTTCCCAAAAAGGAAGGGAAGCCAGCTGGATCAAAACAATGCTTTAGTGAAGGCAAGGGGAAGATCCACATTGCCTACAGTGGAAGCACAGCGTGACCTGCTTTCACAGCCCTGAGTCTTAGTATCCATAAAACCCCATGGGATCACTACATCCCTAGTTATAGATATTTTCTAATAAGCTTTGTATGGCTGGAGCTAGTGAGTGAAGGAGGAACTGTCCCTTTTTCACTGAATTTTGCAGACATTTAGGACCTTAGGACCTCATAGCCAAGATGACAGTGTGATCTTTTCCTGTATCTTCTTGTCATTGATAAAGATACATTAAAATCTTTTTTGACCACTCAACCTCCTATATCTAAATCTTTAGTGAACTGTTTTTCATATTCTTACACACACACAAACACACCCAGAGAACTTTCTGCTCCCAACACATGCCAGTGTCAAACTCTGGAGCTTCTTCTTAATACTCATATCTAAGGTGCTGACCATGCTTGGTTCTCTCTCTCATCTTTTCTGATTGCACCTTCCTCCTCCTAGGACTCCATATTGCCTATTACTTTACCCTTCTCTTCCATCAGAAAGCTTCAGATAAAATTTTCCTGTGTAACTTCTTGAGACTTTGCCAAGTGCCCTTTTTTACCACTATTCTAACTCTCCTTTGCTTCATGAATTAAACTGTATGTCTTTCCAGTCATAAAAAATCCTCAACTTCATCATGTGATGAATTTTTTTTTTATTACTCTTACTGTCTTTGTTTCCATTTCCATTCCTGCCTTGTCTACACATGGAGTAGCCTCCCTTCACACCAAAATGCATCTTTCTCATTCCTTTTTAAAATGCATTGCTGACTTCAGACTCATATGCACTTAGCCATCTCTGAATTACATCAACAATCAATATCCTCTTTGTTTAATTTTAAAGTAAATAATCAAAATCTGATCAAAATAACAGATGAACTGTCAAATAATGTGAAATAGAGCTATCTCCAAATGTTTCCTAGACTATTGCTTCATCTACACCTTATAAATTGCAAGCACCTCAAGGGAAGTGCTTTTCAGAAGAAAAGCAGCAACAATGTAAGTCCCTGTCCTTATTTCCCTTTCCTAATTTCTATCACAACATCTTCTGTTATTCTTTAAAGTCTGACAGATCACAAGCTAGCATTAGAATATTATTATCCTTCTATTTCTAACATAACTAAAAATGCATCGTGACTCATCTCTTCTGCAGATACTTTCTACTACTAAGTACTTCTATATTATTTCCCCTAGCACACAAGCTTTTAGACTAATTAGGGGTAAAATTAGCAGGTTGCCTGATCCTCCTTCAAAAAAAACCCACTGTCAAAATAAATAAGCAAAACCAAAACCAGATCAATCAGTAATAAATTAATACAATAGTATAATTTAGTAAAGATTTTTCTAAGAATCAGAGACAGAGACATATTTTTTCCTTGTAATTCATTTTTCCAAATCACATGACAAAGTATGGGACATATAAGTGGTTTGTTTGGGGTTTTTTTTTTTCTTTTTTTCCTTTGAATGTTAACTTTTTATAAATTGAAAGATATATATAAACACCGTGGCTTGATAGTTTTTAATGCAAAATTCATTCAGCATAGAAACTAAGGTAGAGAAGGACTTCCAGTGGGAAAGAAAAAGAGGCTCTTAATTTCTGTCACATTCACATACAAAATTAGGAGCTGAATTCAGTTGGTACATCTGCAGAACAAAGGTACACTTTCCTGATGCCCATCTCAGCTGCACAAGATTTTGCCTGACATAACTTTACTGCGTTTACAGAGCTATTTGTGACTGACAACATATCAAATGACAGAGGCAAGTAACATTGCTAGTACTTATTTTACCTAAATGAACTAATGCAACTTGGTAAAATTTAGTATAATTTTGTCAGTTTTCATCTTTCAAGTTTTCCATGAATTTTAAGTACATCCTGATTCTTCATAGACTGCCCAAGTAAAACATAAGCTGTCCTACTACAGAACTCAAGCAAAATCAAGTTCTTGTCTTCCTCTGTCCTTGCAAACACAGAATTGTATACAAGTATGATATCAAGAAACTTATACTTACATTTTTTATATTTAATTTCTGGGATATATAGAAAATATACACATTAACATGCTGCTTTCTGAGTGAGCAGTATTTCATATCAGGGCATGTATACATTCAGTACTGCCTGCAACATATGTCTTCCATATTTACTGACTTTCCCAAACAAAAGCTAAAGGAAGATTCTTGCAGAACGGCTAAACAACCAGGAACTGAGACGTAAAACAGGCATAAGTAAATGACCCAGAGTCAATCTCCCTAACTCTTCTAAGTTCTTTCAGTCGTACACAGAAGACACAGCATGTGTTTTCTTGCACAAAACACCATTAAGATTTTCATCCAACCTAAGATAAATGCATTTGAAAAGGTTTGCTGAGAACCACATAGGTAAGTAGGAAGAGTGTACTATCTTATTTTGCATTAGATCTGTTAATTGCTTACAAAAAGCTGAGAACACTGGCAACTGTAAATAGTACTACACTGCCTTGACAAATCAATCTCTGTGACGACAAGTCAATTTTAAGAGAACAATAGAGCAACAATGCCTGGGATCACATTTTAATCAAAGGTTTTCATGATATTACTAATATATTAAAAACACCAAGATACTGTTCCAACTAACATTTTATTATTACCTTTTTTGACAACATGTAATAAACCAGTTATATCTAGTACACTGACTGCATTATGGAAGGATTCTGTTAAGCTGCATAGCCCATTTACTAAAGTTCAGTCTTGTATGTTTCTACTTCATATTAAGACCTGTCTCTATTACTTTCCATTACATATGTTATTATTTACTATGTGTTCTTTAATATTCTTGAATGAAGTGTATCAAGGAGCAATAAGTTGTTGTAGCTGTTTGCTCCAGAGAGCAGAAAATAACTGGTGACATGAAAATGCAAACATGTCATGTGATGCTGCAAAAAGGATATTAATCCCTGTTCCACATTGACATTGAATTGAACAAATGGAAATGGATCAAGTTAGTGAGAAGTATACCAGAACCAAAAAGCTTTTTCAATTAAAACATACAGTTAAACACTGGAATAGGTTCTTTAGGGAGAATGGTGCATCTCAGATTTTTAAAACAGTGGTAAATGCTTTTCAGCCTTAGATATATGGACCAGTTGCAGTCCTGGCATTTGCAATGTCAATAGAATGAACTACATATGTAGTATTTCTAAAATTTCCTCCTTCTGTAAGAGAGCACCTACAAACCACTGATCTCTTCGATAATTGTCTGTTTGAATAAATTTATGTATAGTCACTCTTATCTTGCAGCTGAAGGAAGAGTGACTTCCTCAGATTCCTTCTTGTTCTATTTTATGTGATTCTACTTTGCAGACACTGTCTTTTAAAATTACCCAAGTCTTTTTCACATTTGCTATCTACTTTCCTCAGACTCAAATTTTTCAACAGCCCTCCACCATCATTGTTTTCCAGCTTCAACCAAGCTCTGATTTTCTGCTTGTTATGTCTAACAAAGATTCCTTGGATGTTTTTTAGTATTCTTTCCATATGTTTCTTGCTTGCTTATATACTGTAACTAGAAAACCTAAGTTAGTCTATATTAGACTATCCTAACTGAAAATGACAAGATGGAGTGTTAAAATATTTCCAGTTCATTCACCTGACTTTTCTGGAGTTCCCTCCTGTGATACTTCAATGAAAATATCTGTGTGCTATCTAGTTTTTCTTGAGTAGTAATAAACTTGAACCTACAGTATAAGACTTTACTTCAATATCAGTGAATTACGTAATTGAGCAATGAAAGCCAGCAGTGCAAAGTGGTAGAAACTTGACATTACATTACTGGATCAGCTTTTTTTGATCAGGCCTTTTAGTGGATGCCCTCAGATCTACTGTTATCCATAAATAGCTATCCACATTGTGTTAATGGTAATTCTAAAGCAGTCCTAATACACAGTTACACCAGGCAGGAACTATTGTTTCAGATTTCCAATGAAGGCATAACTGTAAACATGAACCATGTACATTCCTTGAAAAAAATCTATGTAGAAGTAGAAAATATATTTGTCAAAAAAAATATTTTAATAACTTGAGATTCTCTCTTTCATTCCTCATGAGTACCTTTTAGGCTTATATACCCCATCAGCATAAGGATCCTTTAAAGCACCTTAGGCATTTAATACCTAAGATATGTTAGGGTGCCGTAGGTCATGCAACTCAACTTCTCTCAATCCAAACTATTACACATCTAATACCCTTGTAAATTATCAGGAGGAAGTCTGTATGCCTACATTTGTTCCACTTCACTAGGAATAATGGACAGGTGAGGTGAAGTAAAAAACTTTCAACTGCCAAGAGTTGAAACCTACCATCTAGGATCTTTATGCTAAGCATCACAGTGTAAATTTAAATTCCTCTGCCTTAAACCAACTGCAGGCATAATCCAGGTAACATTCACTCACAGCATATATAAACACTTAAGAATGTCCTTTCTATCACTTTCCCCTTTCCTTTCCCTAGACTCCTGGAGAGTCTATTGCACATACCTTTTTCAAGTAAACCACATGCACATAGGTTCCCTATGAATACACTCATCCACTGTGGTTTACTTCCCATGTGTATATAACTGCTATCTAGTAAATTTTCCTACTTAGAAATTTTCGTGTCACATCTGTTCCAGCTGTAGCACCTGATTATTTTACCAGGACTGTCTTAAGAGCAAATGACCATATCCTTAAAGCAAAACACTGATTCTGTGAAAGGCTCACAGAATGACCAAGTTGGCTTTGCAAAAAAATAGAAACAGTTTAAACAATAAAAGAAGAAATTTTAAAAAATAGTCAACTCTTTCCCAATTCAACTTTTCAGACAAGAGAGTAGCCAGGAGCTGGTGTCACACACACAGTGAACTTTTCTAAATGGGAAAGGCAAGGCCCCTTTTAGGCAGATGAATGACACTATGCCTTTCCTTTTTTAGCAGTCTCTATCTCCATTAACAAATGCAATAAGGTATTGCCAACACCGGTAGCATTTGTTCAAATCAATTATCACAAGCCTGATATAAAACTAATTTACATAAAAGTATGAAGAGGATTATGATGATGTCAAAAATTAAGATATAGTGGCCCTTTTTTATCTAACACCATCTCAAAATGGCTTGCACTGTATCATCCAACACTTTTTTATTCTGGATGCTGTGCATGGGGTGGGTAGTTAGACTCACACACTGAGCTACTGAAAATAATGGTGTAATAATTGATTTCACACCTATTTTAGTAAGAACTTCATGTTCCCATATAGATATATGTCTGATCAATTTTACAGTCCTAAAAGAATTTTCCTTCATTATAATGAGAGTTTTTTTTTTTATTTATGGGCAATATAGGAATAACATATAAAAACCCAAAAGTGCTAAGTAATCGTAAATATTAAACATTCTTAGTGCAGTATAGTATCAGCATGTGGGTGGCATGACAACAATTGTGGAAATGACTTCCATTTTTTATTGTTTTGAATATATTGCATGTTTTCAGTTACCTGCTTAAAAGTACACACTAAGTGTATATTTCAGCTTTATATATATGTTCACAATTACAATTTTTAACATCATAACATTTTCTATTATAGGCCCTCAAAGATAAATGTATGGGATAAATATTTATCAAGTTGAATATTATTTTGTAATCTGTACATTAACTTGGACTCCCAAAAAAGCTCAAAATGTAACCTCTGAAAACATACACTCAACATTTTATGAATCAACAGCACTACAAAATTGTGCTCGGACACAATGTTTCAAGTCACTTTCCACAGTGCCTTTTCATAATTTTATCAAGAAACAATAGGATTAGCATTAAACCATATCTTCTACTATTCTGATGAAAGACTTATTTGAATACATTTAAGAATATATGAATAACAGGTTGCTTAGCATGGTCACAATGTCATTTGTAAAAGAAACTTAGAGCAGTATTACAATTCTTCATATGAAATTTCATCTTAGTGGTCTTTTGTAAATCAATACAATTTCAATTAATTTGGAGGCTATTTAACATCATAGAAAAACTGTTGCACTTCAAATTTCTTTCCAATTTCTGACTTTTAATAAATGATTAAATATAATCTTACCTCTTTTCACTGTCACCTGCTGCTATAGTTGACAGCAGGGAATGGTTTATCTTTCTGAACGCGACTGGCATCATTCAGCCATTGTCACAACAGAACAGTTGATACACTTTTTCTTTCCCACATCTTGACCACACTTCAATTTTCCGTCTAGGCAATAAATTACTATAATATGCTAGAAAAATTTAAATATATAGACCTGATACATATTGTGTCCTATTCATTCTATAAAAGCTTAACTAAAGATACTGATAAGCATAATTTACATTTGCTCAAGCTTTCTAATTTTTATTTCTATTTTTATTTCTGTTTTAATTCTAGTTCATGCACTTAATGCTCTAGATTGCATTCAGTGTATACACCATTATGGTAAGCACATTGGCATGCACAGGCAATACAAGAATAAATTATAATTAATCCCACAGACAACCAAAAAAAGGTGAAGTTGCATCATGCAATGAAACCACAGCTTGGCCTGGGCTGCCATGCAGAAAAAAACCTACATCAGTGAGTCTGCTGTACGGCTCCTAGGTAAGAGTTGATATGAAAGAGGTGAGTTATTTCAGCAATGAAGTCATAAGCTGAAAATGTTTATACTATTGTAAACAAAACACTGTACATAGCACCAGTATTACTCTGGGGGGGGGAAAGATGCTTGTAGAGGAGGACAAAAAAAAGATGAGAAAGATAAGAATGGGGAGAAGGAATTATAAGTTACAGTTACAAGTCTGAAATTTAATCAGTCCTTTTTTTAATAACCATTTTGTTACTTCATTCAAAATCTCACTTGAGCTTTCAAAGGAAACCTGAATTTTTAATGTATTTTGCAAAAAAACCAATGGATAAAATAATGAGATACAGGGTAACTTCAAAATGTCCATAGTGTTCAGTAACTGATGACTAACTGAAGATAATAAACACACAGATATGTAGAAGTGAATTTTTCAATGCAGTGCACAGGATCTAAACCACACAACTTCCATTGATTTGAATGCATAATGTATTGGACTGAATGAATATGGGTAATATAAGGGATGCACTGATATGGGTGATTTATTCAGCTACCTTCTGCTGCTTTTCTAGTTAAAGACATCTTTCTGCTGAACAAAGCAGTGTTTTTTCCCAGAAACTGTGGTAATTCTGAATTGCCTTTACCCTGCTCACCTTCATAGTGTTGTGAATGTAAAAATGTTACCTGATTAATTTTAATGCAGCTTTCACATAATAGACCATATTCAGTGATGAGAAAAACTGTGATTCTGTAATACCATAATATTATGTGTATTCATTACAAAAAGTTTTGTTCCATGTTTCTCAACAGGTATGCTGTTTTTGAGGAATTTTTCCTAATTACCCTTAATTGTAAGTGGTCACTCTATTTTTATCACAGTTCCCAAATACATCAACTATTTACATGGGGCAGAAATTCAAGGAACACAAAAAATAGTTTTATCAAGAAAACTAAAATTTCACTTCCTGTATAAAGCTTTTAATAAAATCTATTATTGTTCTTGTTGCAGAAAAATTGCTTTCCGTATCTCTGTTTTTATACATTGTTAACTTTTTGAAATATTAATACTTTTATTTAGCAAACTGCCATAGATAATTAGATCAAAAAGAAATAAACTTAATTGACAGTAGAAACTATTTTCTGGCCCCTTGAAATTCCTCAGAAGATTTGCAGAAAAACCTGTCAACACTTTCTGAATTTGACAGGTAAAAAAATATTACATATTCCAGTTATAAAACCTCCAACTGTACTATTCTCAAATAGTGAAATACACATTCTTTTTCCAGCCAAACACTTAAATCCTTTTCACAGGGACAGAACTTATAGTCATGACTCGTACCACTTTTAGCCACAATGTGCTATTTAAGAAGGCTAGTTTTATTAATTATATATTAAAGATGTGAGCATTTTCTTGGGTATACATGCATGCACTTACAAACTTTTGTACTGTGCATATGAATGTTATCAACTAGGAAAAAGTATCAACTGAGTCAAGATAGATTTAAGCACTGCTGACAAAGCCACCAACCTGGTAAATTAAGGCAAAGCAGATGAGGAGCACAAAAACTCAGAAACTGAACTTGCAGACTTCTGAAGTGTACCATCCAAACAGGTACTGTATAGTAATAGGAATACACGGTATGTACTATGACATACATATATGTATCACAGCATAAATGATACATATTATGTATGTATACTTTCCCCCCGTTGTGGAAATAAAATAATTTATCTTTTCTTCCTTGACAAACATCAATTTAGCAAAAGATGAAAAACAATCCTTATATTTATTCTTTAAAATAATACACAGGTTAATTTTTCATCTAGTCACGATAGAAAATTCCTTAAGATGGAGATGGAACACAGAGCTGGCCTTAGTTCTACAATCTTATCACTGAATATTAACATAAAAATTTTAATACAAAATAAGAAGAGTCATATTTCTGGTAGTTGCTATTAATGCAATAGAGGATGATAAAAGGTACAAATGTAAGGATCTCTGAAGATCAGGTTAAATTACAGTTTACAATACATCTGTGAACAGTGTTTTTTGCTAAAAAAAAAGATAGTCTTGAGAGATGAAGTTATTAGATTAAAACTCATTAATCTCCTGACAAGATAAAATGGCAGAAGTTTCTCCCTTTTGGTGCAGTGAAAACCCATAGAAAATTTTATGTAGTTTGTTTTACATAACACCAGTCTATCCTGATTGCTGTAGCTGTATATCTCACCTCTTTCCCCCAATTCCATCAAGCCCATCACATTTTCTTTCCAGAATTCACTCTTCCCAGCCAGTCTCCCACACACAAAATAAAAAAATATTTAAAAATATCTCCCTAAATCTCTAATTCTTCTTCTAAATACCATTTAAGGCTCACACCACAGTTTTTTCCCTGTCTGACAAGAATTTTCTCTTTTAGGTGTTTTCTATACTCTCATGTAATTATTGCTGACAGGGTTTGCTTTTCCTCAGATCTGTAGAAGGTGAAAGAATTGACATGCAGGTTGTTGCCTCTGATCTACCAAAATGAGTTATACCTGGTCAAGAGAACTGGTCTCTGTGATGAAAGGGCAGACTGTTCAGCTTTGCTTCCCAGAGGACAACTCTGTCTTTCTACCCTGTATTCAATACTTAGCCTCCCTGCTGCTCCCATTGCCAAGTCAGACTGGAGGGAAAAACACACTGTTTTGTCTTGTAGTAAAAATTGGAAAAAACTCTAACTTCCCATTTGTAATGCTTGCATCAGTGCTTCCATGTAAGTGAATTAGACAACAAATACTACCAGCTGTTAAGTTAAATCAAGGGCAGAAACCTCTGGCTCTGTGCATTTCGATAAGACACACAATCACTGCACATGTGTTGAATTTTTAATTTATGAAAGATGGTACAGAAAAAAATAGAATATGAATAATTTTCTCTATGATTAAGTAAAATCATTTTACATTCTCTTGAAGAAGCATGTCTTATAAACACACTTGGCAAGGTAGAGCACTGATATAACCTGGAAGCTTAGAGATATCAAGGGGAAAAGGGCAGAACAAGTGACATCAGAACCCAGTGGCAGAGCTGCCAAATTCTTGATTACTCAAGGGCTTAGGGAAGATCGGGAAAAGAACAGATGACAGTTGTAAACTACAACTTATTCATGGAAATAACATCGAGTTTCTGTTACAACATGATTTAGTAGGGTTCTCGTTGCTGACTGGGAATACTATAAAGATTATTAGTAGAATAATAAAACCCCTTCAATCCCAAAGGGCTTGTCTAGGCAGACTTATATTTATCATACACAACAGCAGTAACATATTGGAGGTTATAAATTATCACAACTTCACTGACAGACATGCTTTTAGACTGACACTAACTCTGATGGTGAGCCTTAGAAAAAACAAGGAGGGGAAAGACATGTTCCAAAATGACTATGGCACTGCTTTGGTTTCATACCAGTAAATAAACATATACATATGAAACAACCTGTGTGCTTCCCTGAGTATCAAGGTTCGCATTTTCATGTATGTTGAAAAGCTATGCTAGCTCTATTCAAGCAAGCTTTTTGTTTTACATATATTCTTTCCCTTTCCCAAAGAGCATTAGTGTTACCACAGTGTGTTAGTATTAATGTAATTCTGGACCAAAATAGGTGAAACAAAGTTTCTTAAACTCCCTCCTCTGACCAATTTTTGAGAAAAACCAAATAAAGTTTTCATGCTAGCTTACTGTTCAGTATGTGCATCAAGGAATACTGCAGTTAAAATGTCTAAGAATTTAACACTATGGAAATGCATAACTGAAGAGTGATGGATATTCAAACACATGCACAGATGCAATAATCTGTGCATCTGCAATTTTTCACTTACTTGAGAGGCATAATGGGTTTGCTTTGATATAGACTGGCCATATTCCATAACTGTTTATGCCTTTCTCTCTTACTGATAACATATGCAATTATAATGAGCAGCACAACAATTTTGTTAAATGTATATTGTACAGTAATTAAGAATCAAATATTTTGGGGTTTTCATACTAATGTGTTAACGCTACATTCATTTTGGATGAACAGCAAAGACTAAACTCTCCATAAGAAAGAAACTGATGCATTCTTTTTTCACTGTAAAAGGGTCATTCTTTAGGCTCATGCATATTTAAAAATCTAATCCTTTTCTGCCTAGTCATTTTTCAGTGCATATTGTGAGAGTACTAGGACAGATATAAACTTAATTTTAAGAGAAACAAGAGAAAGATTAAAAGCCAGTGTAGTTAGCAGGAGAATAAAAGAGCATATAAAATTACTTAAAATATGGTTAAACTTTTTTTTTATCGATTAGTTACATTTCAAATTCATGATGTTCCTATAAATTAGAGAAATATGCATCACTCCTGCTCTATGTCCTGTGTGGCCTTTCACCTTATTGAAAGAAACTACACAAAAGGTTTATGATGTACTAATGGACTACTTTTTTGATATTACGTTAATATAACATTATGAGATTATTAATCAAGATGACTGACAATTTGATGGTCAGTGTTTTCTGTGAAGGATCTCTCTTACTAATTTCTTCAATCCACTTGAGAAAGTTCAAATCTGTTGAGCTGAAGGTACACACTACAACTCAATTTTCCTCATTTCTATTTCTTTTACTTTGAGAGGAGGCAGATGAAAGGGTATAATATGTGGCATGATGGAATATTGTGTTTTTTATTGATGAGTGCACTTCATCTAGATTGACTTGTAAGGAATTTCACATGTTATTAAGAGCATAACTATGGACAGTAATATTTGTGAAAACAGAAATGTATGAATAGTAAACATTTTATGCATCTGAAGACACGTATGTAAAACAAAAATTCTACATATTATTAAAAATGGAAATTTATATTGAAATAAATTTGAGCTACATTAGAACACCAACTATTTTAGCCTTGCCTATATGCACTTGCATGACATGTATGTACCATACACTTGAGAGACTAAACAAGTAGAAAAGCATTTCAGAAGCTAAATCAGAACAAGAAACAAAACAGTATTTTTATCCTAGCTCTACAGTTTTTAGGTTACCTAAATAAGCATATGAGCAGGGCAGGTTGGGAGGTAAAGGGTTCCCACTTCAATTTTTATTAGTGGAGTAAAAAAAAAAGAGGAAAAAAAAAACCCCACAACCAAATCCTCCACTTTTAGAAGGCACAAGCTCCATTTCTGTACAGCTCCTGTCTTTAAATACTCTATCCTGAGAATGGAAGGATATTTAATTTCCGGATAGATATTTCCACGACATACAGATTGTCATTATTCTTTACATAGGCACATCAGGAAATGATCGTAAGGTCCCAAGATAAATTTTTAAATGGAAACATTCAAATTCAAATGGGAGGCTCTACAGAGGGATCTGGAAAGGCTGAATCAATGGGCTGAAGCCAATGATATGAGGTTAAAAAAGGCCAAGTGACAGGTCCTGCACCTGGGTCACAAAAACAACCACCCCACACAACACTACAGTCTTGGGGAAGCACGGCTGGAAAGCTGCCCAGTGGAAAAGGACCTGGGGGTATTGATCAATAGCTGGCTGAATCTGAGTCAGTACTGTACCCAGGTGGTCAAAAAGGCCAACAGCATCCTGACTTGTATCAGCAATACTGTGGCCAGCAGGATGATGGAAGCGATCATCCCCCTGTACTGGGCACTGGTGAAGTCACACCTCAAATGCTGTGTTCTGTTTTAGGGCTCTCATTACAAGAAAGATATTGAGGTGCTGGAGCGTGTCCAAAGAAGGGCAACGAAACTGGTGAAGGGTCTAGAGAACAAGTCTTATGAGAAGCATCTGAGGGAACTGGGTTTGTTCAGCTTGGAAATAAGAGGACGCTCAGGGGAGACTTTATCACTCTCTACAACTACCAGAAAGGTCAGTCTGTTCTCCCAAGTAACAGGACAAGAAGAAATGGCCAAAAGTTGTGCCACAGGAGGTTCAGACTGGATATTAGGAAGAATTTCTTCACAGAAAGGGTTGTAAAGCACTGGAACAGGCTGCCTAGGGATGTGGTGGAATCACCATCCCTGAAGGTATTTAAAGGATGTGTAGATGTGGTGCTGAGGGAAGTGGTTTAGTGGTGGCTGGCACTGCTGAGTTAACAATTGGACTCGATGATTAAGCTTCAAGGCCTCTTCCAACCAAAATGATTCTATAATTCTATGTATTTTATAATGGAGACACAATTTGGTCACTTCTTCTGAAAGAGCAGAAAGCTCTCATTACAGGTTAATGCTCCTCCCTTATTCTCCCATCACCAAATAATAAAGGCTGGCTGATAGTCACAGCTAGTCCTATAGATGCACAAACATAAAATAGACTTTAATCTTGGATGACTCTTCAATTTAACATGATGTTCAGTTCCAAGAACTGATTTGAAAGCGAATAAGAAGTTTTATAAAGACTTATAACAAAGGTGCTAAGGACACACCAAATCCTGTGCACTTTCATTGCCACAATCCCCATACTATTTGCTTCCTTTCCTTCACATATGTGTGTTTCCAGCAGTACACAGCTTGGGAAATTCCCAGTTGAAGTACCAGCTTACTTGTATCTGTCGGGAGTTAAGACCTCACTGTATATGAACTTCATATAACTACTAGTTGTATTGAGATGGTGATGCAGTGAGAAAAGTTAAAGTGACTTCTGTATTCTCTTAAGCAGAAAGCTGCTTCCCCATCACTCAAACCAAATTGCTTGGGAGTGCATAAGCTATATAGAGTCAGAAGGGGTAGAAGATGAACACAAATAAAGGAAATACCACAGACCCTTTCCTACTCCCAACAAGGTTTTCAAGGAATGATGAGAATAGGGGGTAGACCGACTGCATAGCTCTTTTTAAATGCAAGAGAGCTCCAATCCTTTTCCCATTTTGTTAGACAAGATCCTACCCGGAGAGTCTGCGTCATGCTCTCCACAGTGACCTCATGCTACTGCAAGGGTAATACTTCCCTTGCTTCCCTCGCTTCCCTCAGCAGCAATAGCTCTTCAGAAAGTGGGGAGATGCAGAGAAGTCTGTCCATTAGTAGTTCTACTTGAGGGAGGATGACACTGAGTTTTCAAAACTCATCTTGTGAAATGGATATCCTGATCAACCTATCAGAATGGTGGTAACAGCAAATAGAATTTCCTAACTCCAGGTTCCCACCTGCTGTTTTTCACTTTGTTACGAGCTTCAGTTCTTCACACAAATCAGCAGTTTGAAAAAGGAATAGAGTTTATGCATTTTAACAAACCACCAGTAATCCTCTCTCCTCCTCCACTAAAACATATTTTTAAAAAATCATTGTGAACAGGACATTTATATAGCTATGAACCTATATGAAATTTTACTAGCCACATGCTATTAAGTTAATGTTCAGAATATTAACTTTCTTAGCAGGTCTGCTGTCACGCTAAGGTCTATTTTCACTGCATGTTACTATATTTTGTTGCATGGAAACATTTCCTTGGATAATTTTGTTTCTATGCAAGTAACTGCTCCTTCAGGAAAAGCTTTTTTAAGTACTATACATGCATATGTATGTACTTCACAGACTCTTTTTCATACTTTATCACCTGCTTTCTACCCTCTGTGAATGCCAAAAAGAATGTAACTCCAAAGACTGCTTTTCAAAATGTTGAGGAAAAGCAACCTTCAGTGTAATTTCTGCCAATTTTAAGATCTAAAATTCAGAGAATGAAAAATCTATCTTTAAATAAATGTTGTCAGCCTGCCATACATACATAATTTTTTTCCCCAACTTAGTGGTATTTCTTTACCACTAACTTGCAGCGGTCTGCTTGTTTACTAAAATTTGAGACTTAATTTTCTGTTCTCTTCCTGTCTTTCCATCCTGAAGGCATTCAAACTCGGGGGTTTATTTGTTTGTTTGCACACAGAAAAGAAGAAAGGTCCAAACGTTCATGAGGTACTAGCCTTTGAGTGAGACATTTATGATATTAGACTAGTCTCAACAGACTTTGTTCTCATGCAAGTAATTTATTTTCATTTATCTTCTGCCTCAGAGGTTATTCCACTGATTAATCTACGCAGGAAGATAAATTCCCAGCTCTCCAAACCTGATAAAACTGTTGACACTTCAACACAAAAGAATTCTGATGTACTTTTCACAGTCACTTAAATGCAAAAACTCTCTTTCTCCATAAACCCAACTTTTATCTATGTAGCAACTAGAGTCAGAAAACTTCTTTCTGGCATATTAATCAAACTCATCCACGTATCAACCCTTATAGATCTATGGAGCAAAACTTCCAGGAGTCTGTCTGTATCCTGTATCTGTTTCTATGATCCTGCTCATTCTTGTACCATTAGGTGGCATCCTCCCACCCCAACACTTTTTCATTTACTGATAGCTTAGTTGACAAGCACAGACTATGTCTACAATGCAAAAACGTTTTGTGCTTTATAGCCATACTTATTATGATGACTAAGGACAAATAATAAGAACAAGCATTTCAACCATTCTTTTAACACAGCTTGTCCTTGTCAATAGTGACCATCAATGAGAAATGAATTCCTAGCAATTGGTACAGACTTTGCTTTGTGTTTTGTAAGTTTTCTCTTGATTTTTCCACAAATATTTGAGAAAGATAGTATTTAGGACACACATTATTGGTCTGGAACCATCTTTATAAAATAATTAATCTTAAAAGGGAATTTTGCCTGACTTCCATGACAACAGCAGGAATTCACCCCAACACTAATACAATCTGTAAAATTCCACAGGTAAGGTGTCGTGGTTTGAGTGAGAACAGAACTAACTCTGATCAGTAATTTTTACTTTTCAGCTCCGTTCTTCTAACTAACTGCACTTTCTGAAGTTAGCAGCCTGTTCTCAGAGACAGTGTCTGCTTCTAGCTGTGATAACAC
This sequence comes from Actenoides hombroni, assembly GCA_024336885.1. Lineage (NCBI taxonomy): Eukaryota > Metazoa > Chordata > Aves > Coraciiformes > Alcedinidae > Actenoides > Actenoides hombroni. Next base: position 32,063,565 of record WUAM01000323.1, read on the forward strand.
CTCATGTTTAGAGTTACTACCAAAGATTGGCATGCAGACCAAGGCCACTGCTGGATCTTGTGTATCACATTAGGGGGTGCAGAAAGTGAAAGGCTGCACCTTCAGGGAGGAGTGGACAGGACAATGAGGTATTCCATCCCATACAAGTCATATTCAGCTTAGAGCTGAGGGATCCAAGGGGTCTCTGGGCTCTTCTCCCCTCTTGGCTCGGGTCCTCTTTTGGTTCCTTCCTTGGAGCACCCAAGGAGGACTCTGTCCGTTCTGCCTTCCATCCTGTCTGTGTGTTCCTGAACCCAGTACCAGAATCCAGCTCCTGAACACAGCTCCTGTCTGCTGCGGGGCCCAGTCTGGGACTCCCCCGGTTCCTGCTCCACAGCATCAGTGGTGACGGTGATGTAATTACCATCAGGGGGGTTGGGTTCGATACTGGTCTTGTATATA
>WUAM01000323.1:32064105-32090166 GCA_024336885.1 Actenoides hombroni
AAGCTGTTCTAGTTTCCTTTTCTAATCGCTAAGTCTCTCTCCCTTATTCCTTTTCTCTTCCCCTTTGGGGAAGGAGGTGGGTTAACAGAGAGCATCTGTTATAGGTCTAAGGGGCTGCCCTGACCCTAAACCGTGACATAAGGCCATGGGTGTTTGAGGTGGAGGAAGTGGGGAGCAGGGTGGGCATCATCCTCTGAACAAGATAGATATATGAAGAAACTCTTGTGGTTGAAGTAAAAAAATAAACCTTTACAGCTCTATGTATCAGTGAAGAAAATCAGTCCATTAAAAAGATAAAGTCTCAAAGGAGAAAGATAATGGTCTTAATTTCTCAGCCTTCCACATGGTTTCTGAGAGAATATTTTCAAGACCAAGTAGAATAAAGGAAGATACAACAAAAGCACCCTTGCTAATATATTAAATTCAGCTGCTAAGCTCTCAACTTTACAGACATGTAGAGTTACCAATTCTTAAAAAGTTCTCTTGAAATTCAGCTTCATAAACTGGGAGGTAATAAATATGTCCAATGCCCTGTGTGACCAGAATACCTCAATCTGACATGCAATATAAGCACCACAAACAGTATTTTTATAGTTTAAGCAATCCTTTTTCACACCTCACCAGCTCCATAATAGTTACAGGGTAGGTCTAACTTTTAAGAGTTAGAAGGGGCGCAGCCAAGTTAAACATTATAATTTTCTTTAAATATACTATAAACATGTTTAAAGGTCAAGTACAAATTTTGTGAGGAAACATGTCTATCTGGTGAAAGATCCTGTTGATCAGTCTGCTGCCAAATTTGTTCATATTTCCATCCCACAACAGGACTCCTCCCTCTCCCAAAATACTGGAAGATTATTGTTTTCACTGGGCACTAAACAACCATGGTTGGCGGAGAAAATAATGGTCCCTGTGCCAGATCTGAGAACCACCTGTTTATTAGTCATGGTTTTGTAAATTCTGTCATATACAATATCTGAACAACTTGCGAAGAAATTCCCAGATTTCTCCTGGCAAGCATGTACTACAAGCAGCACATTAATGTACTAGTGGTTAATACACAGATAGGAAAAACGTTGTCCCCTAGTGGTACACAAAAAAAAGCTACACATTCCAGTACTCCTAATGCCATACTACAAACTCAGTGGGATTCTGTTCTGCCTACATTTCTACTTACTAAGATCCAAAATCTTGGAGAAATCTGGTGTTGACTACATAGAAAAAAAAGACTAAGAATATTTAACCTTCATATTCTTGCACTTCCATGAACCCAAAGAATAACCTTCATTCATTAACAAGCAGGTAGTCTTAACATACCTCTTAAAAACTGAACTGGAAATGGGGGTGTTTTTAGCAATAACTGCCTACAGAGAAAAGCACACTAAGTTACTGGGTATTATAACTAACCTCTATTTTGAGATATAGCTCCCATTCTATTTGTCATTTCCCTATCATACCTGCATCACAGGAATTTTTAGCCTGTTGTTGCGAAAAGGGGATCTTCTAGAAGTTACCAGTCACATAGCCACAGATGTGCCCAAATGGCACAGTTTCTTCACAGTCAAATTGCCTATCACATCTACTTGTAAACTTAACTGCTCAAACAAGTACTAAAAAAAAATAATAACAAAAAAATCAAATTACATATTCAGGAAGCTAAAGTTTATAGCATAGGTTTGAAGATTCTGCAGTCCCAATAGCTTAGCAAGAAGCACTAGTCTGACCATTGGTCAGGACTTGCAGATCATAGCTTGGTGTCTTCAATAGGCTTACCTTTTGAGTAAGACCCATATGAACCAATGAAAATTTTATCCAAAAATATTTTATTCAAAATATTACTATGAATGACAAGGAATTAGTTTCCATTGTCATCCAAAGTAATTAATATAGCATTATTTCTTTATGCTGATTTTCAGGTACCTATGACAAAGATCATTTTTTCCCAGCTCAGGGAAAAACAAAAGCAGAGCAAAAGCATCACCAGAAGATGCCCTTAAAAATCAAGGAGTGATCCTCTTTAGTCTGTTTTCAAAATCATGATTCCAAAACTGGCATCCACACATTTGTCAGTGTAAGTCGTGCATACTATCTTCTTCTACCCCATTAATCTGACCTTCCCAACTTTACTGTTGTCAGAAGTAGATGAAAAGATCAAAGAGAATGAACCAAGTCTACTAATAAATACTCGTGCAATTTTGGGGAAGGATGATTAGTAATATTGCTTCTTTGTTTGATGGTCCCTTCTGCTGCTGCTAGTCATAATCCTAATTGTCCTCTTGGCAAACTCCAATTTGCCTTTCCCTTCTGCACAAAAAAACGAGGAAACTAAGTTGCTATCAGGAAACACACAATCTGAGAACAGAAGCTTCTCTTGGTGGCAGGTGAGGCCTGCAACCCACAATTACCAGCTGGAGTTGCAATTGCAATCTCACAAGAAAATCAGCCAGAAATTTGAGATAACAGCAGCTGCTCAAAAGATTGTGAACAGCTGCAAAAAAGTGAAAGAAAGTCATGGGAGTCCTAAGTATTTTGAGAGATCTGGCAAGTAAGACAATCATCATTACATGTTAAGCCAGAGCTCTTGATAAAAAAAAAAAAAAGGTGTGGCATATTGCCCAAAATGAATAGGCTTAGTGATCTTAATTTATTTTGCATGGGTCACATGATCACATAATTTAGGACAGTGGTGAAGAGACATATTTTATTTCTTTCAACTTTTTTCTCTCAGGTTTTTCTTTCTGTCTGTTCCGTACACCCATGTATGTTTTGACTCTAATCTCTTCTCTATCAAACTCAGAAGTTCTTTCTGGTTTTTTGTTTTGTTTTGTTTTTGTTATGTAGCACAGTTTCTAAAGGTACATAGGCCTCAGGCTTACCACTAACAATAACAGCAATGATCTTAAAATCCACTAAATACATTTTGCAATTACACCAAGTGTTGCTGGAATGATCTACATGCTGTATGGACACTGAAAATTTACTGTGTTTTCTACCAGGGATTGTTTTTCCAAACACCAATGGGAAAAATTAGCTTGCAGTAATGCTGCTGTTTTGCTACTATCTTACAAAAGATTACATTTCCTATGTTTGTCATCCACAACCCTTTCTTAAACACATGTAATCAAAATGTGAATTATGAAAAATTATCTGAGCTACAATACTCAACTAAAACTGCAGTTTTCTATGGGACAGGTTAAACCACCAGGAATAATGCACTTGAGTATGTCTAGCACTAAATGAAAGAAAAAAATACTGAAGACACGTAACTCTAAAATGGACAACTATAGGTAGGGCAAATGACTGAAACCAAATTAATAGTTTGGGGTTTCCTCCAGTTGTAAAATTGGTTTTATAAATTTTGGGTTGTTTTTTTTTCCCTCCCATTTGTTATTCATCTTACACTACGCTCATATAATTTTCTGTATTTTACCTTGCATTTGTTCAAAAGCCAATCAATTAGAACCTTGACCTTGCAGACATATAGTATCTACAGTGTCTACAGTAACATAAAATACAGCACAGCAGGAAAAGTCTTTTCCCTGGATGCCCTAGAAAACTTTGGCATTACCTGAAAATTGTGCTGTGTTTTGGTGTACAAGCCCACAAATTCTTGAGTTCACAAACTCAGCTTTTTCAATATGTTACCTTAGTGTTGAAGCAAATTTTAGCTGACTACAGTTTATTTGTACAATTAATCTAACTGCACTACATCTTGGTGAAAGACTGAACTGTTATATATTAGCAGGTATTCTGATTGCATGAAATAACATTATTATGACATAAAAATAGTACAACTATGTAATAATATGGGAAAAAATTCCTAGGGAGATTTATGAGGATAAAACCCTCTGTATTCTGTGCCTGGTTGGTAACCCACATAAAAGCACTGCCCAGGAAAATTACCATTTTTACCTAAAATTTAAAGGTGTGCTTAAGGGAAGAACTAGGAGAGCAAACTGGAAATGAAGAAAGACTATGAAATTTTAATACAAAGTTTGGATTAACCATTTCAAAGTAAGTAATTAATTATTTTAATGTAAGTTCTCACTGACTCGTGAGTACTCCTAAAATTCATTTTTAACTGCTTTCAGCACTTGAGGCTCCACAGATTGTCTAGCAAATGTCAGGCAGCGTGATCTGGTGCCTCTTCACATGTTCAGCTTTGAACTGATCACCAGATTTTGAAACAGAAGGCTTTTATTTATTTATTTTTCCTCTCTCAGCTAGGATGATGAGAAATTGTTGCCAAGCTCTCTGGTTATATTCTGGGACTGGCTGGGAATTTAATCTATTCTTTAAAAAATTTATTTTAATTATCATCAAAAAGTGTCTAAACATTGAAAACACATGTTTGTGTCACTGCCACATCTCAGAGAAGTGCGTGAATGGCTCACCTTAATGCTGCTTTGTGAAATGCCAGGGCCCTAAGGGTACCAGGAGGTGGACTAGCCTTGTGGGATGCACTGCCTGGGCACCCCAGGAGCCTCATCCCACACTGATGTTTGGAGAAGAGTGAGGGTGGCTGTTCACTGGGGGTAACCAGCAACACAGGGTGTCTGTGATATAGGCATGGCCATGCCCTGGCTCACAGCGGGGCCATCCTGCAGTGCTACTGCACACGTCAGTGTAGCAAAGTGCTACCAGAAATGGGTCCTGACAAGGGTCCTGATCTTCAGATTATGGGCAAGGCAGGAAGGAGGTCTGGGTGGACCAGGAAATCCCACTTAAAGCTGGGGAATCGGGCTGAGGCAGCACCACTACAGCCTGGTCAAGGCTTACCATTTGGAGCCGTGTGCAGGGGGAGGCCCTGGGCAACCTACAGGGGCCATTAAGGCCTGTTGATGCCAGAATGAAAATGCTTCTAGGCCAAAACCTAGCAAGGGAATATTTAATCCTGTGGAAAATATTAATGGCTGAAATGCAAAGGACTTTTTGGATGCAAATATTGTCTCATTCTTATAGGATGTTGGCCAGGAGTGGCAAGATTATAAATTGTTGCTTTTACTTTTAAGTAAAAGCTGCAAACTCTTATTTGTGATACTGATTTCTTTATCTGTCTTCCCCAGTAAGTGCTCTCAAAATTGACTTCCCCATGACAAATTAATTTACAGTGCTTTAAACAGTGAAACAGGACAACAAAAAACAATCTTATGGCTGTTGTGCTAAAGACATAAATGAGATGGAACATGCTCAAAATGAGCATCAATATGCATCATTTTATTTTGTAATCACTACCTAGAGTTATTTCTAATTACAAAAATGTGTATCACTAAGAAAATGCCATTCCTACAATATATTCTGTGCATTCTGAAGGTGCTGGATATAGCTGCTTGATCACACACAAAAATGAACAGGTAAGAAGGATGGCTTTTTCCTGGTCCATGTTGTAATATAAAGCTATCTTGCTCTGTTTCAGGGGAAGACCATGAATAAAGCAATGTAATTCTCCTGCGGTTTAGCTATGTTTTTGTAAAACATGTTTGTACAGATATTAGCAAAAGTTATTCTAATATTAAAAGACAAAAATAATACGAAAGAAAGTCAATATGAAAGCACTTTGATAACAAGAAAAAGCAACATGAAAACCTGTAGGAATAAAATATTCTGAACCTAGTTTACACAAGTCCTAGAATGACTACTAGGCTGCAGAATTTGTGTCATAGTTTTCTTGGGAAAGCACTAACAAAAGCTCATAAGTCCACTGTTTGCTACACAGAAAAGAATATTTCATAACATTGCTGGCTCTACAGATTCAAATACTAGAGTTAAACTTGAGAAAAATGAAATTAAACACCAATATTAACATAGGTGCAGAAGGACATACAGATTTTTAGTATTTTTTAAAAAAAAAACTTAATTTGTGTTTCTTAATAAAGTCTTATCTAAGTTTAACCTCTAAATGAAAACCATTCAAACAAAACCTACAGAAAACAACTCTTGCCTGTTTCCTGAAACACCTACAGCTTTTAGCCCTCCAAGCAGTCTGACCTTTAACTAACAATTTTTAGTATCATATTCCTACTTTTGGGTCAAACACATCATTATCAACATGTGTTAACAGAAATCAGCTACAAAGAGATTAACCAAAGGTTGGGGCATCTTTCATTTTCTGTCCACTTCCTTATTAACACTTTACACATTAGGATTGCGTGAAAGCTTAGAGAGTGATACACCATCACAGTGACAGCTTACTGAAGTTGTGGAATAATTGAGCTCTCTTGATAATATTTTTGGTGACAGCCAGTGAGCTAATGGAATCCTGAAAGGTTCCCTAAGAATGGAAGAAGGCATATTACCACTATTACAGTAGACAGCTTTGCTATACGTCTATAGCTTTGAAATTCTCATTGTAAAATGTTTGCCCTTAATGCAGCAGTCAAAAATCCTTCAGCTCTCTACTGACAAACTCCTCAGTCAGCCTTGTCAAGTTACCTATATTTTGACACCCTACAGAGTCTAACAGAGATTTCCAAGCCTGTCATGTAATACAATCTAAGTTGCTGGCAGACACAAATGCCTTCACATGCCATGTCCCTCTGATCTCTGCTGTTAACAATACTTTAAGTGTCAACAGATGTCATTATGCATAATGCATCAAGAAGAGCCTGTGCATGTGTTCTACAGTTGACAGATTTCCTTCCAAAGATATATAGCATGTTTATTATGCAGGCAGGTCCATTATAGCCATTCTGACACTGTAAGTGCACTAGCTGCTTTGGAAGTTTGCCTCAGTCTTCACTCCTAAAGAGAACTGATTCAACTTGCCTTTGGAAAGGAGTTTGATAGAAAGAAAAGATTTTTAAAAAGTGCCTCTAAATAAGACCACTAACAGTTTCTTCCTACCTGCCCATGAATATGTCACCGTTCTTTGGCAGCTGGAGATGGTGACCTCTTTTATTCCTTGCTAGACTCTTTGGCAGTTTAACTGTAGTGTAAACATTACACCACAGAAGCTCATGGAAAACTGTGAAATCCACCATGTGCTACACTATACCACTTGCATGCAAATACGAACATGGTCCAGAATGATTTCCAGACCACAGATATTGAACTGTAAGAGATAGTGGGTATTTGCAGATTAGAAACATTTCTGTGCCCTACCCATATATCTATCAAACGCATGGAAATTTTGTTTCATTTAAACAAATCTGCTCATTTAATGAATTCCATTCATTGTTATGGAAACAATAACTTCTAATCTATTTAACAATTTACTGAATATACTTAGTACTAAATTTGGATATATGGCAGACCACAAATGATCACCAAAACTGTAACATAAGTGATCACAGTCTGAGACACTCAAGTGAGAAAGCTAATACATCAAAAATTCTAAGAGACCTTACCATTGTTTTGAAATATACACAGCTATTTGGTCAACTGCATTCAGACCACTTAATATGGTCAGCTCTTTTTTCTTTCCTTTTCTTAAACTTGCAGTTCACAGAAAAAATTCTATTCACATAAAAGAAAGCTATTCCCACCAGAGCAGAATTATTCACTATTCCCTTGGTTTAGAATGATTCCACACTCCAATACAATGAAAAGATTAAATTTTTAGAGGTTATATCAGCCAAAAGGAACAGTTCACAAACTGTAGCCTACAGTGTGATATACAATCAATTATTTACCAGTTCTCTGATATAATTTGTCTAATGGTGTCTTAAAGAATTTGAGAAACTGAAGAATAGTTCTTAGCTCAAGATGGTAACATTTTGACAAATGCAAAATGATAACATTTTGACAAATAATTTTGACAAAAGCATCTAAGTATAGCAGATTTGAAGGGAGATAAAAAGTATTGCCATAAAATTTAAGGTCTTACAGGACTGAAAAGAATTTAGTTTCTATTCCTGTTACACATGACTTCACTTAAATTTTAACTGCCAAAGTGATTATGTGTTTTTACTGAACTGCTTTAAAGCAGGAATCATTAAAAAAAAATCTCACACATGAGCCAGAATCCACCTAGGGTTCCCATCCTTTTTGTAAGTGACCAGATCAAAGGTTTTGTCTATAACCAGGTTTTGATGTACTGAAATGGTAAATATTATTCAATATTAAAATGAGCTTTAGAGAACTAACTTGATTACTAATGCTTATATTCTAGCCACTTATTAAATATCTTTCAATCTCTTCAAATGGCTCCTGACAGCTTCAGATTAAACCTGCCCAGGAGAAATGGATCACTCACTTTTAGGTGGAAAGCAGTTAGGAACAGTAGAAAATGCTGGGAAAACCAAAAGAAATGTCAGAGCATAAGATTAGGAAAGTGGTCTGGGAAAGGCAGGGAACAGGAATTCTGTACTGGAAAACACTGGGAGGTGCTGCACATTTTGGGCCATGTGACATCCAACCTTGACCGCTCCATCTTATACTCTGTTGCGGTTGCAAGGATGTGGATTTTATTCATTTCCTCCAGCCTGTTATTCCTTTTTGTTTCGTTTTTGTTTTTTTTTTTAAATGAATGTTATGAAAAGATATAGCCCTTGAAAACAAGTTATAACTGAAAGGTGAAAAATCCAAAAGAAAAATAATGCATTTCTGTTAAAGCTATTTTTTCTCTTCGCTTGCATCATGGTAGTAAATTTTTCATAGTTCTAATGAAGAAAATGAACACTGTGTATTAGTATGTTTTTTTGAAGGTAACAAGGCTTACCACAATAAAAGAAGAAACAGAGGAAAAAAGAGGATCTTCTTTATGTAAGAAACAGGTCAAGTTTATTGAAATGCGAGAGCATAGCTTAGTAGTTTGAATTGGCAAAACCCTGCAAATTCTTCTAAAAGTATAACAGCTTAGGAAAAAAATGCCATGCATCTTCCACTTGCCTTTTGATATAAAGCCTCAAAGGAACTTGAAGGTTAAGTAATGCCATAGAATCATAGAATGGTTTGGAAGGGACCTTAAATATAATTTATTTCCATCCACCCCGCCATGAGCAGGGACACCTCCCACTAGTCCAGGTTGCTCAAAGTCTGATCCAACCTGGCCTTGAACACTTGGAGGGAAGGGGCATCAACAACTTTTCTGGGCAACCTGTTCCAAGGCCCCACCACCCTCACAGTATAGAATTTCTTCCTAATATCTAATCTAAATCTACCCTCTTACAGTTTAAAACCATTACCCCTCATCCTATCACTGCTCTCCCTGATAAAGAGCCCCTCCTCATCTTTTTCTGTAGGCCCCCTTTAAGTATTGGAAAACCACTATAAGGTCTCCCCAGAGCCTTCTCTTCTGCAGGCTGAACAAACCCAACTCTCTCATGCTGTTCTCCTCTGATCTTTGTGGCCCTTCTCTGGACCTGCTTGAGCAGGTCCATGTCTTTCCCCAGAGTTCAATATGTTACACCAGGTGAGGTGTCACCAGAGCAGAGCAGAGGTGGAGAATCACTTCCCTTGACCTACAGGCCACACTTGTCTAGATGCAGCCCAGGACACAATTGGCATTCTGGGCTGTAAGTACACACTGTTGCCTCATATTCAGTTTTTCATCCCTCAGTGCCCCCAGGTCCTTCTCCACAGGGCTGCTGTCAATCCACCCATTGCTCAACCTCCATTTGTGCTTGGGATTGCATTGACCCATCTCATGTAAAAACTGAACAAAATCACTTTTTTTAAATAACTCTCTATTCTTTTCACAAACTGTCAGTTAATCCTTTTTCTACATCATATTTTTAAAGATTTATCTTTATATGTAATGCTGACGACCAACTAAGGAAGCCATCTATCAAGCACTTCTGCAAATTTTTGCAAAGATCTTGTTAAAAACACAGGAATCAATTAATTAAATCATTCGGCAAAACAGTTTATAACAAATAGGTTCAGAAACACTAGTCAATATATATGTATAAACCTACGCAGCTTAAATATCCCAGCATGGAGAAAAATCTCTGCATTTTGGGAGGTTTTGCATCATATTATGTATCACCTGGAGAAAATTAAAATAAAAATCAGTCTTTTTCAAACATGGAACAAAACATTCCTCTAAAATATCTATAGATCCTTAGGGCCTGAACACTCTTAGCTTGTAAAGACTGCAGATTAGACTTTCCCCACACTCTTTGATGCCTTCATAGAACAATGTCTTTCCTTTGGGTTGCCACTACCTGTTGTAAGGTTCTATTAGTTGGGCTAGAGCACTCCAATAACTAAAGATAAGCCATAATCACAATTCTGGATCTGGATACTCTAAATGTATCAAGTGTATGTACTGAGATCTATGAAGACGATGAATTACTATTACACTTTTATTAATACATATTTAGCATTTCTATGGCAGCAGCACACTGTGGAACATCAAGTAGCCCTATGGGACATGGTAACAACTCTGGGCAGTAAAAGAAAAATCCCATAGCTCACTTATCAAAACTTACATAAAAGCTGTACATCTGGCTAGATTTTTTTTGTGTTCTGATACTACAACTAGCATGCTATAATATATATTCAGTTTAGTAAAGATGATAACACTGAAGAGAATACAAAATTATTCACATTTTATAATTACTATTTTTGGCTCTATTTAAAGTCACTTGGGTTAGGAAAATAAGCTGCAAGGATGTTAGCTTTATACAGAAACCACTCAACTAGAAAAGAACTCAAAATGCTGGTTTACATACTTAACCACTATAACTTTAAGGAAATACTATAAAAAAATGTTTCTAAACCCCTGCTAAGGTAAAACGTAACTATAATTTCATGAAAAGCTCATTTCTCTCTTCATAGAGTTTATTAAAAGTACTTGGTTGTTACACTGAGTCAAGTCCTCCGCTGCTTTATATGTAGAACAGCTACAGCATGACTGTAACATCAACAATGTTTCTGAGACCTGAAATCAAACTACTCTATAAAGAATTGTGCTAAGTGTTGCAGACACTGAAATTGTACCATAGAAAATATTCTTCAGGAAAAAGCATACAGAAATTTATCTCATGAACTCACTTTACAGATTAGCATGCCAAATAACACTGATTTCCTTCCCAGTCATAATAACAAGCTTCAGATTGTAGGTTGTCCTCTTTGTTTATATGTAAAATTCAAATACCCAGTGGAAAGACTAAAAGCTGGTGGGAAGAGGTTGATATTCTTTTCCAGGCTAGTGCAAAAAACTAGAAGGATCCTCTTCTCACACTACTGGCAAAACATAAATTAACAGGCAATAGACAATCAACACGAGATCACCACTTACTCTTTTTAAATTTGTGGGACTTAGATATATGCACACCCTTTCAAAAATTTTTTTCTTTGCTTTCTGGTTAAATTGTAGATCTACGTATTTATCTGAAATAGTGGCCTGAATTTCTCATTTTCCTTCCTCTGTTCCTGTTTCGCCTCTGATAGCTCTGTCTCATCAGAACGTCTCAGGGCTTATCTTGTTCCTGTTAGTTCTACCATACACTCTCTCCATCCTAACTTTCAGCTCTCCTTGTAATGCCTTTTCAGACATGAATTTAAAGAATTTATTTCTGTCTCTAATGTGTTTCTACATCAGTTCCTTTGAACTGACTCTGAATTTATGTTAGAGAGTCCCTTGTGAGTTACATCATGATCACATCACGATTCCTTCCTCATGTTATATGGGATCTTTTACAGACCACAAGTTCAGGTGGTCTCCCTTTGTGTTAACAGACAGCAGTCTCCTGAATCAGACTAAGGTCCACAGAGTATGGCCCATTCTATCAGCAGTTCACATAAAAAACTACATCAGATGCCAGGTGTGGGTGGAAAAAGATCTGGCAGCTGGCATGAGTGGGAGTAAGCAGCCTAAGGACAGTGTGCAAAACGCAACAGTGAATGACACTTCCATTTTTATCAGAAACCGAGCTGGGGTTTACTAAAGAATCTGATCTGATGCTTAAAACTGTATTGCTAACTTGCAATTCTTTCTTATCGCTACCTCTAGCACTCATGTGAATTTAAATTTGATACAAATGGGGCTTGTTAATATCTGGAAAAGGAGGGCAATTTATCACCCTAAAAAGTTTTATTGTTCCCTCCCTTTCTGATTAAGGCCTGAATCTGATTTATCGCTGAGTGGCTGTGAATCTTCTTTGTTTTACTTGTGTTCATTGGTTACCTACAGAACGCATAAGATTTTAAACACATACACATGCATGCATACACATACATATCCAGAGAAAAGACAGTATCTCTATGTAATAGATGCTGAAAAAGCATGGTTGTCACATAGTAATACTTTAGGTAATACGTCATATATGTAGCCATTAAAGACCAATTAAATGAACTTGCTGTAGGGAAGAAACTGCTACTAAGCAAATACCTGTTTATGCAGTATAAAGCATCTGAGCCTCTAAGATGCCAATAATCTTCAATTCCTACTGATCTGAATAAAATCAGAAGCATAAAATATTCCTTTTGTAATAGTTGAGGGAGTGTTTGCAGAGAAAAGGCTTGTTTCTGTGTCTATGATTAATATAGGTAACTAATTCAAGGAATAATATTTTAAAATTCAAAACATTAACACTGCTTTATAATGCACAGACATCAAAATTATTTGCTTATTGCTATAATGTCCTCTCAGTGCTATTTCTTTCTGCTTTAAAAGGATCTTTAGTTAATCTCTCTTAAAAACAAGAAGAAACAAATACACTGTGAAATGCCTAAACATAACTGAGTGCAGATCTTGTTTCTGTATACATGGATCTTATCTGAAGAATTTCCAGCTATCTTTGTTATCTTTACCTTCTAAATGGAGCAGGCTCCTTAGCTGTTAAAATACAAATCTCAAGACAGATCTGTGGCAATTTCATATTGAAAGTAATTTCTTAGTATGAAAATAATTTACCAAATGTGGCCCATCTAAAACAATTCCATTTCAATCACTGTTAGGAGGAAAAGTGGTAAAAGACAGCAGGTAATCTACAACATGACCACTGGGGGTCATTCATTTTACATAAATATTCCAGTACAGGAAAGTATTCACTGGTTTTGAGAAGGAACAACATTTTTTATAAAGTAATTCTTTCTAAAGACATGAGCACTTAGAGATTAATATCCAGAGGTATTAACCACCTGTGTTCTCTAATTTTAAATCGTAAGTGGGAAAAATGAATACTACATTGTTCAAAGAGACAGCCAGAATAATATCAAGAAACTGAAAGTACAGGCACATCATTTAATACCTACATAGAAAAAAATCCAAGCAACCAACCAAACCAAAACAACTAAGCACCTTTTCAAGACTTTTTATTATTTTTAAGGGGTCAAATAGGAAATTGTAACTGATCTGACACGGATCATGAAAAATGAAACACCGTGAACTCTGTTTTACCTTGTATGATTTACTTTTGCTTTTATCAAATTGTCCTATCTAGAACTCTCAATGAAAACAGAGATAAATGTTAACATTGAGTGAAAAACTGGCATTTGATTCATGAAATTGTATGTGCTAAATAAAACCCAACAAGGTCCTTAGAAGCATAAATCCTATATTCGTTTGCCAGTCAACAGTAAATTAGACTTGAAAATCAAATTGCACTTGAGAAATGAAACAAATGTAACACGCTCAAAGGTAAAAAAAAAAAAGAACATACAGTAGGTACCTACACTTTGCACCTAACATCTCATATCCAAACTTTTTAGAACTTCAACTCATTTTATCCTATATAGAAATTTTACTTATATTTACTCAAAGTTAAGAAATTTATCTTTTTTTGTAAAATACCAATCATACATTGACAATGAATGACATTGATGTAATTTTTCCAGTGAAACACTAAACTTCATTATTTTCCTTCCTGTCAAAACAGTATCTGTACATGCAAACAGATCACTAGACATACATATTAAAATTTTCTTATTACAACTTTAAAATTCTGACCAGCGTAATATTGACACTACATATTTTGCCTTGTAATTTCTGATCAAGAAATTATATGCTTACAGAGAAAAACCAAGCCTTCACTTCAATTTATATTCTGACTCATTCCTAGCTTCAGTTTAGTATTATTCCTCATTCTTCCCCAGTCATAGCTACTCTCTTTTTGACAGGCACAGTCTTACTACTACTACAAGGACAAACAAATTCACCATTGAGTTAATAATATGACAATAAATAAATTACATCTATAAAATGATAAGGTTTATAAAATATTGTAACATTTATTACCACTTAAGCACAGTAGAGCTAACAGTGACACAAACCCAAACTCCATCCAATCAACTATATACATCCCACAGCTTTAAGGCTACTTTCTCTCCCATCTTCAACACTCCAAACTGATTTTTGCTACAGACTTGGAACTATCTGCAATCCCTGAAATCTCATTAGGCATTTTATACTTGGCAGGGTAACTTCTTCCTTTGTCAAAAGAGAAGTCCACACAGTAATACACTCCACAATCAAACATGAATACTGTACAGTGGGAAGATTTACTCCCTGTCTTTCTTTACATCTCCTGATGCATTCATTTTCATGGTTTTTAGTCAACTAAATGAAGTTACTCATTTTAGAAGTAAAAGTGTATTACATAAATCTACTTTTCACTGGGGAATTTTTTTATTTTTATTTTCTTTAAATTAACCTATACCTTCTGTATAAGAGATCCACAACAACAGAAATCATCCCAACAACACGAATGCTTCTTTGTTTAGTGATAACAATGAATACCTCAGCAACATTAACTCTTTCAATTCTTTTTACGTGAACACACTAACATCTCGTAATGAAACACGTTGTGCATCTTTTTGTCCACCAAGTTACCACTATGCCTTGTAAATAATTTGAATTAATATCCTAAAACTACATGGTGATCTGCCAATTTATCTATTTTTTGAAAAATCAAGGTCATGAGCTACATGAATATGAACTGCACTGGGAACAAGTGAAAAAGTAGCAATCTCCATAAAAAGAAACTGTACCTTCTAGGATATTCTTTATGAAGTAGAAACTACCTGAAGTGAAATTTGATTAAAAAAAATTAGAAGGGCACCAGGTTGTTTACTCTTAGTTTTTAAATAAAATACACAACTTACCACAAAGTTTATCATAGCACAAATCTCGTTACATTTTCAATGCTTAAGAAAGAAGGATCTAATGTGGGATGTAACTAAATGTTGTTAGGTAGCTCGTTAAATAAGGCCTACTATTCTGTGACTCACTCAATATACTGAACTGGCCTACGCAATTGAATTTTTCAACTATCCTAGGAAGCTCACTCTCAGTAAATAGTGTCTTTTACATAGACCAATATATCAGTCAGTGACAAGAGATATTTCATTGCAAATGTTTTGAATTTTATGAAGTTAGAAGAAAAAAAAAAAAGAAAAGCTTAATTCTAAATCACTTAAGGAGCAAAGAGTTCAACAAATAATCCAATACTTCAGCTCCCACAAACACCAATTTTGATGTGGTCATAATCATCATCACAGATCACAGTATGGGCCACCTTGATCATACGTTGTTGACAGTTCAAACAAAAATTTCTGTTTCTGAGAAAACAGACAAGCAGGAAAACATCCCACAAAGCCAATAAAATAAATTAACTTGCTATGAACTTTCTGAAATCTGTATCTAAATATATGCAATTTCTTATAAGAACAAAACAAAACACAAAAACAAATTCCCACAAAAACCAACAAAACAAAATCCAGAAACACACAACCACCAAAAACAAACAACAAAAAAACAGCAGTGCAGGATGAGTAGATTCTGCTGTGATCAGCAACAGTTTTCCTGAACCTAATACCAAGATGGGATTGCTGTCTAATGAGGGTTGACACACTAAGCAAAAGACATCCAAGACTGCACCTTGTACCAGTTGGAAGTCCACTGGGAGATTAATATTACTGTAACTCGAAGCTCCTCTTCAGCCCCTTGAAAGGGGCATCCTTCAACTAGGACTTCAAAGTTCATTATTATGTGGTCTACTAAAGCCAAAACACATGGGAAAAGGAATGACTGTTCAGGTAATCTACAGGAATTCATGTGTTCCTAACCCACAGGAGATCCCACCACTTTCTCAAAAATCACTGTTTTTGACAAAGCAAAGCAAGTGCATCGCAATTTGATCTTGAGTTACATATAAACAAGTCTGTAGTCAGGCAAAGCTCCTAAGATGCCTGATATGACAGGAAACCTGGATCCTGGACTTTTGGAATCACAAAGGAGCACTACAATGAGCAGAGAGAGGGGCTAGCAAAGTTGTTCATGAGTTAGTGTATGCCTCTCCAACAGTGCCAACGAGGTTCCTATGCCGTTCTTACTAAAATTTACATCTGAATTTCCACAGGAAAATCTACTGGTAAACAGATGTGTAAACAACATCTGTCCCATCTCTGGAGTGAATCCAAGCTACTGCAGACTCTCTTGATGTCATGGATCTGCTACTAACACCACAGGGATATAAAAAGCAGATTAAACCATTTTTTATTAAAGTATTTGAATGATTAAATATCTCAGTTCAAATGCAATATTTTGCTGAGCAACACACTTTGTCTTAACTGTTACAGTTTTTTTCACCCCCATTCTTCTCAACCTGAACAATCTAGTTTCTGTATGTAAAAGATACATATATTACATTCAGAGTCAAGCATGCATAGGATAAACAACTCAATAAAAATATGAAATAAATCATACTGAAGGTTGCTTTATGTAGCATATTGGTACCATATTAAAAGTTACACATTCTTCATTGATTGTAGTTTCCTAGGTTTTATTTCACACAGAGATGAGGTTTCACATCTTCACAAAATCAGCCATGAAGAATTCATTGTAGTAAAAGTCTCCCATTAAGCTGATCTAGCAGATATGGTTAATTTCTGATAAAGCATTCACCATGAACATCAGATGTCTGAGATAACTTGCAAATAATTCATTTTTCTGCCTTCACTGATGATGACATGAACATTTATCAGTTATTTGTCATTGGTACTATGTACATCTCTAACTAAGATGTAAAAGTGATATGTAAATACATAAATGATAGCTGTATTTGGGATAGGTAAGATTTTGATGAGATTCTTACTTGCTGTTCTCATTAATATACCTCATGTAAATTACATTTGTATAGAAAGTTAATCTGTTGTCGATTACTTAATTGAATTTTGATTTTACCTAAATGAGTTTTGCAGTTGACATATGCCCAACATTGATGGACCCTGGAAAATTTAAGTCCCTTTATACTTTACAGAAAAACAATAGTAGCCATTACTTTTTATCCGAAAAGCAAGAGGTTTCAGATAATCATAGTCACACTTATGTGATAAACTCTAAAAGTATCAGCTGAGTCATATAGTAGAGAAAGATTAAAAAAAAAAAGTTATCAGAAGGAAAAAAAATCCTGTAAAAATTATGTCCAAAATCCTATTTTTGATGAGGAAATACAGAACGCAACCATATGGTTCAATAAAGGGGAAGATGAACATAGGTCAACATCTAGCAGAGACTAATATCTTAGTTTTTGAAGAAACATACATATTTGTCACAGATGTTTCCCTCAAGTCAGTCATCAAGAAATTAGAAAAATCTTTTTTATGTCCCCCTTCCTACCAGATTATTATTCTTTGCAATATAGTATTTCAGGTGATAACATAATACTAGTGATAACTAGCACCAGCTAGTGCTATATTACTGCATAGTACTTACAGCAAGATCTTACATACTTTTACACTTTTTTTTAGGTATTAATTGTCTTAGAGACTGAAATGAAGGGAAGTCTCATATTACTACAAAAATAGAAAAAGAAGCAAAAACAGATATGCACCCAAAGTCACGATAAGGAATATGAAATAGATTCCATTCAGCTCTTTGGGAAACCCCAATGTTAGCAGTGCCTGAGTAACCATATGAAAAGAAGCTTTGGATTCATTGATTCGTATCAAGATTTTCCAGTGTTTTGGTTTGTTTGTTTGTTTTGTTTTATTTGTGGGGTTTTGGGGTTTTTTTTGTTATGTTTTTATTTTTCCTTTTGTTCCCTTTTTAAATCTAAACATTATAAAACCAAAAAAACACCATAAACCTAAACACAATTACTTCTATATTTATATCAATTTATTTCCTAATTACAATTTCATATTGCAGCATACCTTTTTCCATGTTGTGTCTTTCATTTGGAAACATCAAGCGACAGGAATGAGTTAAGTCTCACTCTAAGCTATCACTGCATTACAGAAACTAACACAGAAATTAGGTTTTCTTCAACTCTCAGAACACACATTAAGACTGAGGTACAGAATTTATGTCCAACACTGAAATCTCGGTCCTGTATTTTTTACCTTATCTCCCAATTAAACATAAATAATATACATCATCAAAATCTAGAAAAACACATTAAAAAAACAAACAAAACCCCAAATTCAAACCAAGCATACAAATAAACCGCCAACCCAATAAACAACCAAAAGCCTCCCTCCCACACAAAAAAAAACCAAAAACCAACCAAACAACCAGAAACAAAACACAGAGAAAAAAACCACAAAACAAAAACAAAAAAACCCCAAACAAATAGAAAAAGCCAAGACACACACACCCCAGAGCTGGAAGCTAAATTTTATAGCATAGCTTTTTCCAGTACAGTCAATAAAAGCTACAGCTATTTAGCACCTCTGAAAAACAGGCTGTAAGTGGTAGCAACAAAAGTGCTAAAATACACTCCAGATATCTGGAGGTCTCTGTGACTTTCTACCAGCAGGGAATAGTAAAATAGAATCGATATAATACCATAAGTAATTCTATAACATCTCGCTAAGTGCATTCAACTGAGATTTTTTAATTAGTTCAGCCAAGGTAGCTTAAATTTAATGTAATACAGTGTCAATTCTGGTCTCTGTCTTGAAAATACCTTCTATGGCCATAAAGTTAAAAAAAATAATAATTTAAAAAGCTGTGAATTTGGTCCATTGAGAAACAACAGATGAAATTCTTAAAAAATATAATCAAAAAAGCAATTCTATGAATCTTTATTAAGAGAAGCTATGGTATTTCACAAGTGATGAATGGCTCTTCATCCTACTGTCAAAGCCATAATTGTGAGAATCAACAGTTATGGGAAATTCTGAGTCCTGTGATGTTTAAGGGGAAAATGTCACAAACAAAGCTCACTCATTTTCTCCATGCTAACAATGTATTGAAAACTATTTCCTATATCCTGCCAATATTTGGCCATTATTCAGTAGTTTCTAATGACCTTATAGTAGAAGTGGTCTGGATGCTCTTAACTGTGTATATACATACTAGCACTTTAGCTTGGATCAAAACCATGTTTTTGAAGTTAATCTCCTGACCATGCCTGCCTACTGAATTTTAGTTTCTATTGCAGAATAGTGTCAGAGCACACAAAGCAGATTCCTGTATGATGAAACTAGGTAGGCAGATGTGTTCCAGGGATGCATCTAATTGCCCACGATTGCTAAGGAATCTTTATTTCCTGGGAGTTGGCTAGATTTAGTAAGAAGTATACACCCTTCAAGGTACAGTGGAGACATAGGCTCCTTAGCACCACCTATTTTAGTCAAGGAAGAATTAGTACATTTGGACAACCCCTTGCTAACACAGAGCTTTGGTTTTAATGTCAGGCATTAGAATCTGATTCATTTGCCATTTATTCCATATGTACATATTCCATACGTACACTATGCAACATTTTTGGCTTCAGTACAGTTGCTCTAGGTTTCCATAGGTATGAGAGAAGAATTAAAATTTCTCCTAAAGTCCATACTACTGTTAAAATCCCACTAATCCCTATGATACTTATCCAGTATTCTTGCTCTCCTTTGTGCTGATGAATCTACTATACACCTTTGTCTCTGAAGTGGATGATAAAAAGATTCTTTGAAGAAAGGGGATTTGAATTTGTTACAGTCCTGGCTATCCTTATACAAGTGCTACCAAAAAATGTCCCGTTACAAAGCTGGGAAAGTTAATTCCCAAATCATTTGAACTGAAAAGAAATAATCAACTACAGAAAATCAGTTTCACCTTGTTGATTTTCACAAACTTTTGTAACTTCTACAATTCTAAGTTAAATAAAAAAAACCCAATCTGTTCTATAGACAATTCACTTGCAATGTGCTAAGGGAAAAAAAATATGCTAATAAATTAACAGAAAAGCTGTTGTGAAAAGGTAGAGCCTTTTCTACCTGAGTATGTCTTCCAATACATGGTCTCACTAAATGGCTTGTATTTCACGAAGAAGGTCACCAGCATTTATGTAGGACAGTAAGTTTGCTTATTCTACACTTCTGGAAGCATACCTGATCAAAATAACATTGAGAATTCATTTGTAAAAGCTTTAGCATTAAATATAATTGCAAGAAAGTCAGAATCTGATTTGCAAATTTTAGTTTCTGGATGGTCAGACAGTGAATGTACACTTTGTCTTTGAAAAAAAACAAACCACCACCAATGGATTGAAGTCCATTATAGAAATGCATGAGACATTTTTTTAATAACTGCACTTTCTAAACTGTTTTGAGAAATATTTATCCCATCTGTATACTTCTGTGTGTTTCAGTGCTACCAGATCTATCTATTAACAGCATCACTGCATTGAAAAAAACCAAACCTTCAAATTTGTTTTAAAGGCAGCTAATCCTACACATCTTTGTTTAAAATACTAGGTTGACAGAAAACAGAAACATTTGCCTCCCTTCTGCTTAAGGAATTCAGTAGTTTAAGTGGAATATAGACTCATTTCCATTTATGTCCTGGAAAATATATCCTGCCAGTGTTCACCACCCTGTGACTTGGCACTGGTGTTTGGGGGGGGCGGGGGGGGTGATGGTGTAGGAAAAAGAAAAAAAGACCCAACAATCCCCAACCCACACACCACACTTACTCCAAACAATACTTTATATTCACTGGCCTACATCCCATATTATATTCAGTAATGACTTCCATTAAAATATATTTTTATTTCTGAAGTTTAATAAAGAGAATATTTACAGATTATACAGTCAAGCAGTATAAATATCCCGAATTTACTGATATTTTATGATTATATGACTATAAATTCACTCTAATCAAGCAAGTCTATACCCAAGAAGAGTAATGCCTCTTTTCTAAAGGTTTGAAGAGTGTGCACTATTTTCTGCTCCTTTCGCTTTTTTAGGCTTTTACAAGAAGTCACAAACTAATGTTACCATAGTGAAACTGCCCAGAAAAAAACAGAAACACAGATTTATTTATTTTTTAATTCTATGCATTAAATCTTTTTACTTTTTTCTTCATATTCTGTAAACCACAGGAGTTGTGAGACACTAGAAGAAAAAAGAGAATATATAAGTAGCTACAGCAAAGTACTGTGCTGATCAATGCACAAAGATGATACAGATCAAGTTTTAAGAGCACATTTTCAGAAATAGGATTTCCATACGTACACACAAAACCAAAGTGTTATATTTGCTTACCTACACATATAACATGCAAGCATGCATATAGCTATCACAGAAGACAGGTTTGAAAGAAATTGAATCACAGGCTTCAGTTCAAATAATAAACTGCCTCTACAATGCAAACTAAAAGAAAAGTTTTCTTCACTACTAATAGCATAATATTGGTTTTGTTTTGGCTAAATGGGCAGCAGTAAAAAAAAAGCACTACATAAACTTTGCCTTTCATAAACAGCCATCACACCTTTCATAAATAACAAGAGGAGGATAAGAAAATACAGAGTTTTCATTGAAATGAAGTACTCAAAATCACTGAAATACTAATGTCCAGCAGCATCCAATTTGGACTGTAAAATGCTTGAACTGAAATATTAGAAATAAAAAATGGTCATGCCAAAGAATTCAAGCTGCTACAATGACTCAGTCTAAAAACTATTTTAAGAAGTTGAAAATGAGCTTTTTAAATTCAGTTAATATGCAAAAAAGGAGGATTAAAATGTGATCTGCACATGCCTAGTGATACCTCTACAAAATATTGTTGGGGAAAGATCACTAACAGAAAAAAAGGAGGCAAGTGGAAGATAAAGCCAAATGTTTGTATTGAAAGTTAACAAGCATTTTTAAGAGCAAGGTCAGTTAACCACTGCAATTAGTATTCCTTTCAAAGACTTCACATCACATCTTTAAAATGAAGTCTAAATATCAGAAGATACTTGTTGAAACTGGCTATATTAAGAAATGTGACAGAATTATTATCAACAGGCCCCCTTTGGCTTCAATTCCAAAACCAGTGGTATCTAGCAATCTCATTTAGACTTCTTCCCAGTCTACAACCACAGTAATTAAACCAAAAAAAACCCAATAAAACAGAACTATTTAAGAAATCCTTAAGACATCACAATATATTCATATGCATTTAAGTATTAAATGAAAAATGTGAAAATATTGTAATTTTATTGCAGATAAGCAATCACCAATAGCGGTCAGGAAGATATTAGTTCCTGGGTTTATTTCTTCTTTATAAAATTTTCAAAATCAGCACACAATAAAATCCATTTCAACTATGTTTCCTCCAGTTAGAGCTCACAGTAAAAAGAATTTCTCCAGTATCCTCTTGAAAATTAATTTTAATTAAGGCAAGCCAAGATAAGCCTGAAGTTAGTTTGACTCTTCTTTCCCCCACTTTTATTCTACTTTCTTAATTTTACAAAAGTAGCTTGCAACACTTCAGATCTACAATAAAGGTATAATACTGTGAAAATGTTATATAAGTGGTATATACAGAGCGACTGATAATCAGACTGATACTAAGATAGGTAATCTTTTTATTTCTTTATTTACTCTGATAGAAGTTCTCACTTTGAACTTTATGATGGTAATATAATGCATGTCACTGAACAGAAGTTTCAAATACAAGGTGAGAAAAATGAAAGTTAAAATTAAGCTGTCAAAGAGCTTTACAAGAAGTTTTTTAAGCATTAGTATCGTTCAGAAAGATTACAGGCAGAGAACAATAGATTTTCTGTAAATAGTAATATACCAGTTGTTGATTGCAGTACTGCCTTCTGTTTTCTTATATCTAAGTCACCTAAGGGTGTTTTGACTAATATAACTGAATAGCAGAACGAATTATCTGAGTTCAGTTACATTAAGCTGACTTTTACTCAGAACAAATAGTATAAACAATATACTTCATATACTCAATATAATTTTATTCTTATCATTGCATCTTCTGATAGGAATAGATAGAAACTGAGCCATCTTTGTTGAAAAACAATAATTTTCAGTAGAGATGAAGTCTAATAATAGAAATTTAAATAATTACATGTTAATAGAAAATCCCTTTGTTTTGAGAAAACAGTAAATTCAAAAGGCTAACAAGAGCAACGCATGGCTGATGCAGTATCTTTGAGGAGTATTAGAATCAGACTATCAGATCTGCATTGCCTAATGAATCTTACAGGTATCCCACTGTCTCTAGCAAACTTCTGCAATTTTCTGAATTACATGAATTAATTATTTAATGGATGTTGCAAAGAAACCTGCTTGCATAGAATCCACTATTTCTAATGCTTATCAAGATGCAGAACTTGTGAGAAAAAAACGACTTTGCAACTCTCCAGAAAAAAAACATTCCATTGATATGGTTTTATGTGCCATCAAATCGTTGTAGATGTGGCTGGCCCTCATTTTTGAGGCTAAATAATTCCCATCAGTACCAGATTAATAAATACAGCACAAGCTAAGAATTTAGCTGAAGAACAGTGTGGCTCACTCACTCTAATTGCACTAGCTCTGATAAGAATAATAAAAACTTTGAATGTTAAAGTGAGCAAGATCAACTATCGCGCAACAAATTGCCATTTTTAGTATTAATCACATTTTTATTTCATACTACCTTATTAGGGTTTGTAAAGGGTACTCTATCATGTCTACCTTATACTGATTACAGCTTATCATTTGATTACTGTTCTCTTGCAGCACTCCTCCTGTGCGTATTTCAAGTGCCTCACAAATAAAAGGATAACAATAAAGTAATGCTCCATTACAGCTTTTCTTCTGCACACAATAATCAAATCTTACAATTCCCTTTGTGAAGTTGGTGTTCTGTCAGGTCTCAGTAGGTTTAAAAAAAGGTAGGGAAAAACAAAAGAAAACAAAGACAAGAAAGTGACAGAGGAATAGTGATGTTCATTAAATTGCACCAGATATCTGAAAAAAGGCTCAAAATGTCAGCAAAGTACAGGAAAGGGTGGGTAGCATACAAGCATTCATGTTCACACGTATGAGATTTCCTTTTTCCCGTTTTGTTGGATTCCAGTCCTGGTATTTACTGAAGAGATAGCTTGTTTTTTTCCCAGTTGCTAATTAACATTGCATAATTGGCCCTGTGACTCTGTCAGAAACGACATATGCGTCAGATGTGGAATGGGTGTCCTTGCTGCAAGGAATTCTATTTTTAAGCAGAAGTGACTCATCAACTACTGGGGTGTCCCAAAAGCTACAATTTGTCAAGCTGTCAGGGAAAAGGGAGGCAGAAAAGGAAAAGAGGTCACATCTTTATTTGTATTTGTAGCTTGAAAAGCATAGGGTAATACACAGATTGTACATTGAACTCCACTCTGAAAGGCAATCTTCTATGCAAGCCATGTTTTGGTAACAGCTCTATGGTATCTGGTATTTTTAAAACCTCATCTGAGTTATCTCCTCTTTTATATTAGATTTGTAAATTTGTTCAGTGGTAAGGAAGAATGCTGTTAACTTAGTGTGCACAACTAATCTGTCTACAGGGAAAGAAAGCTCAGGATGAAATACTTGCAGATGCATTGTCAGATGTCTTGGGATGAAACAAAAATGCAGAGATTCATTTCAAAGGAGAAAAAGGATGAAGACTAAAGGTTCTAACCTGTATATCAATTATACACTCATGTGGTTTTTAAAAGAATTCAAAATGCAATGTAAGAGTATGTTCTCACAGCAATACTGGAAACACATCACGCAGGATGGTATGAATTTGTAGGAACAGAGAAGTGAAACTGAGCCTGTCATAAATGTGATCAATACAGTTTCATTACACAAATTGACCCCCAAATTATTGCATGCAGTAGGTGGTGAAAATAAACACAGGACAGATGAGAACTTGGTCCAAGTGAAAGCTACAATTAAGTGCTAGTCTAATTTTTTTTTTTACCCTATTTCAGATCCAAGTCACTTAAGCACCAAGTAACAGTTTCGTCTTCAGATGCAGCACAATATGTCATGCTGTAACACAAATATTAAATATCATTTTCAAAATAAAAATAGATTTACAAGACTAACAAACCAAAGGAATGAGAAACTGAGATCTACTGCAATCATTTTTCATCCATGGAAATGCCATATGATTATTCCCTGAAGCACATTCTTCAGACTGATTTCAGGCATCCAAGGTAAGAATATTTCATATTACTATCTGTGGAACACAAGGAAAATATTAGCAGTAGCATCAGTACCATCCCTGCCTTGAATCAGAAAATAAATGAATAGACACGGATAGAAATTTAAAAAGGACATTGGTTCTGGGATGTTATCTGAGATAACAGATATACTTTTAGCACTCTGGTTTCACTGGCCTGACAGATCTGAATTCATGCAGAGAAACAAATTGAGTATAGCATCAAAACTAATGCAAGATTTATGCAAGAAAGACAGCAGAGGATAAACTACAGAACTTAAAACATATTTTAGAAGTATGGTTTTCTAGACATGCCTGACATCTGCTCTGAATCTTCAGGTGAAGACTTACTCTTTGCACAAATCAAACTTGGAGATCCTGTCCTACAAAAAGTAATGGAATTTAGAGCAGATGGAGACAACCTTCCCAAAACAGAGCTAGAAAGCAACAAAGACTACCAAGAATCAACTAGAAGCAGCTTTCAAAATTTGCAGTCCTTTTTCACCTTGATGTTTAACCTGATGCCTTTTGATTCCTCAGTACACAAAAGCAGAAGCAATTCATTAAGAATGAAAGATGCAGGAGTGTTGGATACCATGCCCTTTATGAATGGGTGCTTGCTTGGAGAAAAATTGCCAGGTGGGGCAGCAATCTACTATAGTCTTTGTCAAGCCACTGTCTTCCCCCCACCCCTTTAAAGGAGCTCAGATAGCCCACCATCCAAAACAAAACAAAACTAAGACAACCAATCAACAAAGAAAAACAGTATCCCCCCCCCCCCC
>WUAM01000323.1:32090184-32146243 GCA_024336885.1 Actenoides hombroni
CCATATTGCCATCGAATCATAAAGGGACTGAATCTATTACCATTACTGGAGTAACAGGAGGATCTCAAGAACTGACTTGGGCCAGAAAGGATCACATATCTTCCTTGCACTTGCATCTATTTCAGTCTTTTGAGAGGCTCTGAGTTTATCATCATAGATAATAAACTGTGTTACAAAAGGTAAGGGTGTTAAATGTTAACTTTTTATCAGGATTATTTCTTAGGCAAAAATTATATATAGGTACTCTTTTCACTCTGCAGACTTAGATCCTCGGAGCAACAAAGTAGTCTTCATTTTCTTTAATCAACACAGTCTCCATTACATTACAGAAGACATAATAATCAGATAGTCCAACATACTACCAACCAAAGTATCACCAACTATATGTACAAGTGAGATAACACGTATTTTATTTTCTTCAAAGCTCCCTTTTTCAGGAAATTTCACAACCATTCTAGGCTATCTTTTCTAATATTTCACTATGATCATAGCTATCAAAATCTCCTTCAAGTCCAAACTAAATCTGCAAAGTTGTAAATTAAAGATGTTTTACAGTTTCTCCAGGCACCGCGGAGATAATCTTTGGTTACTCTGCCATTTACATATTACAATGATGCCACATCATAGAAACATAGAATGCCTTGGGTTGGAAGGGACCTCTAAAGGTCATCTAGTTCAATCCCCCTGCAGTAAGCAGGGACATCCTCAACTGGATTAGGTTGCTCAGAGCTCCCATCACATCTGACCTTGAATGTCTCCAGGGATGGGGCCTCCACCACCTCCCTGGGCAACCTGTTCCAGTGTTCAACTACCCTCATTGTAAAGAACTTCTTCCTAACGTCCAATCTAAATCTACCCTTCCCTAGTTTAAAACCATTGCCCCTCATCCTACCACGACAGTCCCTTGTAAAGAGTCTCGCTCAAGCTTTCTTGTAAGCCCTCTTCAGGTACCGGAAGGCTGCTATAAGGTCTCCCCAGACACTTCTTCAGGCTGAACAACGCCAACTCCCTCAGCCTGTCCTTGGAGAGGTGGTCCAGCCCTCTGATCATTTTTGTGTCACTCCAATCATAAAGTAGAGAATTATTTTTTTTACCCAGGCTAAAAAAATCATTTTCCAACAACCATTTATCGTCCCTTTAACTTAATCTGTCACAAGATATTTCCTAAACTTTTAATAATTCCTATTTTTCTCCAGACTCTCATTAGTTTATCTACATACTTCTGATACAATGGTGTAGAAAAAGAAGCATGCTTTGAGGCCTTACCAAGGCTTAAGTTATTCTTCTGGTATTAGTCTAAAAATTTCACTGGTGTGAAAGTTCTCCTTTCTTCTCCACAAAAAATATGAAGCCAGGTTTTAGTGTAAAATCCACCTCCTCTGAAAAAGTCTTGTTATGTATGTAATAGCCTATAGTAGGGCACAGGCACTGCAGCACCCCAAACCGCATTAGATGTGTTTCCAGCATGGTATATTCCACATGTATATAGACATACAGAAATAAGACCCGTGAAAGACCACAAAGATGACTAGAGAACTTTCATATGAGGAGGGCTGAGAGAGGTGGGACTGTTTTTTTCTGAAAAGACTCAGCAGAATCTTATCAAAGTATATAAATACCTGATGGACTCTCCTTTAGGAGAAAAGAGAGACAGACTTTTCTCAGTGATACCCAATGACAAGACAAGCAGACATTACATTAGCTGAAATACATGGAATTACAATTAAACGTAAGAAAAAAAACCCAACCCATTTGACTGAGGGTGATCGAACACCAGAACAAGTCACCTAGAGACACTCTGGAATCTTGGAGCTATTCAAAACCCTACTTCCAGAATTATAGAATGTATTGGGTTGGAAGTGACCTTTAAAGGTCATCTAGTCAAAGCACCGAATGTACTTGACACAGTCCTGACCAACCTGCTCTAGGTAACCCCATTGGAAGAAAGAAGACTGAACTAAACAATCTCTTGATGTCCCTTCCAAATTCAACAATTTATAGATTCTGCATCAAGACAGTTGAAATAAAGTGATATGTTGAAATATATCACTGGTTAGTAAAATACTGAAAACAAACCAAATGCTAATGGATTGTTTCCAGAACCACATACACAAACCAGATATCATTTATGCTACAAATTTATTTATTGATTTGTCATTTTTTTGATGTTTCCAGAAATTTCAACCTTACTGAAACATTTTATGAGGGACCTAACACTTGAGAAACTTGCAACTTATTACATCATTAAGGTTGTGTCTCGTGATTAATAAGAATATCTGTATAATATCAAGGAGTACAAACAGTAACCAAAAACTTCCCCAGAGCTTGATGAGACAATTATTTTAGAATGAAAAACTCATTCACAGTATATCTCATTTAATTAATTTGCAACAGTTTTGACCATTAAGCAAACACAATCTATTGGCTTTGATTAAAAGAAACTTCATTGCATTGTTTTGCCTGGAGAAAACAGGGTATTTCCATATTGCCTATGCAGTGATTATGTACAACTAATTAAAATCATTATTATCCAATGTTGTTTCATCAATATGATAAACACATACAAATGAATTATCTTTATTTAGGTTTATAATCTATCCAAAGAATACCAGAAAGTTTTACGAAGGAGTTTTACAACCTTCCTCAACTCCTAAGAAGACTGAAGAGTTATTCAGGTAGCGTTTTACAAATTTTTTTTTCATATAATTTACCAAACTCGAGATCTCTGAGCACGTCAGAGAACAAATGCAAACATGAGCTAAGAGATGGATAGCACATAAAACATGCATCTAATTTCTACAGGTATGCCTTGCTATATCCAACTTTTATAATAGTTCAAGAAAGATAACAGCTATAATGACCAATTGCTTTAGCTCAAGGGACAGATGATTACCAGCAGACCTAGAAAATAACAGAATCATTCCTAACCCCTTTGTCCTAGACAGCTAAGGGCATACTAACAAATAAAGGATAATTGTCTGGGTTTTCCCCCCCCTCACTGTGCCTTGTTTCTTTTGCTTTTTGCCGTATAATAATCACATGACTACTGTTGCTGGATTTCACTCATGATAAGCACCATGTGTATCTAACAGAACACAAGAATACAATTAATGGGTTGTAAAATATGTATGCTATACTTGTTTTATATATACATATATATCTAATAAAAGCCAGACAAAAGAATGCCTAATGATAAACCAGTCAAAATGTCAGCAGCTAAGGTGCAGACATGATAAAGTAGCTTAACAATTAAAAATGGTCTCTTTTGTCTTGTAAGCTTATTTGTGTTTCATTGTAAAAGAACACTACCTCAATAACATATATCCTAGAACTAAGCTGTAAAGATAATTAATCTGATCAATTAAAATTGTTTTAAATTGCATTATCCCATACTCTTCACAGATAGATTGATACTCCCAAATGGGCCAAGTTCTCGCACTCCCAAAGAGTAGAGTGTGATCAGTGTCAATCAAACCTTAGTTTCTAGTGGCTAAAAGTACATCTTTGGGCTCTCTCTCCTGTCATAACATTGATAAAAGGTCTATGGAGATGAGGAGCGGGATTTTATGATACTTTTAGGAACTTGGAAAGCTTTGATGAAAGTCTAGAATAGATACAACTGCAAAAAGCCGAAAGCTCACTTTAGTTTATGTTATACTTAAGAGAAACCTCGTAGGTTTACATTAGGGCAGTACTAAAGTTGTCTGGTTATCAGATATAAACAAATAGTATTTTACACAATCAGCAGACAAAAGGAGCAAGTAGTTCTAAAATCTACTCAGATGTACAAAGATATATAGAACATATAGTCTATAAGTTTAACTTTTTTTTTTCCATGTATATAAAGAAATAAAGATGTCTGATTAAGAATGCAACAGTTGAGAACAAGCTAAGGGCTCAGCATGAACCTATGTCTACATGTATATTTGCATAAATCTTCCTATTCACAGTGCCACTGGTTATTCTTATACCCAGTTGTTATACATTCATTGCCAGATGGCACTTCTGTGTACAATTATAAACAAATACAATATGTGTACTGTTCTGCAGTATTGGAAAAAAATATCTTTTTAGGAATAACTAAACTGCTGCCTCTGAAAATGCAAACAACTCCAAAAAACTCATCTGAAAAAACATACTTGAGTAGAACAATATAAAGAAAGTTCGGAGAGTGCTTATGTTTTCACCCTGCCATTGATGGGATCTATTATTTCTACACTGATATAAATTTTTAGTGAAGAGAGTCCAGTAAACGAGATAAACTTCAAGAGGTAGGACAGTAGTAACTGGTCATTAACAAGCAAACTCTCTGGAAAAAAAAAAGTATAGATTTCTCTGCCTAAAAAACACAGCACATATCCATGATTGTACACTACATTGTACTGCACCTCACAAGAGTAAACAGAAACAGAGTAGAAAAGGATATTCACATCATAAACCGTTTCCACGCTACTACTACCATTACAAGAAACAAACAATAGGAGCCCTGAGTTATCAGTTCAGTGTGAAATTGAGCTCTCTGCTAGTGCTTTTACTGACCATGCCTAAAGATGATCATGGCGATCACATGGTATTCTCTACTCTCTTCGAGGCACTAATTCAGTACAATATGCAGAAGTCAGGATCACAAATGGAAGTGAAAACAGGCAGTTCATCTTTAATGCTGATGTAAATAAAACTCATAGAATAGAGAAGGCCTTCTGTATGTATTTGTTAAAACATCTTTTACATGCAGAAAAATAAACAGAAACAGGAAATACGAAAATTGTGAAAACTACTTGAAAAAAAGCTTAGAAAATTAAAAAGTATTGGCAGACATCAAGCTCTATTCTACTGCAGCACATTCAGTAGACTCTAGAGAAACATTTAGGGAGCACACATCACGTCAGATTTTCCTCTTAAGAATGAAGGGTAATTCCATTATTTCCTTACTTTGGAAAATTAAATGATGAAAAATTTTAAAGGACACATGAATTGGAAGAGAACCATCATTAGGATATATGATGCTATTCTCCTACTAAAGTAGTTCACTTTCTTAATCAAAAATCTTTTAAGTAACTACTTATGACATCTTAGAATGTTCTGTTCTTACTCAAAGTAAAAATGGAAGATAGATATTAAAGTGAATGAATCTTTAAAATTAAAAACGTAATTACTTGGTTATTTGTTACCTAAAGATTGAAATAATTATGCAGGTGATATTTTACAACTTACCTGGCAAATATTTCACATTTAACTGCTATTTCCATTGAAAAAATATTGAAAAATACCATTGTCTAAGAAAACAATTTTATAAATAAAGAGAAGAAAAAGGCTAGTCCTTAGTAACAAGTGAAACATTCCCCATCAGGATGTGACTGGATTTAACTGACTGGGATGCCAAGGGTAATATATCTGCTAAACAAATTCTCAGTTTAAGGACTGAAATCTTCCATTATTTGCTACCATGCATCACTGACAGTGTATATATTCTCTTTAAAGGAAAATTTTCTGTATACATCTTGTTGTACTAAGAGACAATGATTCAAGCTGGTGACTTGTACAAAGTGAAAGCATTGAATAAAAAGCAGAATAATCTTAATGAATTGTATTGAAATAATCCCTATTGTTTTCCAAATTAATAACCTTCATTCTTTCCACAAAGAATTATTATTTTTGTGGCTTTCTTTAGAACTTTTCTTAAAAAAAATGAGTTAAGTACTACTTCTTACTAAGAAAAGTCAATTAATTTTAAAGCAGATGTATGGGATCACAACTGTGTCCATATTTTGTAATGGAGTATGGTACAGAGATCCCTAATTTTATGCTAGAACTAGAATTAGTACAGACATATTGTATGGCAACACAAAGCTACTTAATTGACTCTGTTGAGATGTAGAACTAACTGCTATAGAGGATACTATGTTGATGAAACTGCACCTAATTATGCACTTGGGTATCTGAAATAGACTGATATATCACAATATTTGATTCTACATGGCTGAAATGGTTGTCAGGTCAGCTGCTAATACATAACAAAGCAAGTTTTTTCACTTCAGGGATATATCTGGGGAATTTCTAACCTGAATTAAACTAAGGATTATTTACACACACACACAAAAAAAGTGTGATAATAAAACAGGGTAAGAGAGTAGGGAAAAAAAAAGTGTGCAAGTACATCAACATGAGGTTACTGAATTTAAGCTGTAGCCAGAAGTTAAATGTTGGCTGAAAACCCAGAGAAACCTACAGTTAAAACACTGTCCTGTCCCCACTGACAGAGCAAACAATAATCTCATAGCAGTACATGGGTTAGATGGCCCACAGAAAGCTTAAGCACCCAAGAGAAATCTCCCATGTTGTGAGTTTTGGTCTCCCTGAGGAAAACAATCAAAGACTTCTAAAATGCAATGCATAAAAAAGTCATTATACAATCCAGTAGATTCACAAAAGACAAGTGCCCCAACCATAGATGTATTTTGTTAGTCTGAAATTGAACTGTAAGTGGAAACAGGTTTTATTCTATTTGACACTTTTCACCTGGATATGTTGGGCACACAGAAGACTAGCCATTGTGCTTTAAAGAGTTTTTAAAAAGATCTTCAGAAAAACTTCACCTTTTGTGCTTCATTGGTGACATACTAAAGAAGAAATTGCTAAAATTAATGAAAACACTCACCACAATGTTAAGAAGGAAAAATTACTGTCTTCACTTCAAGGTAGCTCAGGATAGAACTTGAGTTTTTCCACCACTTGGCTCCTCTCCACAAAGAAAATCTCGGCCTTAATAATTCATGTTATGCTTGACACATATAGGCTACAGAGGTATGGCATGAAACTCACATAATACAGAGCTGACATCCATGTATTCAAGAACGCCTTTTGCTGGTGCTACCACCTACCTCAATATTATGTACGGATGTCAACAGTGAAACACCTGGTTTTCTGAGTCACGTAAGGATTGGCTTAGAACATAACTATTGCCATTACAGACAGCTAGGCTAGCTATGGAGTGACTCCAGCATACTAACTTCACCTTTGAAGTAATGACAAGCCTAAAACTAGTTTGGAGAAAAGCAGAAAATATGTAGTCCTAGAGCTTTAAAAAGCTATTGATAAATATCATCCTCCCAAAATAACTGGGTTCAACAGAATACTATTTTATAAAGTCCCTTTTAATTGGTTTCTTCTGTGTTAGGTTATCTATTTGACTTACACCACTGACAGTGTCCATCTACATATGAAAATAAGGGTGGAGTATGAATAACATCCAAGAGAGGATATTCCTAGTTACAATTGTTTGCAGCAAACCATCATATACCTCAAAAGGTCATGATGAAACTTTGTATTGCCTGGCCAAACACTATACAACACTATGAGATAAAGTTGGTGAAAATCGAAAAAACATTAGGATGCTTTGCAGATTTTTACTGTCTCACCTTATCTTGAGAGAAATGTATCAAATCAAGGAGCCGGAAATCTGAACACATATGCAAGATACAATGCTCATACTGTCTCATTCATGAAAAGTTTTTCAAAAGTCTTCCTGTCAGTCTCCTAAGACAATTTTTTTCTCCTGCAAACTGTAATTTCTTTTGGCAAATATTCTTCTATATTTCTTATCCTAGTCTTGAATTGGAAAGATTCTACATATGCCCATTGAATATCAAAACTATAATTCTGCAACAGTATGTATAATCTCAACACATAAATGTATTTTTTTCTCTCTATTCATTTTACAGATCCTATGTAACTGTGTTCAATCTAGATGCTATAATATCTTTTTCCCATTCTTGAGTTATTTTGGCAGACCATGCACTGTTATAAAGTTCTTCGCACTCAGGCGACGAGACCAAGCTCTAATTTGAAAAAGATATATGGAGCAATTTGAAGATGTGAATTGCTGCAGGAAAGAAGAGAAAGGAAAAAGTACTAGAATACTCACTTTGATGAATCTATGAAGTATATTACAAGAGCACCAATACTAAGAGCGAAGACTAAGACAACCTACAAAAGAAAAGAAAAGAGTCGTTATTTAACACTGTTACAGTAAAACATGCATTCTTTTAAACAAAAAAAATTTACAAGAAAAATAAATTATAAACTAGAATTGTTTTTATTTCAGCTCTCATTTTCTTAAGAAAGCTACTCTTACTTAAATTTCAAATATTATATATTATGATAGAATGCTTTCTTGCATTGAAAGAGAGACACAAACAAGTGGAATCCTAGCTCAGGGAAACCCAGTATACAATTAGGTCCTAACCTTTGCTAAACTATATTCTCTCATTTTAAATGCAAGCAATCCTACAGCATGGCATTCAAATCACAATATAGCTTTATCAGACCTATTCTTCAGGACTGCAGTAAATTTCTGCTTGTTGTTAGGCAAACCAAGAGTGAGGACAGATTAGACTGAATTTCCATTTGTATACATGGTTGCAAAAGCCACTGGATAAATGTAAGGGTATGTAAAAATATGTATTTACTTTGCATTCCAGTCCATTGAGACTATAGTTAACTTTCAAACAGGTTAAAACAACAGCTTGATGCAGCATGTACTGATACAATGAATACATACCCTGGGCACCTTGTAATCTCAGCATTTTCCCTCCTCCCTTTAAATCTGTTAAAGTTTTTGAACCAAATGATTTTGTTAGGTCTAGCATCGTGCCCTTATTAAGAAGGTAGAACTTGCTTTTCTGGCTAGTGCAGTAGAAGCTAGATTAATCACATCGCCATCTGTCTCTAATTTATTTTTTCTGAACATAAATTCAATATACTTGTCTGGTCTACTGGCTCCTAAAGGTTCTCCAACATTGTGGGAAGATTCAGTTTCACATCATACGCAAAGCAGGTCTGCACCTACACAGGACAGCATAACTGAAATTTCTGCTTTTAAATTTTGGCTTGAGGAATCACAAAGTACACAACAGTTCGTGTACCCATTCAGACTTAGACTTCTGAAATCCTTACTCTGTGTTTCTGTCTCTTGAATGATGCCATCCACTGGGTAATTTGGAATCTGATGCATGAACCAAATAAGCTATTATTTCAATCTTAGAATGCAATTCTTCAGGAAAAATTCAGAAAAGATTCCCGTCTGCTTCACTGAGGATGGGAAACAGATGGAAAGTTATGTTTCCTGCAACTCATCTGATCTGCTGGTCTACAGAACCAAAAAAAATGTCCCTTAGTCTTTTGGCAGGCACGTCTAAAGTAGCTGCTTAGAAGTAATGTCCCTTAAAGTAAACCCAGAAAACTGATCACTCAGCATTGGATAAACCAAGGTACAAAATAAGGGGACATGCATCTTCTCCAACTGCCAGCTAAAATACAGCTTCTTAGTGCCTTAAATTTTAGCCACTTCTGACCTATCTAAACAACTGCATGTGTGAAATAAACTACTGGTATCATTCCAGTCCTGACTATTTATTAAACTGTATGAATACCATAACTAATGCCTACTACACCACCACTATTGCTACTTTTGTTGACAATCTCAACTGTTCAAGCAACAGATGAGCACTGAAACAAAAACATCTTCATTCAGTACTGGCTTCAGATGCTTTTCCGAAACTGCCATGTTATTATGTTAAAAAAATTCTATTCAACTGAAAGTATCCTTTCATATCTTGTCGACCATAACTTTTTCCTTTGTTAATGTCTGAGAAAGATCATTTTGCCCGAGTATAATCACCTGTTACCTTAACTGATGCATTATGACCCAAATCAGAAAGATCTTTCACTCATATTCAATGAATGAATATGAGACTCTTCTAACAACACTTTTACTACTAAAATTTAATATTGTGTTAACATATATTCTTTTTGAATATTCTATTATTAAACTACATTATTGATCACATGTGTACAGGTGTTGCAAGGTGAAATAAGCTATTAAATCCGTATCAACTGGGAAGAGGCTCATCATCTCATAAGAAACTAATGTGATGAATAGAACTTCTAGATTGTCACCTAGCAATACACCCCAAATTATGATTAGCAGTGACCCCAAGATCCGTTTTGGTCTGAATTAAGTTACTGGGAAACAAACTGATTGCACACACCCTGCCCCACCCTTTCAAGTATTCCACACCACACACAATCACACTTTTGACCTGAATCAAATCTGCTCCATTGTCTAGCTATGGATTTAGTTATTACCAGTATATTACAAGGGAAATACTGTTTTTTATTATTTTTATTTTTTCAAGTGTTAAACAAGGTACTGAGGGTTCTGGAAATGCAGTCCTTACCTTCTGATTAAAATTTTTATTTGACGCAAACCATTCTTAAACACAGGTATTCAATCTTGCATGGTTTAAAGTCAAGTGTTAATGGTGATGTTTTAGCCTACTTTCTGTGGAATTTTTATATACTAACAGTACCATCATAACCACCACTAAACACAGATATTTTCTTAAAAAAAAAAAAGGGGGGGGGGGGGACGGGACAAATCAACCAATAAAAAGCAACCAGAAAAAAAAACCAAAGTCAGAACAGAATCACCCTATAGCAGGAGCTTTGAGCTAAACAATGTTAAAATGTCCATTTAATGTTGAAAATAAAATTTGAGAAACTAAGCTTGTAAACTGTTTGGGACTCTGTGAAATTCTTCTTATTCTTTCAGTTTTACAAAGTACACAAGTAAAGATGGACTTTTATTTTCCATTTCACATAGTAAGTGTTAGGTGACAACATTCAGCCTAGAACAAAACCAGCATAACTGTATATCAGCCTTGCACTTTAGTTACATCCAACCCTTTAATAATCACTGTGTTGCTTAAGCAATGTTATATAGATTCTGGATAAGATCTTCCAAGACACTTAAGGGATTTAAATGTTCTAGGACAATTCACGTAAGTGCCACTAAAATGCAAATACCACAATTGTACAAGAAGCTCCAGATCCCATGCTACACCAGTGAGATATGTATGCAAAACTACACCATTCCTCTACTGTAACATAGATCTGATTTTAAATCAAGGCTTGATTTCTCCTCTGTTGTCCCAAAACACATACATAATACTACAATTCATAACATCCCCAAAAATCACAGAAAGGACATCAGAAGAGAACAGAATGCTCCATTTTGATCCTGTTAGCAGAGAAACACGGTTTTTCTTTGATAAGTAGCAGAGGTATTGAGTTGAACTTGAATACATCAAGCATGTGGAAAAAGCAGGGCCTCAACCCATCAGATTACAGTTACATAAAAAATTTAAAAAAGAAAATTCATACCCTTCCATTCGATATATACACATTTGATAGAGTCTCAGAGCTTTTTGCTGTATTCCCATCTAAAAAAGCTGGGTGCAATCTGGTTATTCAGACCCAGGAAGACAATTACTGAGTTTAGATAGTCACAGGAGATAACACCTATTTTGGGGAAATTATTTTGCTTGAAGAGAGGTATCAACACAGACAGACTGAATCTACCAGAACCTACGGGAGAAAAAAAAGCATATGGGTATGTGAATTACTGCCTTTTTTGTTAACCAGGCGACGGTAGAAGCTTGCTTTGCTTATTATTCCAATGCATTTGGCACAACATTGCTATTGCTACACATCTGTTGCAACTGTTCTCTGTTTAGAAGGAAAGAATCTTTTAATTTATAATAACTTACTGTTTGTTTAAGACTGAGAAATGTGAAGTCATATGCTAGCAGCTGCACGAAACACTGTATATCAAGTTAAAAGTAAACACCAGTCTGATCAAAGGAGAGAGTGAGAAAAACATGGGACTAGTTGCTGTATAAGTTTAAATCTTTCCTAAAAAACAATATCCAGCCACAGAGTTCAACAAAAGTATACTATGCCTTTTTGAGGCAGGAGTCAAGAGAAACTGCAAATAAAATCCACTGAAAACTGTAAAAAATGTTTTGCTTTCCACTGGAGCGAGCTGCTCCACAATGGCTTTAACTGCTCAGTTGCAGTCAAACTGTAATTAAGCTTTATGCATCCACATTAAGGACAGAAAAGAGGGGGGGAAAGAAACAGAAACAACAAAACAAAAACAAAAAAACCACCCTGTAAATTCTAATAAGGGTGTAGCATCATAATAAAACTGCAAGGAAAGTATAGGTATTGAAAAAATACTATCAGTATTAACCCATAAAAACTTAAAGGGGATCAGCTAATCTTTCAGGCCTAGGCCTTTGTACCAAAAGGATGATAGTGATAACTCAAGGGGTGGCACTGTTTCTCTTACAACAGCATTGAACTCAAGTCCTGCTGTTACTGAAGAGTCACAGGAAGGAAACTGGAAAGATTGTTCACATTCAAGAGAAGGGCTACAGTCAATACATCTACTACAATAAGTAATAGAAGGACTCCAGAGCAAGAACTTCCATCTCTCAGTACCCTGTAATGTCTAAACATTCTGTGGAACATGAAACAGAACTCATTCAGGTTTCAAAGGCAAAATCATTAATACAAAATAGCATAAAGCTCAAAAGAAAAAGCAGGAAGTAAAACAGGAATACTTGTCTGTTGTTACACTCCTCTCAATATTAAGTATTAGAAAATAAGAAGTACACAGTGAAAAGAAAAAAATTCAGGAATCCTGTAACCCCTAACAGTTCAGGCCACCAGAGAGTCCTTATTTTGTTATCTGATGACAACCTGTTATGTATTGTTCTTCAGAAACATCTGTATGAAACTCTTATTACTCTAAGGTTAAATTTTTTAACCCTAAGGTTATAGTACAGCTTAGAATATATTAGGTTGTTCATTATAAATATTTTTAGAATGTCAATTTTAATTTCTACATCCATACAGTAGACTCTGTTAATGAACGTTTAGCTTTTTCATATAATGCTTTAAAATAAACCTCTTTGAGCTTTTATATTTCAAATTACTTAAGGAGAACAAAAATTCTTTCTTATGACCATACAGCTACATCCTCCAGAATCCACTAATTTTGGAACACTAAAGTTTGCATTAGTAAGATGTCAATAGCCTTAAATTTCAATGAAATTTATATGAAAACTTAAGTAATTTCAATGTAAAAAACAAACTTCCTTTAACCATAAAAGTGGAGAAAAATAGCATTTCCCTTATAGATCAACAGAATTTACTTGTTCTGGATTTCCTAGGAATGAAAAGCTGCATTTCTAAAGACACACCAGCGGCACGTTACATACCAGAAGTAGGAACTGCTTGGCGATCCCAGCATAAATTTGCAGACTCTATGATATGCACCAGCATCTGTGCAATTATTATAGTATAGCAACAGTAAGACTGGAGCAAGTCTAGACCACAGAAGAGCCAAAACGGCTTACTTAAATTGATGTCTCATTATCTGATATCCTATATGCAAACAACAAAATTCAGAAAGCATTTCACATAGGCAAAGTGGTAATAAATTATGCACTGCAGCTGATTCAAACAGCTGAACAATTAATATCTCTTAGGTTACTATAAATACAAATGAATTGCTATTTACTATAAGGCAATATAGATTCCTGCTCTAAAAAGTAGTACTCTTCACTCAATTTTGTTATTAAGATGTTTTTATTAATGCTACCTTTGGATACATCATGGTGAACTACAGCTACTGCATACAAGCTCATCCAACAAAACAGTCTTCAGAATTTTGTGACTTGTCAAGACTATTAAAATGTTATCTATATGTTTATGTTAGTAATTATATCATCAATACAATATCAATTACATTATCAATAGTAAATTTCTGTTTACAATCATAGAATGGAAAGGGTTGAAAGAGACCTCTGAAGATCAAGTTCAACCCTCCTGCCAGAGTGGGATCACCTAGGGCAGGCCACGTAGGAACAGATCCAGGTTTTCAAAGTCTCCAGAGAAGGAGACTCCACAACCTCTCTGGGCAGCCTGTTCCAGGGCTTTGTCACTCTCATAGGAAAGAAGTTTTTCCTCCTCTTGACGTGGAACTTCCTGTGTTTCAGTTTGTGACTATTACTCCTCACGCTATTACAGGGCACCACTGAAAATAGATTGGCCCTGTCTACTTGACAAACACCCTTCAAGTGTCAGCCTGAAGACCCTGAAGGTCTCTCAGCCTTTCATCATAAGAGATATTCCAGTCCCTTAATCAGCCTTGCAGTCCTCCATTAGACTCTCTCCAGTAGTTCCCGGTCCCTCTTCAACTGGAGAGACCAAAACTGGACAAAGTACTAGATACGCAGTCTCACTAGGGAAGAGTAGAGGGGGAGCGGAACCTCCCTCAACCTGCTGGCCACACTCTTCTTTATGTACCCCAGCATACCATTGGCCTTCTTGGCTACAAGGGCACATTGCTGGCTCATGGTTAACTGGTTATCCACTAGAATTCCCAGGTACTTCTCCATAGAGCACAGAGTCCTTCTCCAACCAGCAGGTCAACCCCTAGAGACTTGGTTTCCAATATACCCTGATACCCAGGGTAAAGCAGGAGTGAGGGTCTCTAAAATTCATCAGTGGGACCTAGAGCCATGCTCTGTATGGAGATGTACACTAACTTTTCTCTAGGCTTAAACATGATGTCCAAACTTCCTGCTTCTGTTTCTTTATCTGGTCCCTCCCCAGCCAATGTATATGTAACTAAAACAAAGAAGGCAAAAACACAAAATATCCACCATCTAGTCTATGAGGTCATAAATTCCCAGGGGCTCTTAGAATGTCA
The DNA here is from genome assembly GCA_024336885.1 of Actenoides hombroni. Classification (NCBI taxonomy): domain Eukaryota; kingdom Metazoa; phylum Chordata; class Aves; order Coraciiformes; family Alcedinidae; genus Actenoides; species Actenoides hombroni. Next base: position 32,104,808 of record WUAM01000323.1, read on the forward strand.
TTCTACCTCATTCAAGTTTGCAAGATCATACTTCTTATTGCTTAAATGCACTCTTAATATCTCCCAAAACAACTGCACAGAATGCCAGCTTCTCTTTAAAGAAAACTATGTAACCATGAAAAAGTCATGAGCCACCTTAAGAGAGCAAACCAGGAAATGTAAGTAAATGAGAACTGAAGTGGGTGAATAGAAGCAGAAAGATAAGGTGAGAAAAAAATGAAAAGACAAAATATGATTCCATCCTGTTACTATCAGGAATAAATAATAAAAATTCAAACAAGGATTCTAAGAAACTGAGAAATTTCCTGGCATTTACATTTTATTCATAAACATAGGCAAACAGATTTTGCAGTTAATATACTCTCTGTGTAAGAGCCATGCTTGATGAAATAGAAGACTCTGAAGAAGCAGCAGTGATATATGCATTTGTTCTCACGTGAGTACAAGCAAAGTGCCTGTGAGAATGAATGCATATATTCAGCACCTGCTGTTGATGACAAGACACATGCTAACAGCTATGAATCTTAAGGGATGTGTCTGCTGGGTAGCATGCTAGCTCATAAATCTGTCTCGGTGACTTACTGATCCTGCCATTTTGCATGCAGAAGAGGCAAGTGGTGCAGGGAAAAAAAACAGACAAACAACCCCACATTTGTACTATTTATTCCAGACTTTGAATGTTAGCTAGGATTTAACATGCAATTCTAGAAGGAACTAAGCACCTCCAAGGTAGGCAGTGAGCAACCCCATCTTTCAAGGAAGTCAGAACATGTTCAGGAGCACACAAATCCAAAGAACCTTTACTCTTAGGTTTCAACCTGAGGCAATTAAAGTGCTAAAGCCAAACTTTGCAACTTTGATAGCCATGTTAAAAACTCATATAAAAATCAGAAATCCAGACTTGAAAATGTTTGCATGCAAGTATTTCCTTTCAATTACATTTTCTTCTTATTGATTTTGTCTACCTTTGTTACACACGGAGTTAACTAAAAAGCTAACTATTTAAATTCATCACTGGCATGCATTAAAAAGAGTACTGAAAACTTCTGCAGCTTTATGAGGTTTTTTTTCTACATAAATTATGCAAAGCTCATATAGACTTACCATTTACCAAGAAAATTCAAAGTTTATCCAAAAAAATGAGGCTAATTGGAGTGAAAAACATCTTGGTGAACTTCTCTAGGAAAATTCACAGCAAGGATTTAATTAAAAAAATAAAAGGCAGCCATTAAGCAGATCAGCATGAGCTTGGGATGATGATCATGAGAAATCTGAAAACTTGGTTATTATCCCTAGTTCTGTCACTCACACGGTGTGTGACCTAAAGCATATTACTTGACCTCACTAGGTTTCTGCTTCTCCCTCTTGCTTTCATTTGGCAAGGATACTCCATGTCAACTCATTAGGGCAACAGCTGTCTTTCATTACAGGTGTTTGCAATGTATCTAGCACAGCTGAGACCTCTACTGCTGCCACAGTAATAATAAAAAGCCTAAGTAAGACACTAAGTAACTGTGCCAGTGCTATCTATTAGAGCAAAGGGACTTTATTTATTAAAGGGTTTTAGTTAAATGGAAAGCTGTCAATATCTCTAAGATAAACTTGTTTATCTTCCTGGAATTACATTTTTGGTCCCATTAAGCTACTACCCAGTATAATAGGGTTTGAACTTATAACTGCAACTAAAATTCTGTATGTATTCTAAATACACCTGAAAAAAATACAGTTGATATTTAATGCATCTCTTTTTACAGACTTTAGTAATAGTGATAAGAAATATAGACACAAAATTGCTGGGAGAGAAAACAGAGCAGATACAGAACAGTTAACAAAAAGGGAAAAAAATAGTCATGGATTCAGTTCCCACATGTTGAAAGTATGCCTCAGAACAGTAATTTGAGTATTAACAGAAAGGCACAGGTAAGAGCAGTGGAACGTGCTGCCCAGGGCGGTTGTGGAGTCTCCTTCTCTGGAGGCATTCAAAACTCGCCTGGACGTGTTCCTCTGTGATCTGATATAGGTGATCCTGCTCTGGCAGGGGAGTTGGACTAGATAATCTTTCTAGGTCCCTTCCAAACCCTAATATTCTATGATTCTATGATTGTAAGATGCAAGGTAAAGGCCTGAACCACTGACAGCTTGCCTAATAGTAATAAAGGTAACAGGTTACTGGGAGTAGAATACATGACATCTCAATAAAACCACATAAAACAGAATTACAAGTTCACCCTGTCTGGTATTAGCTGTATTTTATACTATCTCCAATAAAAGATTCAGCTTTCTTACATATACTTTAACAGACTACCTCTCATTTGTGTAGACTGCTTGAAATTAAAACAAGTCTTTACTTTTAAAGGGATGCTGTGAAATCAAAATTCAGAAAACATTAGAGTAGACATCAGACTCGTGTATGAAAATAAAAACCAGGAAAAAAACCTAAAAAAATTAGGATCTTAAAGCACTTGTTTTCCACACACATTGCCCATCCGAAGAATTTTTAAAAAAGGAAAAACTTTTGCTATGTTCCGTTCTGTACATGGTTCTACTATATGTCAATATTTCAGCTTTAATTTTCTTTTTTCTACTAAGTGATTTTTTTTCCCCTCAACTTTCCACTGACATTTTGACAATAAAATGAAAATTTCTGTTCAATCCATAAATTTGAAAAGACTGAGATTTTTTTAATTACTGAAAAAACACAAGACAAAACATCCCATCTGTTAATGGTGCTCTGTAGCTTGAAGTTAATTAGGTTTGCTGGGAGAGTGCCTGGCAATACGACCAATTAAATTGCATGCAACTTTTCCAATTCAGCATTTAATTTCATTAGTCAAAAAAATAGCAGTGCTTTCTGTGACACTGTTCCATTTTCTAGAGCCAAATGGATAGCATTATATGAATGTAACAGTGTATGTGTGTGCACATATATACATGTTCTGTTTTGTTTTCTTCCAACCTAAAAGGTCCTTCCTCCCGATTACCTAGTAGTCGAGTAAATCATCTCCCATTAAGGTCAACAAAAATGAAATTCACTTTTTATATATAGGTAAAAGCATAACTCACATTGATTTCAAGTAGATGTGTGGCTGGCTCTAGAGTCACACTACACAAAAGACTTATGTTGGTAACAGTAATATACAAATTATTCTTCCAGTTGTCAGTGTTCTCATTTTCAAGTTCCTTATAATCTGACTTTAGAGAAGGGACATTCCAGAGATAAAGGTCTGGAGTAAAAAAGCACTAGCAAGTGCTTTCAAGAATAAATAAAATTGCATATGTGGAACTTCCGAGAATTTAGGCCTGATCCTGCAATCCAGAGCATTTTGTTACAGTATTATACATAATAACACTGCTGCTAAAGGAACTTCAAACTTTATTGCCATGTCATAAGAAATGTCTGAAAGGAATTACATTTCTTTGCGAATGGATTACTTCAAGGATTATATTTAATGAAATTATTTACCTTAAACATTCAAATTAATGCTAGGTTGTATAGCTGATAAAAGGAATTCTCACATTCCTCAGTCATCAGGACATTAAAGTCTGACATGCAATCTACCTGACAGTCATGCCAATAAATGTTGGAACAGAAATTAGAGAAGGAATAATTAAAAGAGGCTACTTCCTCTTACTAAGGTTTTATGACTGAATGGGTTCAGTAAGTTCATTTACTCAGATCTGCTGTTACTAGTCCTAAGTTTTCAAATAGCAGAACTTCACAAACACAAAAACAATTACCTCCTGTTTCAATTGTTTAGGTTCTTAGTCACAAGAACTCACACACAGAGCAGACAGGGATGCAGCTGTGGAAGTATCATCTGAAAAAATGGAACACTATTATTTTCAGTAAAGCCTAGTGAAATTTCATTCAAGAAAAAGACCGAATGAAGAAGAAATGGTCAAATCATTCAGCATACCGAAGAAAAGCATTTGAAAGATTGTCAAGGAATGTATTTTAAAACAGTATGAAAACAAGACACAGTCTTCAGAAGTGAAAAGAATCACTCCTAAATGCATCTGATTAACTGCAAAACCAGTTTTCTGTTGCAGTAGTTAATGTTACAGCTTTCATCTTCCATTTAACATTACCTAACTTGGTGGTTTTTTCTTTAATCTTTTGTAACACAAAGATCATTTCCAGAATTGTAATATTTTCATTTCCAGAACAAACATGGAGTATAACAATTGCTGATACCTGCAAATAAATGAAGCCTTGTAGTCATTGGCCAAGTTCTACTATGACTCTATGAAAATCCATAGCTGCTTCATAGACTTCTGAAGAGGGAGAGAGCCATCAACAACATGACACTTTAATAGAGACCACTGTACCCTCAGAAATTTGCATGATGATTTTCAGGAGCTCACTGTACCTCAGGTCACATTGTCTACTCAGTAATTAGGCACAGCTCACTGTCAGCTACATCAGAAGCTTTCCTGTGGCAATTAAATGAAATATAAAACACTGGACATCAATGAACAAAATCAATGTGCTAAATACGAAGGTGGACAACTATTGTTGATGAGGTTAAAAAACACACTACTTTTGAAAGTCACCTTTGTAAGCACATTTTTCCTCCTTTTTCTCTGGCATTGTTTGTCCTTCAGTCATTATGCCAAAATTGATAGCTTTGACTAATAGCCACAGGAAAACATCTCATACCAATCTGCTTTGAAATCTGAAAAATTGACTTTTTTCATCATTAGGAATAAATCTACTTAATCACCCAGCTTTATATGAGAATTTGTGAATACAAAAAGCTGCCTTTAATTAGTGTACAAAAGGAAACTATAGAGACAGCAAGTCGGAGCAGTGACTGTAAATTGTCGCACTGACTAAATTTTTGTCTTTTTACAGACTTAAGATACCTGATAATTCTAAACAAGAGCTTATACCTCAACTTATCTGAAAATAGATAATAAAACCAGCACAATACTTTTGCAGAGGTTACATCAAAAATATAATCATAAACAGAACTCTCAATTCCCATGGCAACATACATATTGACAACGTGAGCTCTTTTGTTTTTAAGACTAATTTGCACTGAGAAGTCTGCCAATTTATTCTTTGACAGAGTCATTAATAATGAGATATGAGATCTCTACATAATTATGTAATAAAATTTAGCAATTTCACTGGAGCAGCTTTACCTAAAGTAGAAAAATGTTCAGGGTTGTGGTGATCTTGGATTAAGAGGAAGCATTCACTCATGGTAAGAAAGCCATTTTTCGATAGACTTTGAAAGTATACTGAACAAATGTTCATATAATGGCTTCTGCTGTTGTAAAAAACATAAGCATAACTACTCCTTTCATCTTATGTAAAATCTGTGCAGGTGTAGTTATATTCAACTACATGTGAAATATTGATTGATAATTTGGTACAAGGCTGAGTTACACGGAGATTTCATCACACTTTGGTATTGCAGAAAAAGGCACAAAAGTCTTTGATACCACCAATTACAGGCACTGGCCATTTCCATACTGGGATCATCAAGGAAACACTGATGGTATGTAGCGAGTACTGTTAATATGGAATCATGATTCAACACATCAGGTACCAAATGATGTGAAGTTCACAGGAGGTATGAAATGGAATCAATTATTTGCAACTATCATTAAAGACAAATGCAGAAAACAAATGATGTAGCAGGTAAAGGTAAATATTTATTTTTACACAACAAACCCTTACTTGTGGTGAACAGCTTTTCTACATTTTGAGGGGTAAGATGGGAAGAACAGTTTCCCTGTAAGGAAGCAAACACTGATTTACTCAGCAAACTTGTTTCCTGCAGATGAGGTTTCCTGTGTTGCTATGTGGCTATAATTCTAAAAGTGAAAGCTTTTTTAATGTGGTTTAAAGATAAAATCATATAATCATATGATTAAAGGCTTTCAGAACCAACTTCCAGTGTAACACTCTCTTACTCTTGTTTGCTACCCTCGCTTTTAAAAAACCTACAGCAGTGATGACTAAATCCGGCCTTGAAACTAACTGTTACCTCAGCTGACCTTTTTCACTTGCTAGTGACAACACTGTCAGGTTCTTTCACCCTCTGGTGTCACAGTTTTTGTGTCTCCATTTACATAATATGAAGAGTTTAATTAAAGTTAACTTTTCAAAGTCATCCCTTCCTCTGTGTCCATAGTCTTTGCACCTCCACCCAGTTCTGCTAGCCTGTAGTTATCTCCCACCAGCATCCCTATTCTTCTTATAGATGGCCTCTTGAGGGTGGAGATATAGAAAATTTTCTGTCCTTCTGCATGCTTTATATGGTCCCTTGTGAAAGTCTAAGACATTAAGATAATTGAATTATATTCTGGAGTGCCCTTATTCACAGACATGAAAAACAGAGGGTGGAGAACGAAGAACATACAACTTAAGTTTATGTTCTGTCTCATTAACTGCCAGTTAGTACCTATTTTTTCCCCTTTTCTGGATGCTTGCTTCAGCCTGGTTGTATTCTCTTTCTGAGAAGCAACAAGAGCGTTTATTCTGAAAACCACCGAAAAACAAAATTGGACAAACCACCACAAACCTGTCCTTGACAAATTGATTTATAAGAGGTGTTGCTGCAACTGCATGTTTTTATGCAGTTTTAGTTCACAATTTAAAATATTATGGAATGGGCAGAATTTGTAAGTACAGACTGTGTTTTAAGGATTTTTTTTTTTTCAGTGTTGCAAGAAAAAAAAATATCTCACATGAACTACAAAAAATCTAGCAGCAAACTTCATGAAAGACAAAGGGTTGGTTTTTTTTTCTAAATGAATAGTGCAGAATCTGAGCTGATATTCTGGCCAGGAAAAGTATGCAATGAAATATAAACCCTCTTCCTTTTCTTCTTTTTTTGTCCCCATGAGCTTTCCTTCCCTCCCTCCTGAAACTCTACTTACAATTAATCTCCTATATAGATCCTGTCCTGTGTTGCTTTATTCAAAAAAATGTTTTATTTTAAAATAGGTCACCTTTCTAGAATTTATTGTAGAGCAGGATATTTGAAAGCCGTACGTGGGGAAATCACCCCTTTAACACATGCTTTTTAGATCTAACTAGAGTTTTAAGTCTTTAGTCTGGGATGAGAAGTTTCACTCTCTCAGTTGTAGGCCCAACTCCTTTCCCCTAAGGACACCGCTGTTCTCTTTTAGTGGAGAATGAAGGAAAAAGTAGCAGGTGAAAGAGGAGGACTGCTGGCAGTGGATGGGCTATTTAGTTTTGAATCAATCCAAAAATCCATCAACCCCTGGACTCTGCCAATGACCTCCACCCTCCACTGAACAAGCTCACTGTATGTCCTCCTTCAGAAGACTAAAAAGTGGAGAAAAACCCCAAGAAGATAATCAAATGTACTCCAATGACACAAATTGCTTACACCAAATCTGCAGATGAGAGATATTTATACTCTGTTAGTGACACTGCACAAGAAATAACAATATCAAGTCCTAATACTGATAAATACTTCATTTTCTCAACAGCTTGGCTGACATGCTTCCTCTCTGACTCCCTGACAAAGCTGGAAGAAAGAGCTTTCACCATTCCTAATTTCAAACATTAAATTAAAATTCCTTTTGATTATTGCCTAAAACCTTAGAATGCCCCTCTGATCAAAACAATCTCAAGACCAAGACTTAAGAAAAATGTGCCAAGGCAACTGGATGCTGCTGACTCAGAAAGGAAGTCCACCTACTGATTCATTAATATGACTGTCAGCAGCACTGATGTATTCCTTGGAGAACTCTTGTTTAAACAGTTTCTCAATTCATAGTTTGGTTTCTTATCATGGTTCAGGTATATTAAACACCAGGAAAACCAAACACATCCATATCTGCTTATATACCTTACTTTAAAGCAGTTGCTGTTTCATAACTACAAGAACTACAGCAGTGTGTCAGTAACAAGAATAATATGCTGCAGGGCTCTTCCACAATGTAAAACATGGCCAGGAGGACAGGCTTTTGTGAATGAGCAAAACCTTTGTTAGAATGGGTGGCACATACAGTTTGCACTGACAAGGCAACCCTGAGACAGATGCTCTGCCACCGACAGCGGAGTTACAAGCTGCACATTAACAGAACAAGCCGCCTTATTTTTGTTCCAGATCCTTGGTGGATTAGAAGCACATGACCACTGTATGGAATATAGAGAGCAACTATTCAGATTGTTTTAACTCTAGCCTCTTCACATTATTTTCTCAGAACAAAGCCCTTTGTGTGATTCAACAGAACTTAAGCACAACCCCTTCATTTGCAAAAAAAAAGTCAGCAATTCACCTTTTTCTCTCTCTTCACTTTACTCTTGACAGTACCACTTAACAGTAGCTTATCACTAGTCTTGACAAGTTGTATCAGTTTGTTCTGTCATTTCAATTTGTGTCTCTTTCCAGACACAATAATGTGAACATGTTAGATTTTATTAACCACAAAAAACAAGAAAAAAATTCCCAAACAAATAAATAAAAAACAAAAACCCCAAACAAACAAAGAAAGAAAACAAACAAAAAACCAAAACCAACCAGCCAAAAAAACCCAAAAAACCAACCACCACTACATTTTCTTCAGGCCATCTATTTATAAATTAGGTGGTAATAAAATTTAATTTTATTTTCATTATTAAATCATTTTAATGGTAGAAATACATGTGTTTAACATGGGGAAAACTCACTGTTTTAAAAATGTATTATTTTCAAGATAATCTGAATATAGATATAAGCCTGTAAATGCTTTGTAGTATATGTTACTGAGAACGTTATTTCATGCCACAAAGCTGGTGATCTTGAATAGTATCATCTACTTTTACAGGATTGTTTAGTTGTCATAGTGCAGTCTATATAATAATTTTAAAAGAAATAAATTTTCCAACTATTAAATCCTGTGGAAAAGTTATCACATTCAAAATTTATCACCAGGTGTACTGTGTGCTAAATTTATAGCAAGAGCTTATGTACACCTCAGTGGAAGTGTACATATAGAGATAAGAATTTCATCAAAGATGGGAAGTCCATCTGTTTCACAACCACCAGTGGTCAGTGGGAAGAGTAGATACCTACAATGCATGAGGTTTTCTTATTTTTTTAAATCATATTAGGGTGTTAAAACTCAATCTTTGAACACAAAAACCACCACTGCATCTCTCTCAATTCCTCTAATCTGAGATGTTCTATTTTGTGTAAGTAATTAAATATCCTTTGGAAGAGGAACATGCCACATCTCATACAACTGAGTTAAGTGTGATTATTAGTCTGCTCCTGAGAGTTCTTTTTATAGTCTCCTTCCTCTCTCCAGCTCTCCTTCTTTTAATTTTGAAAGATTATTTTCTAGTAACATGGTTTATCTGAAAGCATACTGAAATTTTTGCAGAACAGGTCAACTGTTTACTACTGAGATTCTAACTTAATGCCTTTTAGTTGGTCTCAGGTTTTTATTGTTGTTGGGGTTTTCTGTTTGTTCTTTTTTTTGTTGTTGTTTTGGGGTGGGGTTTTTTGTGTTTAGGATTATATAGACAACATTTAGATTAGGACAGTTTTTACTTTACTAGTGTTTAGACTTACTATGAAACTGACCTGTGGAAAACCATATCCACAAGGATAGTGAAAAGCTACCTCATTATAATTAGTCTATTATTAGATAGGGGGAGTTGCATAATTCATGTGTAAACATAAGTAGGTATTCCTGTGAATCTTCTATGTTGCAGTCTTGTGCAAGATATGAGATTTCTCAAGTCATTTATAGCTTTGGCCAAAAATGTATTAATGTATTTAATTATAACTGCTTCAAGGACTCAAGCTGCACAACAGGACAATTTTTGTGTCAGGGAAGCTAACACTGAGCCTAAAGTGTCCTGACTTTCAGGCCAAATCTTGCATTTCGAAACATTACTGTCTACATCCATGAAAGGAATTATGCTTTGTTTCTCTGATAAATCTCTGAATTAACAAGTTTAAATTCCATTTGAAAAAAAAAATATATGTAACTATGTAGGTATTTTACTCTTTCATAAATGTAGATCTTTATGCAAACACTTGTTTTCATGAAGTTATATAATAACCAGCAAAGACTAACTTGCAGGCTCTTTGTAAAAGGTGAGAGAAAGAAACAGCTATTTTACTTTCTTATAGTTGCCAGACCCGCTCATTTAGCCATTTTTGGCAATGAATCTTATTAATTTTGCCAAAGCAAATAGAAGCACTGGCGTTGTGCTGAGGCTAGCAAATTATGTAGGACCTCATTTCAGGAAAGCAAATTGCAGCAAGTCTGCCAAAAACCTCAACAGTAATGCATTACACATTAAAAGACAGGCAGCCTAAGCCCAGCTCCATTTACTACGCAACAAATTGAAGAGTCTAATGCCTTCAGCATAAAGCTTTGATAAGTAGTTGTCCATTTTAATCACATTTGTGCAAACTCTATTATTAGGCTGGTTACAGCGTTTCAATTTGTGTTTTGTTTACACAGTCAAATTTATTTTATGATGTATCTCTTCCATCAAAAAAAACTTAAGTAAATCCAGTTGCTCCAGACAAAATTCTCAGTTTGTTTAAAAAGTGACAATAGTTCATAGAATAGTGTAAGACCTTCACCATTAAATAATCTCTTCTTCTCATACTCCAAAACAGTTTCTAGAAGGAGGAGGGAAAAAAAAAATTAAATAGAGAAGCAGTTTCACACCACAGAAAATCAAAAATCAAGGGGGCAGTAGCTATAGGACAAGGTGTAGTGTTTTTAAACTGAATGGGGTTAGATACAGATTAGATATAAGGAAGAAATTTTTTACTGTGATAGTGGTGAGACACTGGAACACACTGCCTGAAGAAGCTGTGGATAATCCCTCCCTGGAAGTGTTATAGGTCAGGCTGGACAGGGCTTTGAGCAGCCTGGTCTAGTGGAAGGTGCTCCTGCCCATGGCAATGGGGTTGGAACTAAGTAATCTTTAAAGATTCCTTCCAACCCAAACCATTCTGTGATTCTAAGATTCTAAATCTTCATTCTTTTCTATTAGTTACAAAGCCATAATAATTGAAAAAAAACAAAACAAAACAAAACCACTTTATTATTCCAGTTAGCTATTACATCTGTCCTAAGAAGCAAGACAGAAGTACAACAAGCAGAGGTGTAAGATCAGAGATTTCATCATAGTAACTTTAAATAACAGTTACTACAATAACTTTAAATCATTTTCATTTGGTTTGGGTTTTTTTTATTCTTCTTCAAGGACAGCAAGCGTGCCTTTTTATGGAAAAGCAGGAGCACAAAACAGAATTTACTCCTCTCCCCTCCTTCTGTATCTCTATCCAGCCAACTGTTGAACACCCTGGGTTTCTGTCAGCCTCAGTGAAATCTAGTTTTCTGTTTCACTATACTACATTAACGACCACAGAGGATTTTTTTCCAGAATGCAGTAAGTCACATAATTTATTTATAATGTCAGCATTAGTTAATAAAGTAAAAAATACAGTATAAAAATACACAAAAGAAAATAAGAGGTTGACTACCAGCTAAACAATGGGTTCTATCACTCTGCACACAGAACCTAAAGGTCAGAGATGCTATTCCCATCACAAGTTTAACTTCAGTTAGAAAAAAATTAATTTTGGCATATGTAAAGCAGATGCTTGCAGTCTATATACTTTAAAGGAGTTATATCAGAAAGTCAAAGAACATTTATGTGTGGGAGTAGCAACGTGTTTAGCAAGAGCATGAGTGAGCCCTGTCTAACAAAAGTTTTCCTTCAATGACCAGACAAATTAAAGGTAAAGTTAATTATTGGTCATTAATTCATGTGTCATCCAGTACTGGATTTTACATAGAACTCATGGTTTCTATTATATTTGGGTTTATCTTTCATTTAATTCATGAAAATATTATGGATATGTTTATCTAGGAAGTATATTTACTAAAGTACAAGCTATATTTTAAAAATATATATATATCTACAAACACAGTTAAAACTGGCTCAACAAAATACCCTAAAATAATATACTATAGCTAGTGGTCCTGCAGTAACAGAAAGATATACTAGAACAACCAAACTCATTCTCTCTCTGGTGCTATCAGGACAGCTATTCAAGGTTCACAACCAATTCAATTTAGGCTCTTTAAAAAGGGAGCAACAGTTTCACATGAATCATCTCCCTTTTCAATAATCTTGACACTAAAAAATGCATGGCAAAGTCAGTATCTGAGCACTTTTTAAAATCCAGTCTTTAACAACGATTCAGTTACAGGATTTTCCCATTTTGCCCAGAAGCTTTTAAAGCCTGCGGCCAGATCAATGTCCATCTATTTGATGCTCACTCTGTAATCTCCTGATGCATACACAAACTAGAGAAGAAGAATGTACATTACACAAGTGCACTGCTACCCCTTTTTCTCAGAAAAAAACCAAGAATTTATTACTTTGTGACACCAGAGTGTTTTCAGTATATGAATAGCTTTTTCTCATGTTCACACAGACTGAAAGTATGAGGATTTTATAATCTTAGTTTAGTTTATTCTGTATTTGTTCATGTCCTCAAAATACTGCCTCTAGCACACTGCTGAAAATCCAGGCTTTCATCTTTTTTACAATGATAGAACACATTTTAATGGACAAAAGCTCTTGACTTCAACTACAGCAACTGAAGCTGCTTGACTCTGATGTAGAATTCAAAGCAGAATCTGAAACTCTACTTGTAAGAACGATGTGATAGGGTGGTGGAAAGCACAAGCATTCAGAGAATTCCACAGATTTCCAAGCTCAGACTACACATGTCAGTTCACAATTTAGTTTGCGATAAACCTCTTGTGTGGCAAGGTTTTGGTAGTGGGGGGGAGGTGCTGCATGAGTGTCTTCTGTGAAAAGCCGCTAGAAGCTTTCCCCACGTCTGATAGAGATGCTGGCCAAATCTGAGTCCATCAGTGACAGTGGTAGCACCTATGTGATAACACATTTAAGGGGGAGAGACTGCAGCTGGGAGAGAGAAGTGAGAATATATGAGAGAATCAACTCTGCAGACACCAAGGTCAGTGAAGAAGGAAGGGAAGGAGATGCTCCAGACACCAGGGCAGAATTCCCCTGCAGCCCATGGAAGCCAACAGTGGAGCAGATCTCCACCTGCAGCCTGTGGAAGATTCTACACTCGAGGAGATGGATGCCTGAAACAAGGCTGTGACCTCATAGGAAGCCTGCACTGAAATAGTCTCCTGGCACGACCTGTGGAAAGAGGAGCTCATGCTGGAGCAGGTTTGCTTGCAGGACTTGTGACTCCTCGGGGGACTCATGCTGGAGCTGTTCATGAAGAACTGAAGCCTGAGGGAAGGACTCATGTTAGAGAAGTTTGAGGACCGTCTCCCATGGGAGGGACCCCAAGCTGGAGCAAGGGGAAGAGCATGAGGAGTCCTTCTCCTGAGCAGGAAGGAGCATCAGAGACAACATGATGAACTGACTGGAACCCCCATAACCCTTTCCCCTTGTGTCACTTGGCAAGGAGGAGATAGAGAAAATCAGGAGTGAAGTAGAGCCCAAAATGAAAGGAGGGGTAACGGAAAGGTGTTTTAAGATTTATTTTTCATTTCTCATTACCTTACTCTGATTTGATTGGCAATAAATTAAATTTATTTCCTTAAGTCGAGTCTGTTTTGCCTGTGATGGTAATTGCTGAATGATCTCCTCATCCTTATCTTGACCCACGAGCCTTTCATTGTATTTACTCTCTTCCATTGAGTTGAGGAGGGGGAGAGATAGAGCAGCTCAGAGGACACCTGGCATCCAGCCAAGGTCAACCCACCAGAAAAACATGGAAAAACTCCATTCTTTTGCATTTACATCCTTTTCTGTCAGATTATCTTCCTGTACCTCCATCTCAGAATTCTCTAAGGTGTTTTCTTGTATTTTAATTCTGGAATGTCTTTCTCGAGCACAAGGCAGAACATTCTCCCTAAACTATCATTCAATTCTCCATAAATAACAATTTTGTTTAAACATTGTAGGTACTAGAAGTTCAGTAACACATATAATTCCACAGATCTGAAGCTAAATTTCTGACTGTGTAAATGGGTGACCCTACTGGAAAGGGGTAGATTACTCTGTACTTTAGATCCACTGTCCTCTTTGTGGCACAGAATGAAGGCTATCTGGAGAAAAGCAGGAAGCAAAGCACAGGAAGCGCTAAACAAGAAATAATGTAATATGCTCAATGTATACATTAACTTCTATTTAGCTTTAAAATCCCACACATCCTAAATTGTTCTGTTTATAGCATGTACATTTTCTTCACACTATTTCTTTCACACCACGTGGGCTGACACAGTTGAAAAGTAGGCCATACAAGTATTGCATGAATAGTATACTTCAAAAATTGTTCTGGCACTTGGTTTAAAGAGCCACATTCTCTGCTGGTTCTTGTGCAGCAAGATGTGTTTTGAATCTGTGACCTATTATATTTGAACTTCCTGTTGGAAGACCACAATTAACCTTGATTGTGTGAAAACTGTTTTCAAAATGTACAAACATTTGCAAAAAATATTAGCTTTATGCTTATTCTGAATTTCTTCTGCCCATTGTATGTTCATCCAAAAGCGAGTTCAACCTCAATTTCTACTTCAAGTAATGAACTTGTGTGGACCTGGGTTTATCTTTTTCCCTATACCAAATCAAACTCCAATTTAAACCAACAACTCACACCCAACTGCATTATCCTATTTTTCAGTGGTATGACAAATTCAAGCTCTTTAGTTTTAATGATCAACAATGTAGCAGCATGTATTAGCTTTTTACTGTCATTGCAATAAAGTTGCATTAGCCATGAACTTGAGAGCTCCCCTACTTGCAATTTCATGGACTCCAGTTCATAATACATTAACATATATTTTTATATATTTTTTTCTACACCATATGGAAGCAACTTGCCACTCATTATCAATAAACCAAAAGTGAAATTTTTAATCAAATCCTTTCTTTTTCATTAAATTATATTGCATGCTTTCATTCATAGTTCTGTATGACTTCTTGGAGTTATAATTTGTAGAGGTCTGTAAAGCTAAATGATAGCATAATAATAAATATAAAAGATCCAGACAAAAAGTTCAAGTTTGGAGGCTGAAGATGATGGAAATTGTGCATGTTTGGTAGTGTCAAATGAGACACTTGCTCAAATATCTTAACAGATGAAGCTCCCAGAGATGTGCTGCCCAGAGAGAGAAGAAAATAACATTCAGCGACTCTTAAAACACTTGAAAAATGAATTAAAAATATTAACATTTATATGTTATTTTTTCTACTTAGAAATAAAAAATGACAGACTCATCTGCATCATTCAGTTCTGAAATCTTATTTAAAACATGGTTAAAAGTAAATCTTACAGCATAAAGTATTGTCTTTTTGCATTCATTGACTGGATAAACTTTTCATCCAATGTTTTTTCTTCAAAAAATACATATTTGTTGCAATCGAAGTTATGAAAACTTATATGGATTTTTTCTGTATTATTTGGAGTAGAAAGTCAAGGCATTATTTTCAACCAGCTCAAAAGTATATTTGCAGTTTTATTTCAGAAGTTATTTCCTTCTAATAGATAAATTTTGTAAGAAAATTATTTATTGCTTTGTGCAAGATCTAAAAGAGTATCAAATGCAACTTTAATTGCACCAACTTGCCAGGTGTCACAAAAATAACACGGCCTGTTATCTATTTCCATCAGTCTAATTATTCTTTTACAGCATTTACTTTGTTTCAAAGTGCAGCTGCTTATTACTGTTAAAGTACTATCCATCCGGAAATACATCTTTCTCTCAAGGGCCTTGCTGATTTACTAACTAGCAACAACTAACTTAATCAGTGAGTTTCCAGTTTGCAAAGGCACTCATTAAAATTTACATTTTTAAGTGTTTACTACTTTGTTCCCAAAGCAAACACTGGAAAATACTTTTGGGGGAAGGAAAATAAATAAACCTTCCAAAGTGTGTTATGAATAAGGAACAAAACAGAAAGTACATTATCAGGTTTGGCTCATTGTTCTTAGCTCCAGTATAGTGTCACAGCATAACAAGGCAATTAATGTATAATGCATTAGTAATAATAGGATCACTTTGCATTATGTGAATGAATTCTGTCTCAGTGTATGCCTTTTTCTGAAATCTGCATAGCTGGTACGGAGGCACAGAGAAACTAATTTTGTTTCATTTTGTGATGTTTGGAGTAACATTGAAGTTTCAATTCCTCTGAGCAATCCAACTTGAATTTAGGCTTAATAGTCAACTACATCTTTATTCTAATGTAATGCCCCTGTCAAGCTGTACCTAACTTAAGCATACACTAGCAAATACCTTCTAAACCCTTATGAAACTTTGAAAGCAAATATATTTACAGAATTTTACCCTGTAACAACATACTTAACTTTTAGCAACTTTGTTACCTTAAATTCTATAAGCTAGAAAGAAAGGGCAGCCCATTCTCTGTTGTCTCTTCCACTGGTATTTTTTCTATCAGATTCTGTCCTTCTTTCTTTTATTACCTTACACTCGCCCACAGTTTTTCCACAGATATTTTCTACTTCATGAAAGATGTTTCTTCAGGCTTTTAGGTAAAAATTTAGGAATTTAAAAATTAAAAATTTTCCTAATTCTAAAATTTAGGAAAAAATTCTTCACGGAAAGAGTAGTGAAATATTGGAATAGGCTGCCCAGGGAGGTGGTTGAGTCACCATCCCTGGATGTGTTTAAACATCGCTTAGGTGTGGTGTTGGGGCATATGGTCCAGGGGTGAACTTGTAGAGTAGGGCTAATGGTTGGACACTATGACCCCAAGGGTCTTTTCCAACCTGAGTGATTCCGTGTGAAGACAGTTTTGTGCTCCATGTATACAGATCTCTCTAAACAGGTATACCTTTCAATTTCTTTTACACTGGACGCTGCCTGAGAACTTGATTAAATGGAAGTTAATTTTCTGTTTTGGCACATAGAGATCCAGTTGCTTTAGAAGGAAATTCATGTGAGGGCATGGGCATAATCTCCTTGGAGCATGTCTAAAACTCACAAGCTCCCTGCTATTACAGCCTGCAAACTGGAGGAAACAAAAACCTTGACATCAACTTTGTGTTAATACATCTTCAAGTGCTTTGCCAAATCAGGTGAGTGTTTCTTTAACTGTTCTGAAATTATTGGCAAAGACAACAAGCTTTTTTTTGTTAATGTTAATTAACAGTAAACAGGAGTTTATTTCAGATGTTCTCTAATATCAGCCTTAATAAAATAAGAACCCAATTAGTAACAAGTAGGACATGTCAATTTTCAGGATATGTCAATAATCTGGACCCTATCCAAGGCCATATCCAAACCAATTTCATATAGTTAAGCTGCTTTACTTCATTTAGATGACAGCAGCTCCATGGCAGCATAGTACATAACAAAAAAACTTCCCAAGAAATGAGACAAATACCCACACATCTAATGTCTCTTAAGCTCCATCTGCCCTTTCTATACTGCCAGAAATACATCATCTGGTTTTCATAAAATTAGCTTTGATACCCAAATATTGCCAATTATACTTCCAAGAACTGATTCATTCTTTCTTGAAAGTAACAACTGTGCTGTGCTAATGGACATGCAACATAGATGCAAAAGTCACAAACTGAATAATGGCAATGTGCCTCAGTAGGTTTATGGGGTAAATTTCAAGTGACAAAGATCATTGCTGCTCAAGACTGTCACCTTTCTATTAAATACTACTTTATATAACAAATTTCTCACCGAAACAGAAAGAATTATTTGGAAGATACTGTGCAACACTTGATGAGGATAGGTGTGTATGTGGCTTTAAGAATTTTTTTATACACAAGTTTTTTTTAAAATGTACTGTAGAATATTCCATAGTGCAAAAAACACCACACTCAGAAGCAAACCACATTGTGCTTAACTACAAGATAGGCTAACCAGTGGGATTAGTGAAGAGATTTACAGCCTTTGACTTAGAATACAAAGTTTGACAATAAGCAAAGTCATCACGTAAGAATTGTTCGAAGTATAATGAATACACATTCCTTATCTACTTAGTGCAAATACTAACTTCTCTTTTGCTAAAACTTTTAAGAAGCTAAATATGAGGATAGGAACTGAAATTTCTCTCTTGAGAAATGTTTCTCCTCCTTATCCAGAGAAGCAGACAATCACATATCATATCTCCTCAGTTTCCAGGTGCTTCAATATATTTCAGTTTAGGGGCCTTAGAAAAACAATTGGTAAAATCAAACTTCCAATATATTTGCAAATAGTACATTTAAAGTATATTCAAAACAAAATTGTAAAATTTATCTCTGCATGTATTTCAAGTAAAATGCACTCTTACAGACTGATGAAACAAATTTGAATTTCTAAGCTTTTACTTCTCACTTTTTTTGCTTTATTTTTTTCTTGAGATTCAGTCAAATAAAATATGTTTTCTTAATTAAGGTAAAGCTTGTGCTTTTATTCCTTTTTTGAGGGGTAAAAAAAACCTTGTAGAAGTGTAAAAAGTACATCCCTATGGACAATATGATGTTAATTCTGTGTTAACTGTTCACTTCAGCTGTAATCTCTTTCCTTCTGCATTCTTTCTTAAAAATCTCATGTGGCTTTTTCCCCCTCACTCTACTATCTTTTACACTGATTTTTTCCCCTCGGCCTCCAACTCAACCCTTCAACTTCTGCTACGAGAATTCTAAGGAATTAATCATTGAGTCAGATTTCTGTACTCACAACTTTTAACTGAATTGAACAACACATTCATCCATTTTACAGTGAAAGAAATGAAGAAAAAATGGAACAATGATTCCAGAATAATGGAACACCTTAGCTTTCTAGAGTTTGATATTTTCACTCAGTACACAAACATATCGAGGAGATAAATGTACATTAATCAGGACAGGAATTCCCATCTAATCATGATTTTTTGTGTGTTTTTTTAGACATTTACATTAAGAGGATCAGAATACATACAAGAGGAATGACACAAGAGTGATTAGGCACTTATTGCATTATGCTTACTTTTCAAACACTGAAAATATTGTTTGAAAAAAAAAATTTCACCAGGAAGCTGAATACCATCCTAACATGTCCACTGTCATTCAGGAAAAAAAAAACAATAAAAAAAAACCAACCCTATAAGCAGTCAGTGCAACACTGGAATAAGTTTCCCAGGAAGATTATGGAATCTCTGTCCTTGAAGGCTTTCAAGACTCAGCTAAACAAAACCCACAGCTGACATCTCTTTGGTAGTTCACTACTGCAAGGATTCATTAGCACAAAAACTTTGCAAAGTTCTCCAAGTTGTATGTTAAAATAATCAGTTGGGAAGTCTCTAATTGAAGGGTTCTGAACATCTCACAACAGTCATAGTGAACGTGGAGTTAATTTTATTATGTAGTTGCAGTCTTCATCTCTTTTATATCAGAACTATGACACTATTGTATTTCACCAAAATTGCAAAATAAAAAGACATGATAAACCAAATCACACAGTCAGTTAACTGCAGAAGAGAATACTCTTATTTCAGATAAGATGAGAAAAAAGTTAAAAAACATGAAAAGAAAACAATTACTTTTATGAAAAAGTACACAAAACCAGCACATACTTTACAGCATAAACTTGAAACTTGAGACCAGGAGAACTACCAGCAAGATGCAAGTAGAAACTATTATGACTGGAAAAAATAGAGCAAGTTCAATTCATTACCCTACAGATGACCCACAAAGTGAAACAAAAATATAATGCGTGAAAAGTAAGATTCAGGGCTTTTATGGAATGATTTTGTTATATGCCTTTCAAGGCAATAATAATGTGGTTGGTTTGATATTTTCAAACTGTATGATGTTGCTTCACACAGTAATGTTCCCTTAAAATCAAGGGATTTGGTAGTTACATGATCACAAACACAAATACATTTTAATTTTAAACAGTCTTTTCAGATGGAGGCCCTAAGGTCTTTGCTGAAGTTCTTATAAAAAGACCTTGACCTAAATATCCTGAGATTAGGCAAGCCCTTAAAGAGCTACAGTTAAAAGCATTATCTGCAGAGGATTAGACAAGTAGTCACGTTTCATACCAGACTATGCCCTTCATCTAACACAGATGTCACACTCATTTAGAAAAGGTATCTGTACAAGGAAAACAGTACTCCTCTCAACCAGTTTTCTCTAAATCATGTGGCTCAGCATATTTGATTTCATTCAGTAAGTGCCATTCATAACATGGACCCTGCATTAAGAAACTCTCAGTGCTCCATTCCACTGAAAGGAAAGCTAGACACATCCTCAGGACTGTATTCTCCCCTAAATGCCTATGTAACCTCTTCCATTGCTAATGAAGCCTAATTACACTCATCAGTCTATTAAAAAATTTCTTATTCAAGTTATTAATTGCAATAGAACTTGTGCTTTAGTGTGCAGCACTAACTAGAGCCCAAACAAAAGAAAAGAATTGCCTTATCTCTGTACTGTTAGATTTTTGTTCATCTTCCAAACATTATTTTTCATTTAGAGATTGGAGGATGGCAAATATAGTCTAATCCAAAGAAATCAGAAAACAGATTTAAATTTAGTAATATCTATTTAACTTTAATTATTTTGCCTCTTCTTTGTTGCCTATTGTATCCTGGTAAAGAGAGTCAGACAAATACCATATGTATTTTTCCATTAATTAACTGCATTATTTTAGAACATCAGTATTCGTCTGGAAACGTACACAGAAGAGAAGAAGCATAAACACCTTCCTTCAAAACAAGCTAATTAATAGTGAAAAGGCACAGAAATCAAAGAAATCCTTTGATGCACAGTAAGTTATACAGGGCACGGGGATCAATAAATTATAATGCAAAGCACTAGTAAGATATGGAGGAAGAGAAGAGAACAGTTTATAATGAGAAATTACTACACTCTAGCAAGGCTACAGGTTCCCTGATTACAGAAAGAAAAGCTATTACCACTGTGAAATAAAAAATAAAATTTTTAAAAATAAATCTGTTGAGGACTTGGCAATTTTAATTTGGACTAGCTTAAACCTACTTTTTAGTTGTAGGCCATTCTACTTGATATTAATGAGTCCATAGCATTGAAAACACTTGCAAATTTATCAACTGTAACTAGAACCTGAGCATTCCATGCCTTCTTAGCATCATCATTTGTTGCTGAACTGGGATCCAAAATCTGAGCTTTAATTTAACTACCATTGCCATTTACTATGGAAAGGTGAATTAGTATCACACAGTCTGCCTCACACTGCAGACACCATGAAATAATAGCTTCAAGAAATTCAAGATGTCAAAACTATCTCAGAGCTTGTAATCGCTTTTATTCTGTAAACATAGGATTAAGCACATTATTCTTTTATTAGAAGATTAAAAATTAACATTATGCTGAAGTGAAGTCCATCAACATTTTTTTTTCTGTTTCTTCTCTCTGTTTTCTTCAACTCTAACTTCCCAATAATTATACACCAGTTCATAGTTCTGGCATTAGCCCTTACAAGTCAGCAGGAGGTTATTCAAGGAGACAGAACAAATGTGATGGAAGACAAAGGAATAATCTATCTGAAATAATAAATTTAGTTGCTTAGGAAATAATGTGGTCCCTCAAGCACAGAGAGACAAAAAGAGGAGTTATAGAACGTGACTGTAAATTCCCTTACTTTCTCCCTTTAGAACCATAAAATGATGGGTGTTAGAAGGGACCTCTGGAGATCATTGAGTCCAACCTCCCTGCCAGAGCAGGATTACCTAAGGCATGCCACACAAGAACGTATCCAGGTGGGTTTTGAAATTCTACAGAGAAGGAGACTCCACAACCTCTCTGGGCAGCCTGTTCCAGTGCTCCATCACACTCAAAGGGAAGAGGTTTTTCCTCACGTTGAGGTTGAATTTCCCGTGTTCCAGTTTGAGACTATTATCCCTTGTGCTATCATGGTGTGCCACTGAAAAGAGACTAGCCCCTTCTACTTGACAACCCACCCTTCAGACATTTGTAAACATTAATAAGATCACCTCTCAGTCTTCTCTTTTTCCAGGCTAAACAGCCTGAGGGCTGTCAGTCTTTCCTCGTAAGAGAGATATTCCAGTCCCTTAATCATCCTCATAGCACTCCACTGCACTCTCTCCAGTATTTCCCTGTCCCTCTTGAACTGGAGAGACCAGAACTGAATATATTGCTATTTGTATACTCTAAGATCATAAAAAACATTTGAGATACCAACATTTGCATAAAGTTAAAAAATAAAAATATACCAATTTTCAATAGATTTTTCTGACTCAAGTTCTGTCCTACTTCAAACACCTCTATACAATTAAGAGATATTTTCCCAGGCTTGTTAATGCTTCTACCACATCTCATGGTCATGGTAAATCACATAACTAAATGGGAATATACATGCCAAACCCAGAACTGGCATAAGCAAATGCACCTCGATTAACACCAGTTATACTGTAACTACTTTCACTACAATGCTTTCTGCCTTGAAAGTCCAAAGCTTTAGGGATCTCCTAGGATGAAAAGCTCTTACAACACTTTGATAAACTACCAGCATATTCTAACATTTAAATAGCAAGCAGTGCTACAGGTAATCATTTATCTTCTCCTCAGACTTCCAGGGACCCTACAATACAGGTGTTCTAAACAAGAATGTATTCCATATATCACACATACATCAGCACCGTCAGCAGGTTTGTTTCTTTCTTGCTTTGTCAGGCAGACTTTCTGCCAAGATTTCTACAAATTACCCAAATTCAGAATATTACTAGGAAAAAATATTTTTTTGTATTAACCTACATTTTTGTTATAATCTATATATTCTTAAAAGATATATGTATAATATACAACTAATATCTTACTTAGATCTGTTACAGGCTCAAACTAAAGCATCATATAAAGATTTGCAAAAAATTTTAATAACATCTTGGTGTGAGAGCTTTCTCAACCAGTTATCACAAATGGCAGACAATTCTCAGTCCTCCTTCAGGAATGGGATTTAAAGCTACATGGCACATTGCCTGAATGTTACATTCACCTCATTCATCTCTGCATTTATTTATTTTTTTATTTTTTTCAGTTTTCAGACAGTCTTGAGTGAAAAAAAGAAAACCCATACCATTAATCTCAGAATGATGGTTGTTTTGGAACATATAATTGGTGCTTTTTACTTAATAACTGGTCTAAGGGGAAAGATAAATGTAATGCCTAATTCTATAATCTGATTCCATTAAAATAACAGAAATAATAATGAAAGTAATTGCCTATTTGCTAATGAGGTTCATTTTTACTGTAGCCCCCAGAAAGTCCTCTACTCATGGGTTAGACTCTTAGGCTATTAAAGATGGTATTAATAGCCTATCAGGTTAAGGACAGCAAAATGTTAGTTGAGGGTGTCCTGTATTTTCTATAATCCTTTTCATATCAAATGCACATACCCTGCTGTGATCTTCACCTGAGCTCTGCTGCAGGTAAGCCTGTGCCTGGCTATGTACATCATGGACTCAAGCCCTGATCCTGACCTGCAGTCTTGACTTTTTCCCAGGTTCATTTCAGACCCACTTCATAGCTTGCCTGGGAATCTCAACTATTGGCTGAACATGGTTACAGTTGCCAACCCTACTCTGTTTTGAAGTCAAATTCAGTGTTCTTTTTAGACATCTTCTGGTGTGAATTATCTAGAGATTACATTTTTAGGCTTGGTCCTGATATTCTTTAATATACTGTTAAATATCTTTAATGTCTTAAGAAGAAAAAATAAATATTCTTATGACACATAATAGAATTGTCATTGTATTTAATGCTTTCTTTAGTAAAGCATTTTGAGATTAAAACAATCCATCATTCATAAATTCAAAAAGATCAGGTCTTAAAAGACGGATACAATCTTTTCCTCTGATCAAGGATAATTTAAGGGTGACATGTAAAGATTTAAAATGTAGGGAGATTATTAGAGGCAAATAAAGATGGGTGAACTGACACATTCAGGTTTTGGAGACAACAGAATAGCCGAGTTAGCAGAGGTATGTTAATATTAGCTAATAACCAATATTGAATAGTCTTTAGTTTTGTTGTCAGCAGTCAGAAAAAATCCTTAGGGCATCATTTTTCTCATTTATTCCACAGTAAACTATTTAAAAGATATGTGATGTGCCCTCCACTTTAAAGGGCATATTTATTATTTATTATTTTGTTTTATTTCATGACAAAAGTTAAAAATTCATTAGCCCAGCTTCATTATATAATTTACCTTTTCTTATATCTGTTCATAGACATGAAGAGGTCTAGGACACGACTTATAAAACAAACCATATCAAAACAAAACGCAACCAGCTAAGCCAAAGTGTCATGCTCTCAACACTGCAAATTACAAGACCATAAAAAAATATTTCAAGGGAAACATCATTAACAGATAATTACTTTTGTGTGTAGAAAAACAAATTACTGTGGAGTGTGGATAAAAAACAGATTTCTTTTTTTCAGTAGAACATTCCAAATACTTGAAAGCTATTCAGTTATTTCACAAGCATCCACAGGACTACTTGAAATCTTGATATGTAGACTGAAAAAAAGTATTCTTTTGATGGTATCTATTCACTCATCTAATCCTTCTAGACAGCTGCAATCAGAGATCACAAGCTCTGCAGATAAAGCACCAAATTTTTATGGTATGCTTATATATTATCTTCTGCAAAATGTGCAAAGCACAAACTGTTACTGTATGTTACATAATAAAAAACAGCAACACTTAAACATGACAGTGATGTTTGTAGTGTCCCCATACAATCCTGCCTTACAAGGTGCTTGTGCTTCTGGCATGGTATTTTCCACTGCACTGCCTAGTTATGATGAAATACTACCTCACTTTTTTTTTCCATTGACAACACTTTCCTTCCCCCAGTGAACCTAGGCTCATTACAACCCATCCTGCACTTCTGCTATAACAAGGTGATTTGTCAACACTGTGACATGACTATATGAAAGAAACAGATGCAAGGTCCCAGACACCAGCCTGATTAATGAAGAGAATGAAGTGTAATGAGAATTTCTAGTGGCTAATGTAGCAGCAGGAATGAATCAAAAATAAACAAAGACTCTTCTGGTACAGACTACTTCATATTAGAACTGTACACAATGTGACAATATTTGTCTAAATCCATGAACCTGTCTAAAAAAGTAGAAACAGTGAAATAGTTCTAAATCATGTCAAAGGTACACAATTAAAAAACAAACAAAAAACCCAACTACCAAAACATGCCACCAAAACAAACAAACTTAAACATATATTTTTAATTATGTTAGAACAGTGTCAAATCCTTGCAACTTTCCACACAGAGTTTACATAGATGCTTGGGGGCTTTTTTTTGGCAAAATTTGGCTTTTCCTTCTTAGTAGAATTAAATTGGGACCAGAAAAGTTATTAAGCAGAGGACAGAGCTGAATGAGAGAAGCTAACTGGAGATTTTCTACTGGGAGGATACATGTGATCTAATTTTTAGAGGTGATGAAGCTCAATGCAGGCTTAACATGTGGATATGAACTGGAGACAAATTCCTTCCTTCTATCTTAAGTTGTTTCCTCCTCCTGTCAGACTACCAGCAACTACCTTGCATATCCCAGTAGATAAATAAAAAAAGTTTTAACCTACATTCCAGCATCTACTACAGTTAACTAAGCACTGAAAATTGAGGACTAGCTATTCTGGGAAATTTGCATACTGCATCTGTAATCACAGAAGCTTGAATGCTTAAGTATAGATGAAATTAGGGTAAAAAGGTAAGTCATTCAATAGTAAAAGTTACACAAGTGTATTTTAATACTCAGTAGAGGTCATTGATAATCAGATTGCAATAACCTATTCTGAGTGAGTTACTTCACTGTCAAGAGGTTCTCACCTTCAGATTGCTTCTTCAGAAAGGGCCATATTGTTCCTGATAAGTGTAGCATCTGGCTACCTCACTATTTTGAAGAAATGATCTGCAACATACATTAGTTCTACTAAAGTGTTTTTATTTTTTTTTCTTTTGTCACCTGACATATTGGCTAAGTTCAATATTCAAGTTACTAGTCTAGTTCAATGTTCTGAGCTAGGAAAAAAAGCATTACAAAATAATATATAGCCCAAAGATATACTTTTCTATCTTTTACTAAGATGGTATATCCCTGCTGATTGTGGCCAAACAGTAAGCATTTGATGTCATTCTCACTTTGAACTAAAATTTTCAAAACTTTGACCTTAGAAACCTCTTTTGCTGAAGCTTTGCTGAAGTATTTGTTTTACAAAAACTTTCATTCATTTAAGGCTTACAAATCAGAACACGCAAACCAGGCTCTTGTTCTTAACTGGCCACTGGTGTGAGAAACTTACTCTTGCTTTGTTCCTGCTTTTTCTTATCCTCTCCCCAGTGTCATGCTATTAGATGTAGCAGTTCACCTGACCATTGAAGGGTTCTCTTACAATTAAATGAACTAGAGGATGCCTTACCTATCTCTTTTAAAAAATTCCATCCAAACATATTATGTATCCATTAGGACTATTGTCTTACTGTTTTGTAAATTCTAGATAATAAGCATAACCCAAGCTTATATTCCTCTCCAGTCTTACTTTTAGTCCTGTTACCAGTGGAATAAGACATTATGCTGACTATTGTATGGCTAGCCTATATTCCTTCAAAAAATATTCTTCTGTTTCCAAGCTCAAACAAATTTTACAAAGCAATTAAGATAATAAAATTATTGTGCTGTGTCCCTGACAATCAGCATCTGATGAGAATGTAACAATCTTAAGTGCTTCTTTTGAGGAAGCAGAAGCAGCTATAGGGTCAGCTCTCTGCTATCTAATAAGAACACATTTAAGAAGGATTTTAGGACATGGGGGATAGGATAGCACTGAGACTGTTATATGTAATAGGCAATATATGGAAGATAACCGCTAAGAAAAAATAAGTTGAATTTAAGTTTCGGGTCAAAATGAGAGAAAGGA
Organism: Actenoides hombroni; assembly: GCA_024336885.1. Lineage (NCBI taxonomy): Eukaryota > Metazoa > Chordata > Aves > Coraciiformes > Alcedinidae > Actenoides > Actenoides hombroni. The sequence goes on from WUAM01000323.1 coordinate 32,131,751, forward strand.
GATCCTGTGGATATTGCAGTGAGAAGGATATTACAGATACACCATATGAACCATGTTTAATTAGAGTCATGAGTTACATAACCAATAATGAAATATTACTTTGAAAAATACCAAACCTTACATATGCATATACACACACACTGTACATTAGCCACATCAACTCTGAATAGCTGATCATTCAGTCCCACACTGAGGGTCTCATAGGTCTTGGTTAATTAGATGGATGAAAGGAGTTGTGAATTCTTTCTAGAGCAGAGCTAATAACTACATTTTTGTGGGGAAAAAACCAAAGAAAATTAGTTTTGCTATTACCAAACTGGAAGTATACAGAGATACATGAAAAGTATTTCATACTCCTTCAGGACCTTCAGGACTGAGGAAGCAAAGAGAAAGTTACATGGGTTCATCCTGTAAGTGGCAAGGAAAAAGTGATCCTGAGAAGCACTGGTAAACTAGAAATTATGCCTGTGCTTTTAAACTAGGAAACTGCCACACCAATTATGCTATCAGTCAGCTGCAATTTTTTTTTTTAACTTTAATATTATTAAATACCACAGATGTGGATATTTTGGCTTATGATTCTACTTAAATAAATTGGCATAGGTGCAGAAATCTGTTTTGATAACTGTGCCTAATGCCATATTTCACAGAGATTCCTCAAGGCAAAGAACAGGTTGCCCTACTATGACTCAGGCATCTTTTGAATCATACCTGCTATTATAAATAAGCTTGGAGACCATCTTTATATGTTATTCTCTTGTCCTTTTGGAATTAATAGGCATTGCTGCTTTCAAATTACAGTCCTCCACCTCAAAAAAAAAATCAAAATATGTCAAGCAGTTACACTGTTCCATACACATGGAGATATGTGTTCTGTATGCATACATGGATATATTTTCACATTTGAGAAAAATCAACTGAAGAAAAAACAAGTTTCAGAAAAGTAAAACCTTATAGAGGAGATATAAAAAGTTCCCTCCCAAGGTAATCCTAATATATGATATAGAAGCAGAAAATTCAAATGTCTCTTTCAATAAACTGAACATCCATTTATTATATATAAGCTCCAGAAAACAGGTGAATTTGCCTGGATGTATTAAAAATGCAACACTGTTGGCTTGTAGTTACTTCAGTCATTTATGTCTTCTACATTACAGAGGAACTTCATGTACACACCATTAATATAGAATCCAACAGAACTAACAGCATAGCATTCATAGTCTTCATCCAAAATACATAATAGGTGTTAATGATAAACATACTTTTTTTTTTACAGTTATCATCTGTCTTATCGTGCTTTGTTTTGAAACAATCTTAGTTCCACGAAATTCTTTCTTAATTCTTTCATAGATACAGTCTGTGTACTTGTGTACTACACTCTTTTATATCTTCCTGGTCTGCCTTTGAAGTCCTGAGGTAGTCATACAATGTGTTCAAAAGACAGCAAAAACTTTAAGAAGCCTGAAAATAAAGTACATTCCTCTCTGCCCATAAGCTTCTCTGTGCACCATGCAAAACTTGGATTGACTAACACAGTTAAAATGTAAGAATTAAAGACTTGACTTAGAACCCAGTAAGTTCAGTAGAAATCTTTCCACTGATGTCATTTGGCTTTGTACCCTAAACTGACAGAGGTCATTAAACTCTCTACTTATTCTTTGTTTTTTCTCTGCCATTCACTGCAATTCCACTATGATGTCATAGGACCTGTCACAGAAAATGGATTGAATTTCTACATAGTCACATTAACAAACTCTGATAGCCAACAGAAATATTCAAGTATATAGCCAATAGAAATATTTAAGTTTACAGATACTCATTTTTCAGTACATTCCAGTTAGTGCCACATACTGGTTTAGCCAGCTAGCACCAATGAGCTCATTTTTGGCTCCTCATTTGCAATTTAGTGTTTGGAAATTAACAGCTTTGAACTCCATTAAAAATTTCACGTCTAGAACAAGCTAGTTAGCAACATTCCTTAACCATTCCAAACATCTCTTAAATCCTATTTTATAAATGCCAAATTATATAATGCATAGTTCTATCTATGCAAATTATGACACAGAAGAGAGTGAATTTCTGAATTTTACTCATTTTCCTCTAAAGGATTTCCTTCTTTTATGCTTTTATTCTTATCTTTATGTGGTGGTTTTCTTTTTGCCTATCACACCCCATTTATCTGGGTGCTCAAGAACAAAGCAATAGCAACAAAGGACTTCAGAGAATTTGGAAACACTGAATTCAAACTGCACTCTCACCAACCCTCAGGGGAAAAAGAACCTTTAACATGTATTTTATCTGGGAACAGAAATTACATAATGCCTTAAATTACAGTAGTGATAACACATAAAAAGTTTCTAAAATCTATTCCACAAAAAAAACCAACTCAGTAATTGTGGAGGTTTTAATAAATCACAAGTAATTAAACCTGGGTGTGAGGCAGGCTGTAGATCTGCATTTCAAACCCCTGTAAGCTCAGCATTGGTCATTCCAAGACTCTTTACATGATCCAGAAGTAAATCCTGCTATATAGGTTAGAGTGAAACACGAGAGTGCACTGGAAAAGCAACACTGCTTTGTGGTAAACTGATACCCAGAGGAGTTTCAGGCTTTCAAGAACTAATAAATCTGGCCTCCTGCAGATGATATTCTACCAACTTGCTATTTCTTCCCTTAGAGCAGCTGCCTGTTTCACCATATACCATGAAATGTGTTAGGAACTTCATTATTCCTGGTTAGTTAAGGTAGTGCTGAATGGGAACTACTACCAGCTCAAAAAAGAATGAGAGGGGAGGAAAAAAAGTTCCCTGATTATTTTGAAAGTATGAAAAGAGCAGAATTAAAGGATATTTTGCTTCTATTTCCCTTAGAGGTGGTAAGAACTTAACACAGTTACTGATTATCAGGCTATTTTCAACATGTCAAAGAATTATGTGATTAGACCATAACATGGCAGCAGCACTTGCTTTCTGCATGCAGAAAACAGCAATAACCTGATACTTCTTCTGAATGACTGCGTGGTCATTGCACTTGATATTCAAGTTTCCTAAGGAAGTAGAGAAGCTAGTTTAAAAGAGAAAGACAAAATATGTAAGTCTTTCACGAAGATTTGTGGGGCATCACTGAAAAGTAAATCAGTCAACAAACAATAAAGTCACAAAACAATGAAGAGGTTACCCCATGTGCCTGCACATATGACACTGGCCTGAGGCTTATCTTGTAACCACAGTAATAAGGGGTCTTATTTTGGGGAAGATATTATGCTAAAGAATGTGCATCTTTAGAAAGCCTATATATATTTACTAAGAATATTGATCACATACCAATGAGCCCTCTAAAATCAATTAATAAATAAATCATTTTGTCTAGATTACATTTTACATTTAGCACAAACAGTCCAAGGCTGATTCTCCGTCCAGTTAGTTGTGTCTCCCAGGCTCCATGCTATGTGTAGTAGGACAATGCTGCTATGATAAGCCATGTAGAAAAATGGAAATGACTTTTAAACCAAAGTTTCCTGTTACTAATCACTATATTGTATTTTTAGTAAATTTATCAATGCGCGTTCTAGTAAATTAAGCCCAAGTAATTAAAAAAAAGTAAAAATAAAAAGGATTCAATACTAGTCTTACTCTGACAAGTTGCTAGTAGTTTCTAGTAAAAAAACTCCTCTTAATGGCAATGAAAATTTAGTACCTTGAATGATACATGCTCTCATTCGCAGTGCTGGTGTTACGTTCCATTTTGACTAGTCATTTTTGGGTATTATTACTGAAAATCATCACTGTACTCCTGAAGCATCTAGTTTGAACAACATTAATGTGATGTGGTAAGGTGGGAGAAGACTAGCAAGGGGGAATACTTCACAGACTCTTACTTCTCATTTTCTCATCATCTTATATAGAAAAATTAATGCTAAGTAAAGAATTATTGTGTTAATCATAGCAGCTAACTACTTGAATCCAAAACAGAGAATGCTTCAAAATAAAACAGGCTAAAAGATGCCTCTGAATTTTAAGCCAACAGAAATTACTGAAATATCACTCCATTTAGAGACTATCAGCCAATGCACATATTTTTAAAACTGTAACTGGTATATACCTCTAATTACTAACTGATAACCTAAAATGTACACACAGACACACAAAAGCACACACATATGTATATAAGAAATTGGACTTCAGTAGAAAAAAGGACTAGGTTTTTCAAAAGCATTTAACAACCCTAATAAGTAGGTCTTGAATACCTAAATACTTCTAAAAAAATAAACAAAAGACATTTTACATTTATTTCTATCTAGTAGCTCAAACAACTTTTACCATCAATAACTACACAGACATATAATGACAATATAATTTCCCCAAATAAAAATGTGCTGAAAATTTTATAGACTATTCTAATTCAGTGTGCTGGTACTTTTTCAAAGGCCAAGCAGAATGACTTTTATAATTAGATTATCCCCATCATGCACTGAGCCTTGCAGGAAAAAGTTAACAGGAAAAACAAGGAACAAGGCTAAGTCCCAAAAGCACTAAGTTCTACAGAAAGTGCCTGGTAGCTGTATTCATAAATACAGTATTAGCAGAATCTGAAGAGAAACTCAGGAAGAGCTACAAATGCTAATCACATACATACTTGGATAAGAAAGAATTTCAGTATTTAAACAAGGTGACCATAAATCAAGTTAGAAATAAAGACTCCTTAATTAGAATATTTATATTAAGGACTTATAAAATGTCATTTTTTCTAATACTTGGGAGGAGGCTGGCCTTGCCAGGATTGCCTAATCCCTTAAATATCTCCTTAAAATTCTAATTTGATATTGGTCCACAAAACATACCCAATTACAAAGTTTATTTTCACCAAGTTTCTAATTTACTAATTCATTTTATTGTTTCTTACATTCATCTGCATACTGTGGCACACAGTTCATGGAATATTTTTGGTTTGCCATTATATTAAGATGTTTTTTCAAGCATCTACAGCCTGCATGGAATAAAAAGACTTAACATAACAGATGGATTTAATCCTTAAGCATAATAAAAATCAAAAAAACAAGAGGAATACAGAGTGTGTGAGAGAGAGGAAGAAAGCAAGTTTGCAGATGACACTAAGTTTGGCAGGTGTGTTGATCTGCCTGAAGGTAGGATACAGAAGGATCTGGACAGGTTAAATTGATGGGCTGAGGCCAACGGTATGAGGTTCACCAAGGCCAAGTGCCAGGTCCTGCACCTGGGTCACAACAACCCCAGGCAACACTACAGGCTTGGGTAAGAGCGGCTGGAAAGCTGCCTGGTGGAAGAAGACCTGGGGGTACTGCTCAGTAACTGGCTGTTTCTGAGCCAATACTGTATCCAGGTGGCCAAGAAGGCCAACATCATCCTGGCTTGTATCAGAAATAGTGAGGCCAGCAGGACTAGGGAAGTGATTGACCCCCTGCACTCAGCACTGGTGAGGCCTCACCTCAAATACTATGTGCAGTTTTGGGCCCCTCACTACAAAAAAAGACATTGAGGTGCTGGAGCATGTCCAGAGAAGAGCAACAAGATGGTGAAAGGTCTAGACAAGAAATCTTATGAGGAGCAGCTGAGGGACCTGGGGTTGTTTAGGTTGAAGAAAAGGAGGCCCAGAGGAGACGCAATTACTCTCTACAACTACCTGAAAGGAGTCTGGAGCAAGGTGGTGGTTGGTCTGTTCTCCCAAGTAACAAGCAATAGGACAAGAGGAAACAGTGTCAAGATACACCAAGGGAGGTTTAGTTCGGACATTAGGAAAAATTTCACATGGAAAGGGTTGTAAAACACTGCAACAGGCTGGCCAGTGAACTGGTTGAGCTACCATCCCTAGAAGGATTTAAAAGCCATGTAGGTGTAGCGCTTACGGACACGGTTTAGTGGTAGACTTGGCAGTGCTGGGTTAACAGTTGGCCTTTATGATCTTAAAGGTCTTTTCCAATCAAACAATTTTATGATGCTTTGAAAGATGGAACCCTAATCCCTAATTCAAGGTTTTGGAATTTGCAAAAAGTGAATTGATCCAATGTTTAAAGACATTGGTCATTCCAAATGACTAGATGACCAGTTATGAAAGTTCAGAGGCATGCAGAACAAGATTAAACTGAGAATTTTATTAACTGGGTATAGTGAAAGGAGTTTTGCCTCTATCATCAAATCAACAACTCAGAAAAAAAAATAATATTGGGAAACACCCCACCTAGTATTCCACCTTCACAATTTTCCCTGTTATTAAGAAAGCAGCAAATGAATGATGGCAAATGAAGCTTTCAATATTAGTACTCTACCTTGTTGCTAGCACTCTAACAAATCATGAAAATCAGCCAGAGCTCATTGGAAAAGCAATTCCTGAGCAGTATACACTGCCACTGTCCTTACTACATTTGTATTGTGATATGAGGCCTTCAGTCTTTTCAGCTGTCAATCTCACACTCTTCTTCAGAAGTACATTCACTTAACAAGGAAGAAAAAGGATGCAAAATACTATGTTGTCTGTGTCTAGCTTCCTGACATCAAATATGTACACAGCAATATATATCACTAAAGATCTCTTGCAATACAATACTATAAATCAAAGTAAATAAATCTGAGATTTCCTCTTAGTCACACATTGAATTAAAATGTCCATACTGTTCACGTGCAGAACAGAACAAGGGGCCCAAACTTAGTCATGAGTTTTGAAAGTGAAACATCTCTTTGCACATCATGCAAAGAACATCAGATCTATATAATGAAATCCATGATGTCAGCTAGCTGTGTCTGGATGCTGTAAAAGGATGCAAAACATTCTGATGCTGTATTTAAATTGACACAGCTTACTATATTGGGAGTTTTTGCTGTCTCAGTGGGAGCCCGGGGACATTGCTGTCAAACTGAGAAGCAAAGACTACCCTGTGAATGGAGCTCTGTCAACTTCTTTTGCAGCATCCACAGTAAATTCTTCCCCATGGTGTTCATACTTAGAGACTCCATGTGCTTAATTTAGTTTCAAATTGACATCTTTAAGTTGTCATTCACTTGAAACAAATTCTCCCTACCATTCCTTTCCGTCAAACCAAAATGAAGCTAAATAGTAATGGAATAATTGCAGTTGTATGTTTTCTGTTCAGAATCAGCGCCATCAGACCAACTAATTCTTGTTTACTGAAAAACAAGCCAAGGGAGTAGTCTCAGACTCCTCAACATGAGTGAAACTACTGACCATTCCACCTTACATGCAGCTGCACATTTATAGTTGGATAGACTTCTGCTCATCAAAAGCATGATCTCAACAAATCAATTAAAATACATTATACAAGAAAAGCTATACATTTAGTAAACAACTGCATTCTGACTCAGAAAAAATAATGCTCCTTGTGGCATATCTCTAGACATTACAAAACCCACTCACCAGCTTATCTTGGCTCAAGTAGACTGGGAAGGAATAGGAAACAACAGGGAAAACAAGATTTTTGTGAAGCTGTCCTTCAGACATATGATTTTATAACTGTTCATTGAGCTGTCTTATCTGAACCCATCAGAAATGGAAAGACAGGTAGGTTGCCCTCCAGATTCACAAGAATCAAATACAAGAAATGGCACAAAGAAAAATTAACAACTTACATTGTATCCTGAGTCTCTTTAAAGATCATGTCATTCATACATAATAAAGAATGCCCTACAAATCTTTAGTAGCTTGCTATCCTAACAAGAATATTTACAGTCATAAAAACTGGGGGTATTTTACTTTGTTTATTGCATGCATTAGAATCTCAGTCATTATTAGATTTTACAGACCAAGAAACAAATCAAATTAATGGGTTTTTTCTCAAATAAGAATTTCAGATCTAGATCCATTAGGAAGGACAATTACTATTCTGCATAGATAATCCTGACATTGGCCTCTAACAGTCAGATATCTATTTTCTGTTTTTATTATTATTACATATTGGTTTTACTGCACTACAAACATGGAAATGGTGGATATGTTCTTCTATAAATATAACACAATCTGACTACTAATAAGTGTATATAGAAATTTCTCTAATATTCAAATGATTTCTTTTTGTATGAAGGAAACAGGTTTGTCAATTGTCTGCTGGTGGCGAACTGCATCACTAAGATCAAATAAATTAAAATTTTAACTTGTATTTCTACTGTCAATAAGAACAAGAAAAAGCTGAAAGGTTTTTATGAGGAGTTCTGGGTCCTTGGAAAATGTAAGCCCCTGAGACAAAAAAGAGAAAAGAAAACTTGAGTACTTGGCATTATCAACTGCTTTTAATCTTAGTCCCAATTTTTATACCAAAAAAAATGGAACTATAGCTAACTGCACTACATTTAATTGACATCGAAGGGTTTCCAGTTAGCTACTCCAAGTTCTTTTCAAGAAGTAAAAGTTAAGTCTTTGGGGAAAGTTTCAGGCAGGAATAATCCCATCAGCTTGTTTTTTTCCCCGTGTTTCTTAGGCAGAAAGATTTACTCCCTGGAATGTTTAGGAAGCAAGAATTAAGTATATTATAGGAAATGTTTATAATTGTTTCTAGAGTTCTTCATTGGATTTGCCACTGAAGTACAAGTAGGTCTTCTCCACTTGAAAGAGAACTCCTTCATTCTTCTAAACTTCCAAGGTAGGTCCCTTCTTTCTAGAGAATATTGTACAAAATATTTTGTTTTCTTTGAAAATTATTCAAAAACTATATGCCAACTGGAGCAAAAAATCACAATAAGATGCTAGAAAAAGTAATCCAACAAACAGTAAACCTGATACCTATGTTAGCAATGAAACGCACACACTTGCAAGACAACTCAGCCAACTAGTCCCCCAAGTGTGGCAAGCATAATTATATTGAAATCCCTATTGAAGAAATTTCTGAGTTGAAATCAACATGACTCTGACTGCTTGTTTACATAAAACAGTTAATGCTGCTTTCCACGTAAATCAAGGGATGTCCTGAGAAATTTCCAGTCTGCATAACTGTGTTCTTTCTCTTTCCACCTTTGACAGATACTTACAATTGCCTTGTAGGCTACTAGCTGCCAGAGGTGGCTGCAAATCATTGACAAGTTGAACATAAAAATAAAGCTGCTTTGTGTATACAAATGTAATATTCACAAAACAGAAACATCAAGACATTTTTTCAGGATAAAATTATTATTAATGATCATAAATTAAAATACTACAAATTACATTTATGTAATAGCTTCCTAGTTAATTTTATGTTAATATCTCCTTTAGGAAGACCTTCTTTACTTCACTTTCTGTGAAGAACTTTTCCTTTGAGAAATGTCCAAGTACAAGAAAATTATTTTTCAGGAATGTAGAACTTTGAATTGAATTTTTAGCTTCAAAACTATTTTATTAACAGGGGAGTGAACGTCCTCCACCCTACCCCAAACAAAGAAAAACATACTGTACAAGCGTAGCTGTCCTCTTCTAAGAGTGTCACATTTAAGCCTGCTAGGTTAATTATTGTTTAAAGGTCACTCAGTCATGTAAAATACCAAATCAACTGAAGCATCAAAAGTGCAATAGGACTGCCATTATATGACTCTTCAGTCTAGATTGAAACAACACAGAAGTGTCAGGAAGTGAGCTAATACCTTTAAGCCTAGTGGATTCACTTAACTATTTTACAGACCATCAACATTTAAGACACTGAGTACAAACCTATGTTATCTTGATTTCATTGCATTGCTGTTTGCAGAACAGACTTGAATCTAACTAACATATACCACTGAAACTATATGAGAAAATGTAAGTGAATGTCAATTTTTAAAAGAAAGGTAAATTATGAACTTTCTGAATTTACAACACAAAACTTGCTTGAACTTAATATCGTCCTTTCCCAAAGCAAAATTTGATATATCTAATTTAAATAAAAAACTTCTAGAATACTAAGATATAGGGATGAAACCAGTATCTAGATTAGACTAAAAGTAACTGCATATTTTAAAGCACAAATGTCATTGCAATTTGCAGACAACTTCAAAGATTATTGCTGTTGTTCATCAGTAAAATTGAGTGACACTGAGGACAGATGTGAGTGAAACTATATAAAGTCACTTCAGTTAGGCTTATCATACAAGCAAATATTCCTAAGTGTGTGTAGGTTTTCCACCCAACACTTATACATGGGAGGATTATTTTATATTTGATCATTTGTCTGGTATTTTAGATGTGCAGATAAAACAGAAAGAACCTACTCTGTCCACTCCTACTACATGATCAGATCAATGCTTTGCCTTAGGCTTTGAGCATGAGCAGGAACAAAAAGTGAGTCACACAAAAAGGTGTGGGCTTGGAGCACAGCAGGCTGTGAGCCCACAGTGAGCTCTGCCTCCACCAGCTGCATTAACTTCTTGAAGCTGCAGCACATTTGTCCAGATTGCCATCACCAAAAAAGCTTTTTTCCATGAACCAAGTTACTAGAGTGAATGATCTGTTTTTATTCAGTCCCAGTATAATATGTCTACCTGCTGAAATAAGTGTATAATTAAAAGATTTATTGTTACCTAAGATAGATATTCTGTACTTTTCCTGTGTCAACTTTGGAAGGTGTCAGGTCGAATTTTCTTCTGGAGCTTCCTTTCAGTATAATTTAGATCAATTCATGATTCAACCTCATTATTTGGCTATTAACAAGAATAAGATACCAAGGGGATGCGTCTAAACTATCACAGAGAAACAATTCAGCTACAAAAGGGCCCACTGATCATTATACCCTGAACCACCCAATTTTAGCGAAGTCATCTTTGGACAACTCCAACCTACACTTCATCACAGCTTCTGTCCTTGGATCTTCAGAAAGGATCTGAAGTTGAGAACAAGGCTAGTTCACAAGGCTACAATGCTCAGTCCAGATGCCAAACTCCTCTCTGCATCAGGCTTCATCCCCGCTATTTTTAGTTTCCCAGTTCTTGAGGTCTTCCTCCATAATTTCTTCCTCTGTCAGAACTATGGTTCTCAGCACACCACTATCATTATGTCTCCTAGCACCAGTTCAAACAGATTCATAGAACCTCCTTGCCCTCTTTCCAGTTGTTAATGCTGTGCTGTAGTAATCACACAACTCAATCATGCTCTGCAGGCTCTAAATCAGATGTTAACGCTATACAAAACTACCAGAAACTGCTGAGAAAACTCATCTCAGAGCCAGGAAACAAAGTAATTCACAATGAGCGGATGTTTACACTTTTATCAAGTAGACAACAACCAGAATAATAAATAAATTTAAATTAGTAACAGAAACTCTAATTCAAGATCGAGAAAAAGTTCAAGATACAAGCTTGTCCATTACAGAATTCTGAAAAAAAAAAAAGCCTTATTACAGGTTTTTCATAATCTAGAAAGCAGTGGCTACAAAAAGAAAAAAAAAGGGAGTTAATACTATGTTGGGGTTTTTTTGTAAAATTATATCTTTTTAATCACTGAAATCTCTTTACATCAATGATAAGTTAATTAATGTCTGATTTTATCTGCAATTTTAAATACAGTGTACTTCAAGAAAGGAGCCAGTTCAGAAAAAGGATCTTGTAGAATCTTCTAGTATTTACACTAAGAGTTCAATTTCTGACTAGACAATCAAGTTTGTTCTGCTGATATGAAGCTATCCATTTGAGTTTTCACCGGACTATAGAGTTGAGACTTAACAGTCTGTAGGACTAACTCTACAAAAGCACATCCAATGCAACACTTATTGAGACCTTATTCTGTCTCTAATTTTCTAAGCCATCTTAGAACTCTGGCTTACATCTCTCTGCAACACAAAAGAATTTATAAACTAAAAAAAGAAGAAGCCTTCATGGAGACTAAAATGAACAATAGTGAAATATAGCGTAGTGCTTATGTATTTGCCAAAACCAGACTACAACTATGCATTCATTAATCTTCCCTGTTATAACTGATCAGCCGAACAAGCTGTATTCAAAATGGCTTTCTGTAGTTTTCATACTAGAGGCTTACGTTGGCCCCAGGATAGAAGTTATGTTTGAACTAAAATTTGTTTTAGAGAATAAGAGTAACACTATTATTTAATAAACTTTATGGTTGTTTATGTTCCAGGAATAGCTACACATTTAGAAGAGGAGCTATGAATGTAACACAGAAGTCTATATGGACTGAAATCTGCTAAACAGTAGGATAGTTCACATGCTATTTCTTCAAGAGTATGCATTTGCCTGAGGGTTTTCAATTATGGCACTCACTGAAGTACCTAATGAAGCAAAATTCTGAAAATCAGAAGAGAAGTCTACCATTCTTCCCTCCTATCAAAACAAATGCATTACCATTTGACATCTATAATGAACTCTGCTACGCTTTACAAGCTAAGGTAAGCTTAGTCTTGCATCCAAATTTCTCAAGGGCAGAAGCAGAAATCCAGCAAGCATGCTGCTGTTCCTATGACATTTGACAGAATTAACATTTATTTATATTGCTCATAAAACTATACATTATTAATCAGCTTTTCACAGCCAGAATCCTGTGGCTTACATAAGAGTGATGCATAACACTTTTCCCTAGAGAAGCTGCTGTTTCCAACAAAACAAAGAATCCAGAGAAGTCTGTAGCATTTTATAAATATAAAATATTACTATAAAATATATGCAAATATATTTTGAAACTTTGAGGTGCAGTCACCACATTCGGATGTTTTTATTGACACAACTACATTTTTATTTTTTATTAATTCTGTAAGTCATCAACTTACTTTATTATTTAACTGAGAAATGTTTAGCGGTTTTTTGGTACTGATTCCTTGATTGACATAATGGCTGATGTAATAATTTCATTTATCACCCACTTACTAGCATTTCAAAATATATCAATATGCTAGCACACTATAACTGGAAGGAAGGAAAGGAGGAAAATAAAGTTGTCTTGACATTTTCCTCCAAATAAACTGATACAATAGTAGATGCTATGGAATAAAGTTCTATAGATTATATTTAACTCAAATCGCTCATCAAAATAATAAGATGCAACTATTTTTCTTCTGTCACACAGTGGGTATTATGTCAAATTCTCTTGGAATTGAGGCATGCATTACATATGCATTTCCTAGGCTTGGAACCAATGGTTAGCTGTTAACAATTGCAAAAATCATATCTCCTTCAAATGAAAACATGCTCTTCGCATTAATATCACTTTATACCTTTATCTGTACTTTTTCCACTGGAACTACATTTGCAGAAGGTTAAAACACAGTTCTTGTAGCGATTTCAAAAACTTTTATGAAAGTATCTATGTACTAAATCCAAAAGTATCAAGATAAGCTATGCAAGCTTCATACATTACACATTTCTGTGTATTGCTCAATAACTTATAGACAGTGCCTACAGGCTACAGGACTAATCCTATAAAGGGTCCAGATACATCTACAGTGAATGCCTTAAACACTTCAGTAAAACTTAAGTGTTACATTTGTGTTTCTTAGCTTTAAATGTCATGGAGCCTCATCTATTATAAGACGACTCAGTTACTGCAGCATTTCTACTCTGTATAAGCAATTAACCAAAATACATCAGGTGATTATATTAAAATACACGTGTTATGAAGGCATCACTCCTTTTGTGTGTGAGACAGACAAAAACAGTTAAGAAAACGCCTTCATTTTTGTGTAACACAGATATTAAAGGCATGATATTATTATAAACCTAAAACTGAATAATAAATAATTTTTATAATGCTATATTACAGGGATGCAAGGGGGTGTGGTTGGACGTGTCAATAGTTAAGTAAATCTTGGAATTAAACAGTATATTTTGTTTCTGCATTCTTTTATGGTTAAGATTATCACTTCACAGACAGCATTTGAAGCACCTGAAAGGATAAAGGAAAGATAGAGCAGCACAAAGCATGGCTAAAAAGCATGAAAAACAGTGAGCAATCTTTCTGGACAGATACTAAATTGTACTCTAGACATGGATTAATGGGAAAATAATAGTAAAGCCTCTCAAAGTTTTAAGTAATCAACACAATGATTCTGTCAAGGAAAAAAAAATAAATTCTTAGGTAAGGGAGAGTGAGAGCATCTCAGGAATCATCTACAGTCCTTCTGACATATCTTTCTTTCAGTACTACAGCTTTGCCTTTGCACCAGCAATTCCATATTAAATTTAAGCATCCTACTTTCTTTATATAGCCCGTTACCATAGTATCTAACCACCAGTTACATGAAACAGCAGGTTCCACAAAGTAAGAAAATGCTGTAACACATATTTGGGAGGGTGGAACACACAGTGGTCAAGCGTCCTGCACAACAACACTTCATAAGGCCCACTGCAAAGGAAGAAAAGAAATGTGTGTCTCAAATTGCATACTATTATATTGTGTTGTTGGATCATCTCTCCATTTTAAATGGAAAGGGAAAAATCAGTGAACAAATAGTAAAGATAGCAACAGCTTTTCCTCAACCTTTTTTTAGAGTCGTCCCTTCAATTAAGTTGAAATCTGAAGAATTTTGACCCCAGGTATGAGAATACATGGGGGGGGGGGGGG
>WUAM01000323.1:32169704-32180685 GCA_024336885.1 Actenoides hombroni
TGAAACTCACCTGGGTGTTGTTTCCACCGGCCGGCCGCCAAACCCCCCACAGCCACGCCCCCCCCCCCCCCCCCCCCCCCCCCCCCCCCCCGCGGGATTAGAAAGACAATCAGGAGGGGGAGAAATCAAGCAAGACCCTGGGGGAGTCAAGATAAAGACAGTTTACTAATGAAATAGGAGAAAATGAGTATTAGAAGCTGGGAAGGCTCTACCTATGCCTGAAATGCCAACTTTCCCTGCTCCAGCCAAACTGAAGCTACATACTGAAGCAAGTTGAAAAAAGGCAATCCCTGCTGAAACCAGGCCAGCCCTCCCCTTATGTAGGGGGATGACTCAGTTGGTATCAAATGTCCCATTGGCTGGCTCAGTTGTTTATCCCGGCTGTGGCCCCTCCCAGCTGCAGCCCCTCTCAACTGCTTGGGCCAGCAGCAGTTTGTGATAATTAACCCAAACGTAACCCAGGACACTCACCCAAAACAATTCTGTAGTATTTAGCATAAGCAAAACCAAGACAAATCTCAAAAAGTAATCTCTAGGGAACATTTACTACAATTTTGTAGAGCTTGGATGAGAAACCTCTATATATTTCTCTAACATCTGTTAGTGTGACATACAAGCCTTTTATGTTCAACGTGTTGATTTATGTCACTGTTTTGTAATATGGAAGAATTTGATTTGCATGTATTACTTCATTTTTCTTAATATTTCACCATCCATCAAGCATAGCAGAAAAGAAGTTGAAAATCTAGACTGACAGAGTACAGCTTGATCACATTCACCAAAACAAATTCTTAGGCATAAGCATCAACAACAAAATTTGTTCATGTCTTTTTTTAGAACAAAATTTAAATTACACTATTGAAAATAAAAACAGACTGAGAGAAAACTGCTACCATATTCCAGAAAGATTCTGCTGAATTAATCTTTTTGTACCTGTGCTAGGATTCCATACATAATACTATGCCAGGTTTTTGAGAGGTAGGAAAATGTGACAGTTCAGTTTTGTTTACAGTGCTTAGAGCAGAACGAAGAATTGTCTGATTTAGCTACAACAACAGAATTGATTGTACAAGGTTCTGTTTACACATCCACGGTTGCTAAACTGTAGCATGGAGTAAAAATGGTAGCCTGCAACACCATCCAGACAGCGTAATAACACCCAAAGCACATAAAAATCAACTGCCCTAATGGCGCACACTGTTGATTTTTATTCTTCAAAATTCTCCATGTAATGTTTAACTTCACAGTATTTGGGTTGAATAGTTTTTAAAATTAAAAACAAAGTAACAGAAGTCACAGGGCCAGATTTCATTTTCTGGAGGAACAAGTTAAAAAAGAAGAAATATTGAAATTAAACAGCTCAGAAAGTTGTTGCAAACACTGAAATGCAGACAATATACTCCTGCTTGTTAGCAAGATACATAGCTATGCTTTCTCAGGGTACATTAAGTACCTTCAGAATGCATGTTACAGGATTAAATATAAGAATTGACAATTACAAAGAAAATAGTTCATCTCCATGCCAAAGCTTAACATTCTGCCATGCTTTGCAGCAGGCTCATGACAGTATCACTTTTAGTATACTACAACAATCAGATGGCCCACTAAATATACTCATCTCTACACGAGTAATTTCTGAAGATTTTATCCTGACATGCACAAACTGTTTTTTGTTTGTTTGGGTTTTTTTAACAGTACATAAGTGTCACATGTTTTTCAGAGCAAAGAAAGTGGGCATCTGACAGAACTGGATGGCTTACTTTGTATGCAGTGAAGAGTATCTACTACATACGGCAGGATCAGGTTCCACATTTCACCTTAGTTTCTAAAGCAGTGTCCCCATTCTAGGCAGTAACAATCACACACTGTTGGAAAATCAATTATTTTTAGGTTTGGACTAGAAATAGAGGAAGAATCAGATAATGTTTTCTTTTCCATTCTATACCTACCATGCCTCAATTAAGTTAATTTTGTGAGCCCCTCTCCACAGCCACAGTCAGTGGTTCTATAGTTCATTAGAAGGCATGGAATTACATTGCAGAAATTGCCTTTTCACCTATCTATCCTAGCTAGCTATGCTGAACAGAAGCAATCTTCGCAAGATTGAAACAAGCAGCAGGACTGCTTCAAACTACAGATTGAACCACCTCTTCCAAATCTTACCAATAAGAAGAACCATTAAATAGATATATTACCTAGGGAATATGTCAAATTAAGCTTTTGACATCTGCATGTCAATAACCAGTATCTTAACTGATTCTGACTGAATGGTTCACTATTCTTCCAGAAGCAGGTCAGACAGATTTCACAGGAAAAGTGGAACTTTCAGCATCTTTAGTGGTAAGATGTGAAGTTCTCTCTGCTGTAGCATTTGAGCTGAAAGAAAGCATTAATTAATAACAAAGAGTATCCTCCATGCCAAAGCAATGCACATTTAAGGAGCCACATAAAACTACAGAAGCCAAGCAGAATATGCTAACATTTCTCAGAAAACTTGTATATAATATTCAACTATCTATCAAACAACATTCTTAAACAAAATACTGAATATTTAAGAAACAAAAGGAAACTGTTTTTAATAGACAATATTTTGTATGGAAATTAGCTATTACCTTTTGCTAAACCCAAAATTGAGATCTTAAATTTTATCCTTTTTTTAACCTTAGCAGTTTGTTACATTTACTCCACACCTCACAACAAATCACTAGTGGCAGAGCTGCGCAAAATGTACACAGAAATATTTTAAAATATGCATTATCACATCAGTGTTTTGATTATAAGAAGAATTTTATCAAATACACTAAATGCAAAGAGAAACAATGTTCAACAAACAGTACTATCAGCTGCATCATCAGAACAGCCCTTTGCAAGGGGACAGTGTAAATGCCTTAAGGGGAACACAGATGTCTCCTCTGATGAGCTTTGCAAATATACTTCATTTGCAGCAGTTGTGTCCACATCTTGTTTGATATCTCACTATTGTCAGTGGTCCATAGGTGGAAGGTATATTTCCTCTGCACCACACTCTTATCATGACCATGCAACACAGCATTATCAGAAGGAACACTCCTGTATTTATGTACTTTCCTTCTAGCTGTATCTAAGAAAGTAGCAGCACGGACTTCTAACTTATATTTGATATTAATTATTACAGTGATACAGTCTTAGAAATATTTTTGAGCAATAAAGACTTGTATAACAGAAGTCACCCTCCAGTATAGTCACCCTCTTTCCCTAAGCCAGTTTTGCTATCACTGTCTGAATACTAACCATGTTCTTGACTTTTTTCAAATAATACTACTACTCAAAACTTGACACAAGATTTTTAATGTGTTTGCTCTTCTTTACTTTAATGATAGAATGCCACAGATGCCTTAATTTAGAAATTAAGGAAGCACTAGGTTTCAAAAATGTTAGCAAAGTATATTTATTCCAACTGTAGAAAAAACTGAATGCTTTACCATAATTTCAGAATAGATTCTACAAGTGTGGGCACCTATCTAAAGCCACAGAAGTCAGCAAAGCAGAAAGCTTCTGAAGACAACTTTACAGTAGGTAATTCCCATAGCAGAAGCTATATGCTGACTGAAACATCCCAGGACCAGTTTCAATTAGACTAAACTGAAATCTGCATTACCAAAAGCAAGCTTTTAAAAATTAGAAGTTTTAATTAAGATATTTATGAATCATATGTCTAATACATACACATTTCTATTTCTCAGTTTTCTGAGCTAAGATTTCAAATGAAAGGTTTTAAGTCCAATTAAGTCCAATTCTCAGTATATTTCATGTCATTCTTTTATGAAACATACTGTGTATCCTTTTCTTGATTTGATTTTAGCAGGTACATCTACCTTATGCTCCCCTAACTCAACACCACATAGAAGTAGTTAAACTGATAAAATGGAGGAGAAAAATTACTCTCTCTTTGACTAGTCATATACTTCATGGCAGACTTAACAGAAAAATACGTTTAATATTGGCATATATTAACACTAAAAGCAAGCTGATGGAGGAAAAATTCAAGACAGTCACTTTTCTTCCTATATTAGAATGTCTTCGCTGATAATAAAGTAATTTCTTGGCATCATACCAAGAAATTACCATATTGTTGGTTTTATTATTTTAGTTTAACCACTAAATATATATATATATTTTTTTTTTTTATGAGACAAGATCCACTGAAATTACAGGAGCTTCACAAAACACAAGGTGGCTATCTGACAGGTGTAGTGACAACCAGAAATACTACAGCTACATTGTAGAGTTGAATACTCCTATGCTAAAGAAATATGTACACCTAGAAGAACTTTCTCTCCCACAGGACTGTGGGCAGAAGCTGACCCTTTGATCCACAGCAAAAGCCCTTCATGAAATCCTTGGTATTGTCAATAATAAATCAATATTCAGAAAAATAAAATGCATAAATGGAACCTAAACTAGCTGTAGTTACCATAGAAACCATTGAGACTTACTCAACACTTCCTACTCTATTCCATTATCATTCAGTATCTCATTAACTCAAATGGAGAAGCATTGTTCCTATTCCTATGGAGACCCTGGAAATAGCCCACATGGTTTCGACAGGAGATTAAAGCAACATAGTACACATGTCTTGGATTCATTTATGTGCCACCAAGGCCTATGAAAGATTAAAAATAACTAAAAGGACAAAGTCCATTTCTCAGTAGAGAAGAGCATAATCCAAACTGTTCCCTATGAACAGCAGGTAAGTAACAAAGAGCAGCAAGCATTTTATAATCTGTGAACAACTGCTATGAACAAATCTGTACAATTACACTAAGACACTGAAAGGCACATTCCCAGCACCTTTGTGCACTGTCTTTATAGACATGCCCTAACTTGCTAAGACTATGCCCTTTAGTTATTATGACATTTCTTATATTGGTTTACCAGGGTAAGGAAAGGGAAACTTTTGTACAGCTATGATAGTATATAATCTAAAATGCATACACTACTCTTTCCATCTCAGAAGACCTAAAAAACCCACCCCATCTGCTACACAGAGGTTCAGAACTATGTATACTGTTAAATAAACAAGACTCATGAATATTTGAATGACGATGTATTAAAGGTAAGATGCTTCCCCATCACTCTCTTCTGACAAGATAAATGTCTTCTTTTTCTACTCTAGTAATTTAGAGTGTGTGTCAACTTTTGATCTAGCAATTAGAAGGTATGACTGCAAGCGACAAAAAATGCCCCCCAGAGCCAGTGCAGTAGTTTATCCAGCACAGAGACAAATCTGACTGTGTTAACATGAAATGCTTTCAGGGAAGAACAGAAAAGAACAGTAATTTTTTGTACTCCATTGCATTCATAGAGTCTTTAGAATAGCTAAGTTGATTATCCCTTCCCATACTCTGTAATAGCTGTTTGGTATCTGTAGCCTATTTGTCCTCTTCATTTTTTCTACCTGTTGACACGCAAAAAAAGAAGAAATAATCCAGAAGTTCACTGATACCAACATTAAAAAAACCACTTTCAAAAAAATCTCTCTTAAGTTCATCTCTAACAAAGTTGTCCATGTTTGTATCATCTGGTTAATAATAGTTTGGCATAGATTGTCCACCAATACTAGCACAATCCCATGTATGTCAAATTTTATGTCTATACTGCCTGATCAAAATGAAAACTACTCCTAGAGACTGAAAGAACGGAAATCTGTTTCCTAATGGTTCTCTGTTGGAATTAATACAAATACACTCTGAGGAGCAGGGAACAGGTACAACTCCTACCTCATAACCAAGGTCTAAAGGTACAAGTGGAGATATTAACATAATATATTTGAGACATTATCCTTCCCAATAAGCCTGCTCTTAGATACTCATTGGGTGAAGGAGTAAAAAATAACACAAGGCAAGCATTTTGTACCGAAGAATCAGACATAAAACTGACCACTCCTCTGGAGCAATGCGTGAAAACTGGCAGCACAACTTCTTCTGAGCTCCCAAAAAGTAGGAAAGAGTAGGTGTAAACAATATTGAGTTTTACATAAGAGCACCAGTATGAGAAGCATTTGTGACAGTTAATTCTGCCAGTGAATCACTTCCACAGAGATTGTGTGAAAGTTTGTTTGTATACATAGATTAATTTGCAAAATATACATACTTTGGTTTTGCCTAGTTAGCTCTAACATGTACATCTAAAAAATACTGCCAAAATTTAAATGACAAGCTTGTTTTTTGGTCACAACTCACAGCAAACACTGCTGGCAGGCCCAGACATCCAGCACAAAGAGGTTTTATGGCAAGTTTCAGATAATTAAAAAGGTTGATTTATTTTTATTTGAAACAGAACATATAATTGAAGTTAAAAGCAAAATATTGCAAGGTTTGAAAAGGTTTTAATTTCTTTTTGTTTATTCTTTAAATGTAGTTATTTTTGATTTATCAATGGAATGGAAGGGGAAGAGACAGAATATTGTGTTGCTTGGGTTTTCTTGTTTGGTTGGTGTTTTGCTTTTATTTGAGTTACAGAACTCTTCCCTCTCCCACAATTATCAATGAAGTAAATGTTTTTAAGAAAAACAGTGAGGAGGGGAATCATCTCTTTCAAAGATTTCAGAGCTACTGTGTTTGTCAGGAATGGATTAAATCATTTTACTGTCTCCCATGACCCAGATCATGAATAATGAGCAACATCCCTTACTTTCCAGTAGATGCTCTGAAACACATGATTTGGAAAATGGTTTTTTTTCCCAAAATAATTTTCAACTTAAAAAAACCGAACTGTTGCATGTTGAACTAATTCTACAGCCACAATGTTGAAGTAGATCACCTAATCTGTATTTTAAAAGTTGCCTACTCATTTTTATCTATTGTCTAAACAGAAATGCTGGATTTTGCAAGACAATTGGACAAATGGCCACATGTTCGTGTAAAAGTCCTACTCTGTACTGCAACTGCATGGATGTGAAGCTGTGATCTTTAAAAATAAACTTTGTCCTGTATTTTCTATACTGTTGGTGTTTATTTTCCTCACCCTTGAGTAGTCATGAAGTTTAAATATTGAAGAGGTAATCATAGGAGCAGCCACTATATAAATATTTGTTCAAACACTCACAAAGCACCTGGACAAACCGACCTGATATATCAGAAGTTGTTTTGTAAGGTTACCGGGGTAGAAATAAGAGCTAGACCAGACACATCAAATATATGGTGACATATTCCAGTAGAGAGGGGTCCAAAGAATACTCAGTTTTAGTTACACAAACAGCACTTGACATTCCACTAAAACTCACTTTGGAGAAAATGACTGTCCAGGTAAGAATAATGAGAGTTTTTTCCATGGGCACACATACAAGTTTGTACTTCACACTGATGTCTGTTCAACACTCTGATAACTTGTCTCCTTTGATTGTCCAACAAACCCAGGAGGCAGTTACACAACAACCTTCAGGTGATCATGCTGAACTGTAGACCAATTATAACGCCTTTCCCAAGCCCATTTTCAGTGGACCACTTTTAAAACCTTTTTTGTAAACACCGGATATTTAAGATTGTTATTAATTTAAATTCTTGTGGTGTAAAAAAGTACTATAATTTCTTTAGCTGCAGATATCTCATACGGTTTTCATTTCATAGCACTGTAAAGTCACCAGTTTTCTTCTTCAGGGGGAAGAAAAAAAAAACCTCCACACTTCGATTCAAAAATATAATAGCTGGCAGGAACAGGCAGTGTTAAGTTAGTAGGAGTTCATGAGTAAGTCATAATATTTTCAAACAATAATCTTTGATGAAAATATTGACTTGACTTAACTACATCCTCTATCTACAAATAATGTGAATATTCTCTCTAGCACAAATGTTCATTGAAGCAGTGAACCTTTAGCAAACATAACTATAAAGTTAAATTTAAATGAATGGTCAATGTTCATACTGGAAATGGTGCTTCAGAAATTACATCCTATCAATCCAAATCCTGAAACTTATGAATGCTATAGTAAAATAAATGTATATTGTTTTCTTAACTGAACAAAATTAACTAACAGGCTTCAAACATCACTACTTGTTTCTCAAATGGTTATTCATATTGTTAAGACCAGATGTGTACAATACCTGCTGTTATAACCTGACAAGAATATAAGTATACTCTCAGATATATTCTGACCAGTGGTGTTGGCCAGCTGTATACAAAGAACTCCAGAAATAAACCAGACCCAACTAAGAAGCAATGTAAATTGCAAGTATAAAAAAAAAAATCCTAAAGAAATTGTCATTAAATGGAATTTAATAAGTCGTCTCGGTATCTTGATTAAAAATGCATAGTAAAACATGGATTAGATTTTAGGGTTTGGTCTCAATCATTTGTTTGTATTTATGCTCACATATACCTCAGTAAAAACAACACAGGCCAATTTCTAACCACATAGCTAGCAGCATAGGCCTTTGGTTTAGGGTGATTTCTGGCCTTCATATTTAAATTGGAACAAAAAGCATGGCTCTAAGATTTGTCATTTTTAATGCTAAAGACAGCAGGAAAACATGCAAAGGATCAATATGCCACTTTTCATAAGACAACCGATCCATCAGTTTCTCATAGGAGACACGTAGTGCTAAAAGCAGCAACCAAACATGCTTTCAAGCTCTTGATAAAAGTCAGTATTTAACATAACCAAATGGGCAGAAGAAATCTTTAGGGAAATCAAATTAATACTACTGCAGAAGAACACAGCAGCAATTGAGCCCCCTCAGCTTTTCACTGTGAAAGACTTGATCAGGGGGTACATTTTCTTTTCTTTACTTCCCCTTCCCTTCCTCCACTCAATTACTCTACAGACCAGAACTGACTCACAGTAAAACCTCTTTTAACCAAAGTAAACAATCAAGGACACAAATTCTGTTTTCAGTTTTTCTCAAACTAGTTCCAATCTCTCACTTGGATTTTTAAAAGTTTTAAATGAGATTTAAGTCACTGTAGCTGTTAGATTATAAGTACATGCATTCCAACACAGAAACCATTTCAAATCACATAGGAGCCAGCTTTTACTGCAGTGAACTCCACAGAAAACTCTTGTAAATTAAGTATGGTCTGACAAGGCTGTAAAATGATTACATTCAAATAAAGTGAAAACTATGAAGTTTTTTCAGTGGAAGTTTAAACCACATGTTATCAATATCTGATTTGTGTCTCCTTTTGATACATAATTGTTCACATGTTTAAAGAATTTCCTAAGTTAGTAAAGAAAGAGATCAAGACAATATAAAATCATTCTTAGCCTACTGAAAGTATCACAAAACCCACTGCATGGCCAATTCAAACTTGTCTTTGCTTTACAGTTCTGACCACTACCTACATTTCTAAAACTATGCTTATTGTCCAAGTTGACTCCCATTTTTGCTTGCACAATTTTAGTTCAAGACAAAGAGGCTTACAGCTTTACTGCATAACATGAAATTACTAAATTCAGTGTTTCTTGCACAGTTCAAAATCATGGTGCCAGAACACTTGAAATCGGCTGCAGGGTGGACTAGAAGTCAGTTTTTCTTACTTGCTGTCTCTGCTTCTCTCTTGCAGTGAGAATTAGTATGCTATTTTACTTCCAAAACAGAAAAATGGAATTGATTCAGTACCAATGCAACAAACTGATCAAATATCCATAACTAATGCTGGGACACAGCGGTTTTTAAAAAATATTCTTTAAATTAAGAACATAGAAAAATCACAGAAAACTTACAAGTACTCTGCCAGTTAATGTCTGGGCAGATATCATGACTCCTGCCCAATCCTTCACAGAGGTCATCCATCCCACTTCTGCTGCCACATTCTCCTCTTTTTCATCTGTTGGTTTGCAGGCCCCATCTGCCTGTGTATCTCCACCACCATTGATCTTCTGGGCCTCCTGTAAAATAAGTATTTGGGTTAGTTAATGTTTAGCAATTTGACAGTCAAAGTCAGTGTACAGTTGTGGCTAAGAAAGGCTATGAAAAAAGCATATCAGGCTTACTGGATTCCTGCTAGATGAAATCCAGTGCCTATGTGGCCATACCTTTTCAGAAATAATAGAAGTGTTCTATCAGATACCCACCTAAAACCTAGGTAATAATCCTCTCCTGGATATTACATCTTAAAAACATATATTCGGCATCAAATATTCTTTATGTTCCTTCCCTATAAGTAACATAATTGCCAAGAGCTATGTACACAATGATAGAGCTACATATAAATGAGTTGTTCAGATATACACTGAAGGACCTTTTGATGTATTAGCAATGTTTACTAGGTATGAACATTATTTATGTACAATTTTCATTTACTATCACTAGAATTAATTACCTGAATAAACCTTCACTGAGAAGCATAATGTAACAAGACAATAATTATCAAGTGTGAGGGGAACAATATACACCATAGAGAATCTGCAGGGAGCTGCCATGATATCAGTGAGCCACTGTTTCAATGAAAGTGTTTAATATATCATAGGAATTCTTCTGTCAGTAAGTAGCTCTCTCAGAGCAGAGAACTAGAAATTAAAGAGGAGCCTCAGCTGCACTAAACTGCCTGATGATTCACACGCCCTGGAATTCATATCAGTCTCTCACAGATACTGCAACAAGGATGTCATTGTCCTGGTTTGAGTGAGAAAAGAACTAGTTCTGTTCAGTAATTTTTACTTTTCAGCTCAGTTCTTCTAACTAACTGCACTGTCTGAAGGTAGCAGCCTGTTCTCAGAGACAGTGTCTGCTACTAGCAGTGATAACACCTCATGTTTAGAGTTACTACCAAGGCTTGGTGTGCAGACCAAGGCCACTGATGGATCTTGTGTACCACATTGGGGGGGTGCAGAAAGTGAAAGGCTGCACCTGCAGGGAGGAGAGGACAGGACAGGTGACCCCAAACTGACGAACGAGGGATTCCAGCCCATATACGTCATATTTGGTTTAGAGCTGAGGGATCCAAGGGGTCTCTGGGCTCTTCTCCCCTCTTGGACTGCTTTGCCAGCTTTTGCTTGGCTTGG
>WUAM01000323.1:32180785-32195687 GCA_024336885.1 Actenoides hombroni
ACTGGTTTTGTATATATTTGTATATATTCCATTTTTATAATTATTAATTTCATTTTCATTAAAGCTGTTCTAGTTTCATTTTCTAATCGCTAAGTCTCTCTCCCTTATTCCCTTTCTCCTTCCCTTTGGGGGGGGAGGGAGGGGGCTAACAAAGAGCGTCTGTTATAGGTCTAAGGGGCCGCCCTGACACTAAACCGTGACAGTCATGCTTTGTAACTGCCTGCCATGTGCTACAGTCACGGGTGCTGCACAAAAATCAAGGGAAATTACAGGAAAAGCCAGCCTGCATTGTACAGCACTTAAATCGTGTAATATGCAAAGTATCAGACTGTACCATAAGCATGCCTTTGGTGACATCATAATACTAATGACTTCCTGAATACTTGACAGGTTATGCTAAACAAGCAGAAGGGAGGCGGCAAAATTCAGTGCTGAGGCAAGTACTGAGCACTTCAACTACACTCATAGATCCCCATCAGTGCTTTGAGCACTCTACACAGACCAACAGCTTGAAAGATCTTGCTTATAAATTACTTGCCTATAGGCCACCAAGCAGGAAACAGACTGCCATGAATCCCCTTTGGGATAACCACTACACAAGCAAAGATGCTTGATGCTAGTTCATTAATTATTACTACAGTAAGAATACTACACTACCACAGCCAAAACACAGAGCTGTGAGATGGCCTTAAGGACACAGATGGACAAAAAAGTAAGGGCACTTCCTGAGAGCAGTACCGAACTAATAAAGCACTTCCACTGAATGTGTCAGCAAAGGGCAGTAAAGGAACACTAGAAATGTAATATAGAGACCAATAGTTGTTTTTAGAGAATGCCAGTATTGCAACTTAATTAGCTAATCAGACTCTTCTTTGTTAGTCTGTCTCCTGAAAATGTGGGCTCTATCTTCTTACTAGCTGTTACAGCACAGAGCGTGATGTGGCTATTTTCATAACAAAATTATTCAGAAACAACAGTAATTCAGTACTTCCTAAGCCTTCCCAGCCAGACAGAAAATAAAGACTACTTTGTATTTGCATAACTGGACCTCATTCCCTGACAACTTTGAACACAGTCAATCAGATGTTTGCACTCAGCATTGAAAGTTGTACACTTCAATTATAAACAACGAAAAGAGAAATGCAGCTACTTTGGGGGGTTTGGGGAGGGTTTGGTTATTTTTTGGGTTTTTTGGAGGTTTTGTTGGGGTTTTTTTGAGTGGATAGTGTGACTGTACATACCAGACATTTAAATAAAACAAAATATTGAGGTTTAGGCAACCTAGACATATCTCCAAAGTCCTGGGGGCACTCAGGGGCCTCAGTGGCCCTGACTGCTCTCCCCTGGGGTCTCCCCCCACACTGCCTGTGGCCCAGGATGCCATTTCAGTCCAGCCCAGGCCCACCAGCTCCCCACTGTCCTACCCAGCTGGGCTCCCTGTTACCAGGGAGCAGTAGGCACTGCCTGGGGAGCCCCCAGCCCCAAAGCACCCTGACAGCTACTGACTTGTTAAAGATTACACATGCTATTTATTTCTCTCTTCCCACGAGTCTGTCTGCCTTTCATATCTGTTAGATTTCATCTGTCAGATTGTAAACTCTGCACACCAGATTTTACTGCATGGTTCTCGTCTGCAGAGCTCTGTGGGCTTTTATACTCTTTACAAGTTTCTATTGAATAAAAGTACTAATAAAGTTTTCATAGTAAAGGCAGTGTAATTATCTTTTCCTCTCAGATTAGAAACCAAATTAAGTACCTAACTCAGTCATCATAAGAGTAAGGATGCAACCACCAACTTCCTTGGTTTTTCCACCCAGTAACCCCACTTAAAATCTCCAGGATGCACACCTTGCTATAAACATTCATAAGTATGGATTTTGGTATAAAAAGTCACAAAACTACAGATCATGAAATAAAAGGAGGAAGAAGTCCATTTTATGGTAGTGAATTTTAAAGTATTAAGATTGGAAAATTCTGCTATTGTTTTTATACTCCTTACCCCCGACTTTTTTGTCAATACATCAAACTGAATTTTAAAGACATGATTATTCATAAGATTATAAAAATAAAATATCCTAACAAAATAGTTGACATTTTTCTTCACTGAAGAAAAAAGGTACCTTTTATATTTTCAAAAGTTTCTAACACCCTACAGTTCTTTTTGTTGTATTGATTTTGGTTGCCAATAGAACAGAGCAGTAAGATGTGACAGACCTATGCAGTAGCTGATTCTCTGATGGTAATGTCTGTAATACATTTCAACAGCTGTATATCTGCATACCAGCTGGATATCTGTATACCACTTCACCTCTATTAAAATCTCCCACTCATATTATTTCTTAATTAAAATATAAGTAAAACAATCATCCCCTGCCAAGTATCATTGGGAGTAGGATCTTATGATTAGCTACATACCAAGCCTAACTCTTGCTGTTATTGTAGTTAGAATTAATAAACAGATTAGTTGCTGTTATTTAACATTTGTTTGCAGTTGGGATATATTTTTTATCTACATGGCTAACTTATTATTTTACTTAATCGGCAGTTAGTTATTAAGAAAAGTTTATTCCAAAGCCATTATGCAATTGTACAGACATCATTAAAGGAGATTTAAAGGTTGCTTTCATTTACACTGTGTACAAATCAGTCCTGTTATTAACTGTACAGTCCTGTTCCATTGCTATTTCTTCACCTCAAAGCACTGAGTAACCAACACCACAACCTGAAAAAGGTGCTTAAAAAAAATAACCTGACACTGACAGTGATTGTTTAATTATTTACAAGCTCAGTAGCTACAAGTAAGGTAATACTATCTTTATCCACTCTGCTTACCTGTTGTTTCACAAAGTGTTCATTATTTTAATTACTTAATGACAGGAACATTCAGGTAGATTATGTGAGAAGCAGCATATTTTATGAAATACAAAGCCTTTCCTATGAGGACAGGCTGAGACAGCTGGCCTTGCTCAGCCTGGAGAAGAGAAGAATCCGGGAAGACCTTATTGCAGCCTACCAGTATCTCCAGGGGCCCTACAAGAAAACTGGGGATGGACTTTTTACAAAGGCCTGTAGTGATAGCATGAGGGGTAATGGTTTGAACCTGGAAGAGGGTAGATTTAGTCTGGAAATAAGATGGAAATTCTTCACTCTGATGGTGGTGAGACACTTCAACAGGTTGCCCAGGAAAGCTGTAGAAGCTCCACCACTGGAAGTGTCCAAATCCAGGTTGGATGAGGCCT
The DNA here is from genome assembly GCA_024336885.1 of Actenoides hombroni. Lineage (NCBI taxonomy): Eukaryota > Metazoa > Chordata > Aves > Coraciiformes > Alcedinidae > Actenoides > Actenoides hombroni. The sequence continues at coordinate 32,184,025 of WUAM01000323.1, forward strand.
TGAGCAACCTGGTCTAGTGGGAGGTGTCCCTAACCATGGCAAAGGGGTTGGAACTAGATGATCTTTAAGGTCCCTTTCAACCCAAGCCACTATATGATTCTATGACATGTATGCCCTCAATTTAATGACAAAATTGAAAAGAATGCATGATGAGAAGGGGTGTACAAGAATCAGGACTCACTGTTCTACCAATCATTTGACATGGACCTGGACCACAAACTTCAATATTCTGCCTTAAGTTTTCTTCAATAAATATTTATATTACACAAGTGTTGGAATGCTTAAACTCAGTAACCTTAAGAAAGCAGACTTCAGAAAGGGAAAAGACACTCAAAAACAGCTTTCAGTTTTGAAAATGAAGTCCGGCCTGCTTCACTTTGCCTCTCTCTAGAATATCTGTACAAACACAGAACTAACGCACAGACACTCCACTCAATCCAGGGCTGCACAAATTAAAACCAGAAAATTATTATAAAAACTTAAAACATCTTCTAAGAGTCATTTGTCTTTTTAGAAGTCCTACAAAAGAAAAAAAACAAAACAGGACACTATTAAGACAACCTGTAAGCACTCTCTTAAGTATGGTGCTGGAAAAAAAAAAGACTTTCATCTCTTATTAAGAGATGTTAGTAACCTTAGGAAACACGCCGGTAGTGTGAAGGAAAAGAACTGAGTTAAAGTCTCACATAGCAAAGAAAAGGACTTTTGATACTCTTGCATATCTAACATTTAACTAGTATGAACAGCATACAAAAATCATGAAGTATAAACTACAAAGAGAACACAGGGCATTGAATCATGCCCGCATCACGCAAGAGGAAGCACTATGCTCAATTTAAGCAGATGTGTAACAGCAATGCCAATGAAGCAAGGCCAGTATTAGCCTTGGAATTCCATCCTAGAGAACATGAGATGTGAAAGGACTGTACCTAGTCTGAAGCATGCAGTAATAAAATATAGTTTGCGGAAGTTAGGAATAGGCTGTTTCAGATAATGATGCCAGCAACTTGTAACTTTATCTCTATTAACTGCCCCTCAATTAACAGCACTGCATTCCTAGAGCCTGCATTTTAAAAAAGGTCTATATTGGACCAGCAACAATTTCATACAGTCCACTCTTATACATTGGAAATCTGTGTTTATGTTCCTTTCCTGTTCATTCATCTGCTTCCCCAAAGCCATCAACAGATGCTACATGAAGAGGAATAATTTTGCATATAAGACTGTTTCTCCTTTCTATTAGGCAGACCTCTAAAACAGTAAGTTCATTACATTTCTATCAGTAATTCAACTACATGCCCTTAAACACATTCTTCTCAGCATTCTGGTAACTCCAAACAGGGGTCTAAAGTTTATACAAAACTACAATATTACCCTGAATTCTCAGCAGATGGGCAATGTACAGTGTATGTCAAGACATCAGGTACCCACTGAGCGCATTGTCAGAGCAGATGCTCTCCATCAAATACAGTTACCATCTGTAGTCTTCATCTCAATAGTTACTAAGTACCAATTAATCCAGTGCTAAAATCAAGCAAAACAAAAAGAACTGAAGCAGTTCTACTGCAGTTTAGCAAACACAGGATTTCACTGTAATATTAATAATCAAAGTAGAGAATAATATGAAAAAAATAGCTATATGGAGACTTACAAACCTCTTTGAAAAGAGTCAGTCTTGGAGGAAAGAGAAAGCAAAGGCTAAATAAACTATATGTGAGCTGAGGTATTCCCTAGAAACTGGCCTATCCACTACATTTCTTTGAATATTAGTTTCTGAATCAATATTAGGTTACACTGACGTCAGTTATCATACTGTAGCTATGGTTTGGCTTGTTCCAAAGGATAAATTATTGATACCCAGAAAAACATTATTCCTTCCACTGAATAAAAGGAAACAGAATGATCTGTGGAAAACATGGCTGATGAGATAGCCAAGCATTTTTCTATCATAAAATATTCACAAGCTATGTAATTTAATATTTGCAAATCTGGCAGGTTAAGAAAAATTAAGTGCAAAATAGATTCTAAAACTCTGCTTAGTAGTTTAGTACTGGGATGGTAAACTCTTGTGAGACACCTATACTTTTCCTTTCTGCCTACCTGCAGAAATTCTTTGAACCTCCTTGCCAGTCCTTACTTTCAACTAGAACCTTATTTTCTGTGGTGACCAAAACCAAAAATCCTTCCTGGTGAAGAGTTTAACTTCCAAGACCAAATACATTATCTGTTTTTAGAGAGACCAGATTCTCTGCTACATTTGTGCATGCTTTCAGTAATCCTGATAGGGTTTTTTTCTGTGCCCTTCATATTTCCAGTATGGGTTACTCGTATAAAATCCCCTTTTCATATCATTGTGTTGACTGATAAAAATTGCTGCAGTAGAGGAATTAATTCTAAAACCTTGACCTGATAGGCAAGGGAAACTAGATTAGTAAAACAGTGTTCCATCCATGATGTCACAAACAGCATAACAGTCTGTTAAATGAAGGGTTCCTGAGTACACTTCTCATTTAAGAATGAGACAGCAGACACCTACGTTATCTGAAGTAAAACACAAAAAGACTCAGTTCAAAGTTGAAAAGTTTTGGCATGTCAATGGAGATGTTATGAAGCAACACCTCCATTAATGTAAAACTGTATCTGAAGAACTGGAAATCTGGCTGAGTCATTTCCATACCAGCCTAAGAATTAGGAGACATGCTGAAGTCCCTGTTCTGCCACCACATTTCTCAAGTCCTATGCCATGTTATCTTGTCTCTTCATGTCTTCACTCCACAGTTATAGAATAGGAGTAATTGTAGTTTCTGTTGTTTAAGAATCTTACCAAGATAAATACACTCAGGATTTTAGTTGTTTCAATATTACACAAATGGAAGATGATGCAGGTCATATAATCATAGGGAATCATAAAGTAAGATGAACTAAAAACATACTTGTAAAGACTGTCAGACTAGTTATAGAAGGCAAACATGTAATGGAAATGTGAAAGAAAAGCAATTAAGAACTTCAGTCATTATAGTAAAGCGAAAAAACATAGTCAAAATACAGGCAAGTAAAAATAGATGATAAAACCAGTGCTCAATGAAGGTATAGAAGAGGAAATAGGGGAGGAATAAAGAAGGATTGCACAATATGACCATCCAATAACATTTTTTTGAATTACACTTAATGAGATTGCCAAGAGGAATGCAAGATTTTTGCAACTAAAAATCTGTTATAAAAACAAAGTAATTACAAACTTACGTGCATTCAAATGGACAAACAGTGGGTTTTAAAAACTTTACTCTTGGTTCAAGTTAGCAACACTTCATAGCAATAGTTATGTAAGCTTTGACTACAAGTTCAGAAATTTGTGTGAATAATTAATAAAAAACATCCTTAAGTTTCCCTCTGTTACTTCTGATCATTTATCAGACCATATTTGTAGCAATAAATAACTGGTGAACTAAAGACATGAATTAATGGTGAAGGCATATAACAAGTTAAATTACTGTCTGCAATACATAAAAAAAATAAAGACAAGAAAAGTCAGTGAAGTACAGAAGCATTCAGTGAAAATAGTTCACAAATTGTAAAACTAACACCTAGTCCTTATCCATAATTTTATTTTCCTTTTCAATAGTCAGGGCATTTCTTATTAATTTCCTTCATGAAGACCAAATTATTATCACATTAAAATACTTCCTAAAGACCCTATTCAATTATAAAGTAGCAGACAAAAGGGCAAAACAAGCACTTCATTTTATTAACGGAAACATTAAGTTAAACTCAAGGGAGACATGTCATTACTCTTTGGTCCCTATGTACTGTAGAAATAGGTATATTAGACATAATAAACAATTACCATGCAAGACAAAATATTAGCCTGTAACTGTCTTTTCTGTAGTTCAACCATTATATTGAGACCATTCTTTTAAAAGGTATTTTAAAAAGAACTTTAGAATAGCCATGCCAGATCACTTAACATTAAATAAAATGGAAACTAAATTTAAAGCTAAAATACATGAAGCAGTATCAGATGGGACTGAGTTATCAAAACTGTAAAAAGGGATCCTTAACATAAAAGCACAGAGAAGGGTAGAAAGGTGCACACATCTTCTGTTACCCTCCCAGTTTTGTTTCCTCCCACCTACTAAAACGCAAATCAAAGAAAGCATACAATTGAAAATAAAACTGATACAGACATTACCATGAAATGAACACAGCCAATTACCTACATCCTATTGAATGATTAATCCAGGAGAAATGTCTTTGTCACAGATGATAAAACATTTGAAATATCAATTATTCAACAAAAACTTGTTACAAGCAATAAAAAAAGACATTAAACTCGCTGTCTTCATATTTAACTCATTTCTTGTGTTGCTATATGATTCATTGCAATCCAGAAGTCTCTAAGTGCTGCATGAATATGAGAAAAAGGTCTTAAAATATAAGAAAAAAGTGACAAAACAGCAGGGAAATTACCTAACTAGTTTAACTTGATTACAGGAAGTACTTCAGCTGATTGCTTGCAATTTTGTTGTTAACATTAAGTAATACACAACTCAAATTCAAGTTTTTTTAATCATCACCTCTTGGCACATTTTTTACTACTGTGAAAGGATGAAAAATACATGGACAAATCATGTATTTTATTTTGCACAATTTTAAGAGAAGAATTACTAGTAAATCTTTTATGATCTATGTGATCTCAATTAGAGAGTAGCTTTTACAAAATAATTATATGGTAGAAGGTTAAAGAAAAAAACTGCTAAAAAATATTCTCTGCAAGATATATTCAATATTCAAATAGGTCTTTAGAAGGCTCCAAAAGTACATTTATTTCACTAAAAGATATATATAAATACAGTGCACAAAACAAGTATCAAATAGTGTTGCCAAAGAATTAAATTTAGCAGTATCTTTTCAGCTGCATACTTCATCAACTAGAGGAGACTTCTATCTTGTAGCAAAAAGTATACTTTCTTTACCTTAACTTCATATTTTCTAGCTTGTGGTACAAGAAGTATCCAAGAGAAAGCAATGCAGACCAGCTTGTAGGAGGAAATTCTTCCCCTCTTCTGCATGTTACGGAATAATAACACAGCTAGAACCTCTAAGTAACACTGGTTCTCAAAACCACCTCTCTGATACCCAAAAATCACAAAGGCTCCATAGAATAGAAAAGGCATTACACAGTTTAAGGAACAGAGTCTCTACGCACAAGGTACCATAACTACTCCAAAACTGGCATCTTTGTCCTTGCATAAAGGAATTAACTCTTCACTTCCTTAAATGGCAGAACACCCTGGAAAACTTGGTGACAAGAATTTCAGGTCTTCATTTGATTCAAATCAAACATGTTCACATGAAAGGAATCAGCTTAAACACTTGGGTTTTCTATTATATTTGAAATAGTAAATTTTTAATATTGTGTGGGAGTATAGGTAACCTTCCTCAATGCTGAGTCTGTCAAATAGAATTTATCGGCATTTATATTTTCACAAAGAGATTTATTATTTTTTCAGGTTTTAGAGGTAACAGGATAAAAGATGAAGGAGGGAGGGAAGCAGTGGGACAAAAACAGCTGAGAGACTCACAAATATAACTATTTGGTAGTATCATAAAACGCATGGATCAATGATGATTTGAAGAATGCTGGAGAATCATTCTATTACCTGCCCAACTGCATAAACCAGTCATCTTTAAGGCCTTTTTTTGATTCAAGGGTAGTATATAATATTTACACTTGTTGTATTAAAATTATAAAGGAAATCACAATGAATTAAAGGCAACTCTCTGTAGGATATAAAGTCATATCTAAGCCTTTACTAACCAGGAAATTAAGTTCCAGTGTGCAGCACAAATACTTGAAGAGCAGCAGGTCAGCCAATAAGTAGTTAAAAATATTTAACAGCACACAACACTTCTCACCTCAGAGATTACAGACTAATGAAGCTTTCAGACTCGAAGAATTTAGCAGGTAGTGGGAAAGGGGGAAGAGAGAACATCAGAGAGCACGTCAGAGAGCACACAAATGTGCAAGAATGCAGAGGTAAAATATACAGCTCTGATTTTCAAAAATATTGAAAATGCCTATTTCATTATAAAATAACAATTTTAATGATTACTTTGTAATAATTATATTAAACTAAACATTTCGCCCTACAGGACCAGTTATATTACATTGTAAGAAATGTGCAAACACTTCTTTGAGTAGCTATGACCTCATTCATTACCTACTGCTATGGAAACAATTCTGTGTAATCTGAACCTCATGAATCCCTTGCAAAATTAAGTAGACAAAAGTTTTTAAACCTAAAAGAGGAAAAATTCCTTGTAGATTAATTTGGTTTAGATGGCATAAATTATTTTGGTTCACTTCCCAGACACTAAGTATCTGCATCCAAATTATCCTAAATCAGTACTTGTAGACTACAAACACCACAGTTAATACATATATGATACAAAGAATCATATGCAGTTCATGCAAGTTCATAGATACTGACTGAATTCTACGGCAGAGAAAAGAGGAAAGCCAAATTTTTATTTGACTTGCATATTTTAGCTCCTTTTTTTTTTTTTAATACCATACAGAATGAGAACAAGCTCAGTGAATTCTCTTTGACTTTCTTAACCACATCATTTTCAATAACAGGAACAACTTCAATGGCCACAGAGATCATGTCCTCCTCTGTGGGTGCACCAGTGATGTACTGCTAGGAATTGATGCATGACTGTGACATTGAACATAGCCTTTGTTGGCTCAGAAGCGGGACTACTAGAAAATAAAGATACGTGGTGTCCATTCTTGGCTGTCAGAACATGAAGAACTATAGCTTAGTGTTCTTGCTCATGACAGGATTGAACCTGCCTGTACCAAAACTTGCAGATGAAGCTCCTATTCTGACAAGGATTTTCCTGTATGAGAACACCAAGTCTTTTAAGTTCCTCAGAGGCCTTCATTGTTACAGAGTTGCATTAGTAGCAGAGGGCAGATGAGGTGCTTAAAGGCAAATATTCTGTCTGCAGTTTCTGGCTTCAAGACTTACCAAACCAACAAATATGGCTTAAGTCAGAAAAACATGTTATCTCTGAATACTCATTCTGTCTATAAATTATGAATCATACAGCAAGCAGTTCTTGTCCACTGATCAGGAAAGATCAGAGGTGAGAGAATAGGTCAATTTTTAAATCTTTACTTAAGATTTAATAATAGTAAGAAAGAAATTAAAGAATAAGAATTGTTAAATCATCAGAGTAATGAGTTTTAATTTGCTCAGTCTTCAGAAGAGCAGAAGAAGTTGACAATGATCATGAATAAAGTTGATGCTACTATAGAAATTTCCATCTTGAAAACAAATGGAACCCAACCATGACTTTTGTTTATATCTTGCAATTTTGTGATAATTGGGTAAGTTTATTACAGGGCCTAGAACACCAATTTTTTTTTTCCCTTTAGATTTATTTAAATTATTCACATAAAGAGTTTGCAGCAGCAAAAAGATCAAAAAGCTGAAAGCAGGCTGTTACACTTGACACTCTCTGCAAGCTGTTTTACAGAACCTACTCATCAGGTTGAAGCTTTCTGTATTTACAGTGCTGCAAAATTACTTCACACAGCTTCCCAAGATGCATGTGCCCCTTATAATTTATCTGTGAATGAGATTCATAGACAATCTAATCCAAGTATCAAATAAAGTTAGAAAATTTACCTTTACTACTACTTAAAAGAAAAAACAGCTTAATTAAGCCCTAATAAAGAAAAAACAAGTAATGACTCATACATCAGTAATTCACATCTTCCAATTATCTGACTCTAGTTTGTTCAGTAACAAGACATTGAAGTAACACATAACTAGATGATGGATTTTATAAGTGCACTTAGAGAAATAAATGTATCTGTACTTCAGAGTCAGATCATGGAAATCAGGAAAAAAAAAGAATGAACTGTAAGATCAGCTTTATTTTCTAGTTTAAAAGTATGAATTTTATTTTCACAAACTAGTTGAGCAACGGAAATGGAATCTACAGGTTACAAAAGCAGAAGTCATATATAACACGATTCCCATTTTATCTTCACCTCTAAGAAGAGTATTCAAGGATATTTTTCTTCCTGGACACACTCTAAATCTTCACTTTCACAGAATCACAGAATGTTAAGGGATGGAAGGGATCTCAAAAGATCTAGTCCAACCCTGCTGCCAGAGCAGGACCACCTAGAGCAGGTCACATAGGAACGTGTCCAGGTGGGTTTTAAATGTCTCCAGAGACAGAGACTCCACAACCCCTCTGGGCAGCCTGTTCCAGTGCTCTGTCACCCTCACCATGAAAAAGATTTTCCTTATGTTTCTGCAGAATCCTTTATGCTCCAGCTTGTACCCATTATCCCTTGTCCTATCATGGGACATAACAGAGAAGAGACTGGCTCCACCCTCCTGACACTCACTCTTTACATATTTATAAATATTAATGAGGTCACCCCTAAGTCTTCTCTTCTTCAAGCTAAAGAGACCCAGCTCCCTCAGCCTTTCATCATAAGGGAGATGCTCCACTCCCTTAATCATCTTTGTGTCTCTGCACTGGACTCTTTCAAGCAGTTCCCTGTCCTTCTTGAACTGAGGGGCCCAGAACTGAACACAACAGTCCAGATACGGTCTCACCAGGGCAAAGTAGAGGGGGTGGAAAACCTCAAAGGTGATAGAACAACTTACCCTTGGTGCTGTCTCCAGGCATATGAAGGACAAGGGGGTCATCAGGAGCAATCAACATGGTTTTACCAAGGGGAAGTCATGTTTGACCAACCTGATAGCCTTCTACGAAGAAATAACCAGGTGGATAGATGATGGTAGTGCAGTGGATGTGGTCTATCGATTTCAGAAGTAAAGCATTTGACACTGTCTCCCACGGCATTCTTGCAGCTAAACTGAGAAAGTGTGGTCTGGATAATCAGGTAGTGAGGTGGATTGTTAACTGGTTGAAGGAAAGAAGTCACAAAGCAAGACCTACAATGAGATCCTCAAAAGGCATCCTTCACTGTCTTCCCCACCCTGTCCCCAAGCCAGAGTCCCACCCCAGTGGAGCTGAGGTTGTCAAGCCTCACTCTGATCCATGAACCCTGTTACCTATCATAAAAGAAACAAAGCAAGGGCAGTCATTTCAATGTCTGCTGATTCTCAATCTCACGTGCCAATAAAAAAAATCCATATTCTAAAAAGGGAAAATATAAAGCATGCAACTTAATATATACTTTTTTTTTAATTATCTAAAAGAAGCCTCTCTCATCTTTCAAACACATTGTACAACAATATAAAAACAAACAAGAACAACTGAACTGTGTGGTGGTTACACGCAAGACTAACCTTCTTCATGGAATTCTCTTATCAGTATCACCGTTTCCAACACCCAGTTTAAAAGACTGCAAATGGAAGCAGCAAACAAAAGAAAGCATACCTTGAAATGTACAGTGCAAGTGAGGGAAGCTATGAACACTGCCAATTGTGCCTTCATTTTTGTTTGTGATGTTGATTCTGTACAATCACCAAGCAATCAGAAGAATCACTAGAATTCATAGTAGCTAACTTAAAATGTGCTTCCTTGTTAAGGTGAAAGACATGCTACCACTTAAATTGTGAAATATATTGAAAGTCTTCATTGGCTCAGAGAACTAATATGGTTCTCTTCTGGGAGAATGGGGTATTCTCCAGAAGCAAATAACGCAACTGGATTTTTACATACAAAAGGTTAAAAGATAGGCAGATGTCCAAAGATGTGATACACACACCCACCCCTGCACTAGTGCATACACTTCTGTGTTAAGAGAGAATCATGAAGCAACACTACATTTTAAAAAAATTTTGTTTTAACTAACCGTTTTCTCTCATCAGTTGGCCTACTTTAATTCCTTTTCCAAGGGGCTCCAAAAATATCTCTTCTTCAGACTGCACTGGTTTCAATGTAGTGCTGACTGGTTTCTCATACACAAGCAAAGAATGTAATTACATGACTGTTTTCTTGTTAATGCAAATGGTCCTCATTTGTCCAAAAGCTTCATTAAAACCTCATCTTTTTTGTTAGTTACTACTTCTTAGGGGCTAGATTCAACAACTGAAGCTTTCACCTCTTTTGCCAACTCCACTTATTCATATTATACCTAATGGAGTACAGTGGAGTCACTCCTGATTTCCAGTCACATAGCTCAAGACTTGCCTGCACAAGAAAGTTAGACCAATTTAGCTTCAACTTGTCTACACAACAATTTGGAAAATCCTGTGCAAAATGATTTATTTCAATTTAAGGGTGGCTTATGCTTTGTTTTTTCCCTGAGGAATTGACTCAAGCTCAACTGATGTATAACAGACTGAAATATGGGTATCTGTTTGGACTTTTGCACTGGCAGACCTGTGCTTTTTAGTCTCTGGTGAGAATAAGGCTCTTGCCTCTCCTTAGGCTCTTGCCTCTCCAGACATGTGTGCTACAGAGTTTCCTTGTTTCTCTGTAAGAGCGGTGTCCAAACTGTAGTGCATAGGCCACACACGGCCGCTTCCATGATACATTCAATACTGTACCGAGCCACACAGCTTCTGTGTCTCACCGCTCTTACACAAGCAGCAGACTAACTGCCTCCTAGGCACTGTAAAACCTGTCTAAACACAGTCAGGAACCACTGCAGACACCATCTTCGTTCCACAGCAAAAAATAGCACTGCTGCCCCCAGGCAGACCTACTTTTGTAGTTCAGGATACAGGAAGAATACCAAGACATAGTGAAGTAGGAAGAACAGGATTAGGGAGATAGCATGTACACAGGGGAAGCTAAGGTTCCAGCCTTTGCTGGAAGTGAAGGTTCAAGATTTGGATGTGTGCAGGAGAAAGGTGATGGCTGAAGTCTGAAATTAGAGTAAACTTCTGTGGGCGCATGAATGAATAGGGAAGGTTGAGTGTGAGCACTGGACTGTGGTCCTAGATTGGAAGACAGGAACATGCAGTAGGAAAGCTGGGAGAAAAGCCACAGATGCGGCTCTGGTTTTGCATGGTTAGAAAAGCACGTGACCTTGGATGCCAGAAGTTACTGATGATCATAAGCCTGTCAACTAGGTTTGGAAACCCCTGATCTGTGCTACCTCACCATCATTTCTGCACATCCTTTTCTGGTTCTAATACAGTAACAGTTTTCTTGCATCTTTGTACCTACTCATCTACTATCTATTTTCTGCTCTCTGACAAAAACATTTTGTCTTGTCTTGTCCTTTATATTTACCACTAATCTATTATTTAAATTAATGCACTTAATGGCACACTCATCATAAGCAGCACATTTTGAATATTTAAGAGTATCTCACAATAGTAGAACATACTCTACAAAACTGACTTTTTAAAATAGGATAATAATTTAAGAGTAACTTTCTTTTCTAACTCAAGGTTTAAAACCCAGAAGTTTTCTTTAAAAGCAAATGTTATTTGATTTTATGCCTTATTTCAGATTTGCCTCACATATACACACAGAGACATACATACAAACTTGAAATTTCAAAAGCATTCAGCACACAGGAAATTAATGCTGATTTTATTGATTAAATTTCACTCTAGAACCTGGTTTGTAAAGGTAAACCTTATAGAGGCTAAAAGTGACATTTGGAAGTTTATTGCATAATATATATATAGTTAAAAGATACCATATTC
>WUAM01000323.1:32195787-32227835 GCA_024336885.1 Actenoides hombroni
GTCCTGATAGACAGCAAGCTATCCATGGGACAACAATGTGCCCTTGTGGCCAAGAAGGCCAATGTTATCCTGGGGTGTATTAAGAAGAGTGTGTCCAGCAGATCAACAGAGGTTCTCCTCCCCCTCTGCTCTGCCCTGGTGAGACCTCACCTGGAGTATTGAATCCAGTTCTGGGCTCCCTACTTCAAGAGAGACAGAGATCTACTTGAGAGAGTCCAACAGAGGGCTACGAGGATGGTTAAGGGACTGAAACACCTGCCTTATGAGGAAAGACTGAGAGACCAGGAGCTTTTTACTCTGGAGAGGAGAAAAGAAGACTGAGAGGGGATCTAATTAATGTCTATGAATAGATGAGGACTGGGCGTCAAGAAGGTGGGGACAACCTCTTTTCACTTGTGCATTGTGATAAGACAAGGGGAAATGGATTCAAGCTCGAGTACAGGAAGTTCCACATCAACATGAGGAAGAACTTCTTTACTGCAAGGGTTACAGAGCATTGGAATAGACTCCCCAGAGAGGTTGTGGAGTCTCCTTCTGTGGAGACTTTCAAGACCTGTCTGGATGCATTTCTGTGTGATCTGTTCTAGTTTTGTCCTGCTCTGGCAGGGGGTTTGGACTCAATGATCTTCGGAGGTTCTTTCCAAGCCCTAACATTCTGTGGTTCTGTGATTCTGCGAAATGACACCATGGGTGTCATAAAACCATTGGCCACTTGCTGGAATCACTGATCATAGAATCATAGAGTCAGGGTTACCAGCCTAAGGAGTATATTCCTCCTTGAAGATAAGGAAGAGTAGGCGAGAATATTTACTTCACGGAAATAGATATGCTCTGGAATAAATTCTTCTTGATGCTGGATAGTTTATATAATTCTCCAGCATTTCTCTAAGCTTTGACACTCTAGGATCAGCAGTCAAGCACTAAGGGAGCATGGTCTTCTGGGGATTTGCTTGTACAGCCTTTTCCAGGTTATGCAAAGGATAAGAGAAATGCTTTTTGAATAATTCCACTCCTCATGTTTGGACAGTGATTTCAGTTTTTAAAAATACTTATGTATTTCTCTCTCTCTCTGTCTCTCTCTCATCTGTTTTTGCTGAGACATGTGTAACCAAACATTTTGATGAGTGTTTTGCTGATTTTATCTGGTTCCCCTTCTTCTTTTCCAGTACAACATTTTTTAAAAGCATTTTTTAGAAATTCCTTATAAAACCTCCCTCTAGAAGACATTTAAAGTCAGAAAAAGAGATTTTATTTTCTCTTCAGCTCCCTACTGTTATTTCTCTGAAAGTTGCTACCCTCCTCTCTGCAGATGTCTCCACCAAATCAAAACTTTTACTCTAAGGTAAAAAACTTTTACTCTAAAGTAAAAGTTGTCTTCCCTGGGAAATGCGATCATGTTGTTTATGTGTCAGCCCGTACAACTTCCAGCTAACAGCTTTGTAACCGGACAGGCAGGAGAGAATGCCTAAAAATATTGTGACTCTCGTATTTCATCAAAATAAGCAAGTGGAGAAAGGAAAGAGACTTTCTTTTTCATGGATCACACCTTTTATTGAACACTAGAGAATCCACACAAGTGCAAGCCTTCGGAATAAGCTTTCATTTCTTCCTGTGCTTATGGAACCACTTTGTCTGTGGATTCTCACTGCTCTCCCTAATTACAGTCCCCTCCCACGGGCTGTATCACTTTTTCAGCAAGTGTGAAATATTGCCTTGAAACCTATGGTCCCACAATTCACCTTGGGTCTGGCCTGGAGGATTGTGCAATTTCTGTGGTCTGCTCCAGTGCAAACAGGAAAAAAGAATCCAAGCCTCAGTTTTTACAGTGTGCAGCTTGTATGCAGGAAACAGACTGACTCGGCAGCATCTCTGGGCCATTTATTGCTCTGCATTCTCGCCAACAAGACCTGGGCTGTTAGCTCTGCTGGAAGAGGGCTCAGAACTGTCAGCATTCATGGGGCCTCCAATGGCCTATCTTCCCACTGGAGGTCAGCGGGAAAAGGCCTGCAGAAGCTCTTAGGTACTGCTTCGGGAAGAAGGGAAGGTTTCTTCCTCTGTCAGAGTGGTGATGTGAACAAGTGCAATGCTCCCACCTCCCCACCCCAAAAAGAAACAGTTCTAAGTTGCAAGCCAAATCCATTCATTTGTTTTTTAATATCAATCCACAGTTAAGTGGTAATGGCACAGCCAGCTTCAGTACAGTTGAGACCATGTGTGAATTCATCTCTGCCCAAAGGACCCACTTTCCTCACTTATCTGCTACATTTTCCACCCCGCTCAGGTGCTCTATGCTACTTTGGTCTTGGCATCTTCTGGAGATGGAGTTTCCTTTTCTGGAATAGAGATGGAGCCCTTGGGCACTGGGCTGAATTCTTCAGCCTTTTTGTTAATTCATACCATTTATACTTAAATGGGATGAAACCCCATCCTGTGTGCAGTTGTGTTTCTACAGTCTTTAATACTGCACAAATCAGTCCTACAGCTCACTAGTGAGTAGTTCATGCCAGCTAAAATGGACAAGCTCTAAATAAGTCTTTCTCCCACAGTCTTCTTGCTGTCCAAATCCATCAAGGATTAATTTCTTTTTTTGGATTAATTTTAATCTCTACTGACGTGTTTTCTTCTCAGTTAACTTTACTCAAAGGAGGAAATACCCTTGTCATTGTTATATACTGAAGATGAGGATTTTACATTCTCTCCTCTAATCTTTCACACCATGGAGACAGATGTGAAGATGTGACACTGATACCGTTGTATTCCTTCTTCCTGCTTTCTGGACTCCATACCCTGTCACTAGGTTGCTGAACTGGATCACTCCTTTTGGATAAATCACTTTCTCCTTCTCTAGACTTTGGTTTCTCTACCTTTTATAAACTGCAGTGAGGTGAGGTTCCTGGGAAAGAAGAAAGACACAGAAAACACAAAATTATTAACACCACAAAGGCTACTACCAGTTATCCACTTAAATTCAGGAAGTTCTTAATTAAGTTAACATTAAGTAAGGTAACCTTTGTGGTTTGCAATTTCCACCTAAGTGTTCTTTTCAGCCATGGGCAGCACTGGGAGATCCATGTGTATTGGAACAGAAAATTGCCTTCTCTAAATCCTATGTAATTAAATCCCGAGGAACAGAGTGGACCACCACACATTTGTGGAAAGTAAGCGCTCCTATGTACAGCAGCAGATGTGCTCATGCCTGAGGGCAGGACCTGAAGTCCAGGCATCACCACCCCAGGGCTTTAGGCCACACAGCAAAACTGGATGTCAGCCAGAGAGACAACAAGACCCCAAGAGGTTTTAGGAAGTGGGGAAGTTTGAGACATACAGACCCTTTCCTCAACTGGGCACCGGAGAACCTACAGGAAAACATGCAATCAATGGAAGTGTCAAACTATGTCAATCCTTGAAACCCAGGATTATGCAGGAATTAAAGCAATTGCTAGAAAAGCAGCAGGCTCTGCGGAGGGCCAATAAAGGGGCAAGGTTTAGTATGTGATTGGCTTGGCTGTGATCTGCTTCATGTCACTAAGCAAATGTATTATCTAAATTGCAATGTTGACTCAAGGAATAAACTCAAGGAATCTTGCTTGCTTCCTCCCTCCCACACCCAATTTATGTATTGAATGACCAGAAGCAGCTGAACAGTAGCTGAACATTTACTAGCACAAGGTATGAAATGCTGCAGTGAAAGCTTACCTGGGGTTATCCACTGGGGTACATGAATATCAAAACTTTCTGTGGAAATACGTTATTTTAGAAGTAGGGAGAAAATCAGACTGGCTTTCAGTTGCTTCAACTCCAGTTCAAATGTGTCCTCCTTTATATGATCTCAAAATGCTTTATTTCTAAATTTGTGCAACAAAACAGGAATTCACATGTATTTATGGTATTTTTCTTTATGTTGTTTTGCAGAAAATCAGCTCCCATATTCCTCATTAGGGGCACAGATTTCCTGGAAAACTACATATCCCACAAGGCAAGCAAATGTTGGAGCTTTTCTTGGTCCATGATGCCACTCCTATTTGGATAGTTTAATGGGAGGTGTAGTTCATCTGGTTACTAGCCCAGAGAAGAAAACATACACTGGGACAACAACTCCCAGAAGGCAATGCATTCCTGAGCCATGAAACGTAAGTGCTGAAATTACCTCAGAGGAAGGAATCCTCTGCAGGCTGTCTCAGGGGTGAAATACTTCTATTATTGATATTTCAAATGTCAAAACAAGATGTTTTGACATTTAATTAAAAAAAGCTTTTGACATTTTCTGCAGATTAGAAAGTATGGAATTTTTTTAATTTTTTTTTTTATTTAACTTCGTATTTTGGAAACTAAAGCAAATTTTTAAATGTCAGATTTTCCCATGGGATGGAGATTCAGGAGTTTTTCTCAGCTGTAGTTGTGAGCTTGGAATTACTTCTGATAGACAATGGGACCTACAGTCCAAACAGTGAAACACTCTGCAGGCAGAGAAGGAAAATTTCCTCTCTTTGTTCTGTATTTTGAAACAGCGCTCTAATTTAATTCCTTTCCTCCATTATCTGATACAGTTTTGCAAAGTAAGTGATTCCATTGAATAGCTTTCCTCTTTACTACAGAGTAATTCTCTTGTTACTTAACCCTGAATAAATCATGAGTGTAAATCCCCCAGGGAAGAAAAAAGAACTTAGTGCCCCAGTTGGGACCAACTGCTGATGATATTTCTCCTGCAGTTCAGGCTGAGGTTGTGGCCACCCTGTGGCCATCCCCTGGTTAACCAACAAAGATCTGAATTCTGAAGATTGCTAGTATTTTCCATGGATATCTCGCATCCCACCCCAAGAAAAGACCAGGGGATGATGCCCAGTATCTGCCCTGTCAGCAGAAGTTGTATTACACCTGGGAATAAAAAACAAAACAAAGCAACGAATTAAAGTCTTCTGACTGTTGCACAGTAACTAAGACATGAGAGACACACACATCTTTATCGAAAGAGTCTGCTAATATAGTCAGGTGTCAAGTTCCTGTTAATACCCAAGACCCAAAGGAACTTTTATCTGACCAAACTTTATGCTTTTAAAGAGGAGGGTAGTTATGGGGAACAGAGCACGTTGACGGGACAACTCAAAAAAGAGCTTATGAATAAAAAGTGGTTGGTATGTTCTCTTCTGCTAACAAACCAAGGCACTAAGCTGATTGCCTTTGAGCTTGGCAGTGTAAGGAAGCCATGTCTGAGCCTTGTGATCCAGACCTGTGAGGGACTGGATTCAGATTCAAGTTCATTCATGTGCTTTTGCAAATAGGTTGTTTCTCCAAGATAGGCCACATAAAGGGTTAGTGCACTTGATTGTAATGTTAGCATTGAACATGAAATAGGACAGGCCACTCACCCCCACAACAAAAACTTCTTGATCCCAAGGAATGGTCTGTCTGATGATACTGACCAGTGGCAGCTGCTGCAGCATAAGTGCAAGAAACCCCTTAAACAAAAGCCATAGGTTATAGGGAGACGTGTGATAATTGGAATGGTTAGTATCCTACAGCTATAGGATGTATCTCATTTTTGGTTTAGGATTCACCATTGCAATGCCAGATGCTCAAACTCTTACTGAACATTACAAAACTTTGGTTTACAATCATATTTCTTTGCCAGTGAGTTCCACAGGTCATGTTCTGTAGAATATAGAATAGATGCCCTAAATAAATCTGGCAAGGCATATATATCCTAAAGAAAAAGTGAGTAAAGGTAATGCAGGTCTCATGGCATGCCAAAGAGTGAGCAGAGAATCATCAGAAAGCATGAGCAAGAGTTGCCACCATCTTTCCTTAGAGAAGAACAGTGGCTGCAAACAAGAATCTGATGTGATGTTGTCGACTACTTGATGATTTACTAGTGTTGGCTCCAGAGGACATTTGTCACAGGGTGTAAGCAGGAAAGAATGGTCTTGGACTTCAGAAGACTGTCAGAAACTCCCAGTACAGTTTTGCCTACAAAGGGTCACGCAGCATTTTTCATTTGAATTAATCAGTGGGATGAGTTTAAAGCTGATGTTTAAACTCCTAGGCAGACTATCTCATTTGAAACTAATGTAGCTTCAGTCTGATTTACCTTAATTCATTTCAGAAGTGAAGTTGATGACTTAAATGTTAGAAAAAAAGCATATCTAAGATGGTATTTTAATGACCTTAGGGACAAATAGACTTGTCCAAGTTGAGTTAAATAAGCTCGTGAAAAAAGCCAATACATACTTTTTTGTTCTTGAATGTTTCTTTGCAAAGAAATCTGTGCAGATAATGGTTTTCTCATCCTGTGAAGCTTTCTGAGACTTCAGAATTGTTTCATGTCCCACCACGGGATAAACCCAAACTCTTTTGTAGTGGTTTTGGTTCATTTAATTGGGATTTTTGTGGGTTTTTGTTCTCTCTTCCCCTCCTTACCCTGAACAAACAAACAACTATCTCTCTCTGGAAAAGAGTCAGCTGACTAAAACAGCAAAGAGATCTGCTGGGGAGGGAGCCATTACATCCATGAAGTCAATACAGTCTTAAGATGATCTTTCAACATTTTATGATTATTAATGAGGTGGTAAGACCTCAAAACATCATCCTCCTAGTCTGAGACCCAGTCATACTTATTCCAAGACATATATTCTCTATATTAACAGATGTTCTGAGCTGAAAACATCTACATTTAATCAGAAATTCCATCATCAAGCTGGGAAAACCACCTTTATTGAATGTTTGGGTTTGTTTTATTTTACAATGATGCTTTCTTGTAAAAAGATGTGTGGGAGGAAGGTTGGAACAGTAACATTTTCTAATGACAACACTTTTAGTCAATAATCTTGTCTATCTGCAAGCTACTGTTTCCTGGTCTGTGACCTTTGTATGATGCTACTGCCTATCTTAAGGGCTATGCTTATGTGTCTGCTTTTTTTGTTCCCTCTTGTTGCACAGCCTAAACAATCCACACTCTGGGAGGCATAGAAATTGCCATATCCAAGGGGGTCTACTGTCACACTCTCCAACTGACCTGGACCTAAAAGAAGAATGTAACAAAAGTCCAAGGAAACCGAAGTTAAGGAACTAAATAATGTTGAGTGAGTCTAAACAAAGGTCATCTGAATCCTTAGGCTTGTTTAAGATTGTTAGGGTTAGGACTTGAAGAATCTCATTCCTAAATCACCACTGATTTCTGCAGGACTGATGCACCTAAAAAACTTCGGGGAATTTATTTCTGATAGCAAGGTTATTCCTGTCAAGGTCCATATAGACAAAAGAACAATGCAAAGGCTTTAGCATGCATTTTAGGCCATAAATGAAGAGAAGTAATATGGAGTCAAATAATCAAACTTACTGATTTGATGAAGGAAAAGAACTTGTGTGCATTTTAATTCAAAACTTGAATCTGAGAGTAACAGTAATAAAAACAACATATCCAATAAAATTAATGACAACTTATGCCTAGTTGTTTATGAGCCTGGTGAATAAGGTTGTAGTAACTCACGATCTCTTCCTAGTGTATATAAGGAAATGAAGGTGTAAGCATGCATGTCTAAGAAGTGGATGACCAAGGACAGCAGGTTGTTAAAGCCACTTGTTGTTAAAGCCAATAGTCTGAGGTCAGATCAGAATAAGCAGTAGGACAGCCCCCTGCATTTGTGATTTTCGGTTATTTGGATTGTTATCTTGAGGAAGGAGTGTTACTGCAGTTTCACTGCTTTGAACTGGTGGGTCTTTGTCAACAGCGTTGAGAAATAATTAATGACTGTTCTGAAACTAGTTTAGTGACAGAGCTACGAATGGTCCCAGTAAAGGAAATTAGTTGGAAATTACATTGACTAGAAATTCTTAATGTTTTGGGGAAGGTAACAATGTCTTATATCCAGCAACATCCCAACAGTGCTGATCAGAGCTCTGACTTTTCAGGGAGAGGAGTTTGTAAAACAAAGTGAATTTAATGAAGCACCTTAATGCTGTTACTTTGATCAAGTCCAGCTGCATCTTCTTCAGGGAGTAACATCTGTGTGGTGTACCTTTGCACAGTACCTGTTGGTACTCTGGGATAAAGCCCCTTCTATATCCTAAGCTTCAGGACTATGGGTCAAAAAAAAGATGGAAAACAGCTGTGGAAGGGTGGCTTAACCAAAAACACCTAGATCCATGGTGAGAGGTTCACCCCGCCAAGAACTTTTCAGGGGTGCAAACATATTTATGTTATGTCACATTGCACCATGTCCTCACTCAGACATCTTCTAAATTAGCCTATGACTGCATCCAGCTGTGCATTTTTCTATGATTTTTCACTGGAAGAAGAGTCTTTGGGTCACTGAAAATTCAACCAGAATAGTGCATGAGAGTGCCTGGACTCAGGGGGGGAGCCCAAAGGCTCCCAGCATGGGCTGGGAAAGGGGGAACTTGTTTGGATAGCTGGGGCAATTGCTTATTCAATGCATTCCTTTGTGTCCATGGTACAGTTTGCGTGCACTCCAACACCATTAGTAAGCTTGATGTGGAAGCAGGAACAGAAACAAGACTGGAATCCTCAAGTAGGTCAGGAAGGGTAAAATTTCAATCTTCCTACATTATTGGAGAATACATGAAGGAACAGGACAATAATCATCAGATGGAGTTGGCAAATTAAGAGTCAAATTAACAATGTAAAGTTTGTGGGGTTGGTTTGGGGGCTTTTTGTGTTTGTTTTTTTCTTTTTTTTTTTTAAAGGAACATTTGGAGCCAAACTTCTAAGAATGATCACAGAGAATTAGCCCTGCAATTCCTGCTAATAGGAGTCTGGAGACCCTTCCATATGCGCTCTCATCTTCTCCCCCCACTCTATGCTGAAAACTTACCCTCTGAGGGCTATCTGAATGCTGCTAACAGGAAGACAGCTAAACATTTTTCTTGCAGCAAGGACAGAAAGAAAAATGAGCCAGGGTTTTTCTTCTCCTCCCCATAAAACTTGAGCATTCATACCCAGAGTGAATGCAGACAGCCCTGGGACCTGTATAAAAGACCAGCAACTGGCTGTAACCACCATAACTTAGAGTACATTCCACACTAAAATTAGGAGAACTTGGGAATAACAGAAATAGACTAATAGAAAGTGCCTCATCGAGCAAATTCCCAGCACGCAGCTCAGGGAGAGGTGAAAAGTAAAGGCAATTAATTGAAGAGGATGAACTGAGATCTCTGTGGCCACGTGACAAAAGAGAAAATGTAAGGGGAGAATGGAAGTGTGTAAAAGCAGTTGATGCCTTCCAGTAAATCTTGCAACGTTTGTTCCTCAGGAGCAGTCCTGTTCTGCACAGACTGCTGTTGTCTATAACCTCCCCCTTTCCCTTGATGCCTCCTGCTAGGGATGCTCACTGAATGAGCTCTTTTGTTTTCCATTGGCTTATGCCCAGGGGGGAAAGCAAACATTTCTTCCTTATATTCAGTTATTGTGATGGGGAAGGAAAAAGAGAGGAGTGGTTTGAGCTTTAAGGCTAAAGTAGCACATTTAATAACCTATTTTCAAAGTGGCACAGGTGAGACCACTCCAGGATGTAAAATACTTGCCCAGGCTTACTTCCATCTCAGGTGTTTTCCCGTTCCATATCCAACTTTTCATGTGCCTCTGCAGGGACTGAGTGACCTTTGGAGTGCAATCATGAATCTTAACCCTCTGCAGTTTGAGTTCTTGGAAATGAAACCAATCATCTGAAAAGCTGGTACTTTCAAATTAGCTGTGCCTTCTTGGGAGCCCACAGAGCACTCAGCTTTAGGGCGTCAGATACAAATGCCTCTGAATTTCTAGCAGAAAGATTTGGATTCAAGGCTGTGGAAGAGTGACTGTACCTCATAAAGAGCTTCTACTTAAAGATCTCAATGGCATCAGTGGCTTGTGGGTGATCATTCACTTTCCCATATGGCACTGAATTTGGAGAAGAGATTCTTCCCAGATTCTGTGGAAATTCTGCTCTGAATCTGAGAAAACATGTTCACATTATGCCTAATTACATAATAAATTTTTTCCAAATTTTTTCTCACGGTTTTTGTAACTGTTCACCAAAATCTGATTGTGCTTTTGATTTTTGCTTTCACGTGAGCGTGTATTAACCTGAAGAGCTTAAATCCAGTTGCCTCTGCTAGGGATTCCCTCCAATAATTACACAGTCCTACAAAGGAGACTATCCATTCCTGCTGAAGGCATTCCCAACAAAGTTTTCCCAGCATTGTAGTCTCTTTCTTTACCAGAAAAATCACTGGAACTTTTTTAACAAGAGAAGGAATGAGAGCTCCTTTTCCAACTCCCTTATTTGCTAAATAAGAGCAATTAAAGATATTTCCATATGGCCTGCTTGTGCCCTCTCCCTTCATAAATAAAAATACTTTAAGGTATGTTTCTATAGGAAAGTTGCAATACAGACTTTTGCACCCTGCAGCCAGAGACCATGCAAACAAATAAGATCTCCCAAGCTATCATCACCTCCAGATAAAATTATAATGACTGAATTATTTCCAATGTATTCAAAGGAAATGTTTGTTGGAAAGATGTAAGTTTATTTTTGTCTTTTGCTTTTTTTATTCCAGCTTTTTCAAAGAATCAACCTTCAATTGGGGGGAGTGGAAATTCCTTCTAGAACTTGGTTCAGAAGATGCAAGGGAAAAAAAGCCCACTTTGTTTATTTTTATTTTTAAATAATTAATGTGGTTTAATTGGTCACTTCACAGGAATGTTTTGGCCTGTTTGGTGTTAATGAAATTGTGGTGAGGTTAAAGAAAAAAGGTGGTTCAGCAATTACACAAACTGTCCAGTTTCTAAGGCATCTGGTGCTGGTATGAAAATTAAATATGGCTATCATGCATCACACATGATGTGACCCAGTTCTACTGTTGTGAATCCAGATGCTATAAACCAGACACATCTTGAAAGCTGATTAAGCACCACTTGGTGAGCCCAAACCCAATGAAGAAAGCCATGACCTTATCAAAGCAGAAAGCAGGCTTATCTCCTATTGTAATTTTTCAGTTCCTTTTGAGAAAGGACTGATGTTGGGGATCTCATTGGGCAGAAGGAACTCTTGCATAAATATGTGAAAATGCGTCTCTTTGTGTCATTTATAGCTTAAGAGTGACATCATAAAAAGTGGCCATGTAGTCATTAAAGAGTAAGGGAAAACATAGGAAAGGTGTATTTAGCACAGCCAGGTTGCAGGATGGTATGACAGACTGGTGTCCAGATGTGACATGTGAGCCTTCTTCTCATGGGGGTGTGAGGCAGCTGTGCACCATTAGGCTTGCCTGTGAATGCATGCCCAAAGCCATGAATACTTATACCCCAGAAGCAGAGTCTGGTGGTTGAACAACTCCAGGTGGATCACTTCAGTAAATTTCTTCCAGTTGAGACTTGACCTGGGCTGGGTTTTAAGCACTTTCTTGCATAAGTACGGTTTGCAAGCACAAATGTGTGTTTTGGGCATACTGTGTTGGATGCACATGTGCTCTGCTTGAACACATGGGACTTTTCAGGGCAAGACCTTTTAATTGCTGCATTTCCTTCTACTAGATCTGTTGCTTCCCAAGTAGCAATTCTCATCTGTCCTAGAAACTCTCAGCCCAAGTCCTGTTGTGAACCAATGTGCTTGTTGCAGGGCTAGAGTCCCTTCTTAGACAAAAGCCAACAGTCTTGAGTGCTTTTTAGATGATGCACCTTGTTTTACCAAAAAATGACTGATACCTTCACAGTTCATGAGATAATTTAGTGAGCTAGAAAGCAGGAATAGTTGCAATCTGAAGCTTGTCTGTGTTGCTTTCTGGGGTCCTGCATGAGAACAGTGCAGATACAGCCAAACCAGGATGGAGGAAAATGTGAAAACTGAAAGCTGCCCACTGGACAGTGTGGAATGAGAATCTATCTAAGATACCAAGATGGGGTACCTGCAACCCTTTCAGCACCAAGAGAAGTGGAACCAGACCTCAACCAATCATCTGTCTGTCTTAATGGAAACCTGAGGGAATTAGCACTTAATATGCTCTTCAGAGTCATTTCATACTCCAGATCGCAGCATCTTTTTCTTTAGTTCATCTTATCCTTTACAATGTCATCAATAAGAATCTAGTCATGGCAGTATCCTCTTGTCCATCTAGGGTATCCTGAAAGGCTCCTGCAGTTTAGGTAGGTAGTAAATAGCTGTGATATTCACAGAATGTTAAGGGTTGGAAGGGACCTCTAAAGATCATCTAGTCCAACATCCCTGCCAGAGCAGGACCACCTAGAGCAGGTCACATAGGAACACGTCCAGGCAGGTTTTAAATATCTCCAGAGAAGGAGACTCCAGAACCCTTCTGGGCAGACTGTTCCAGAGTTCCGTGACCCTCACAGTGAAAAAGTTTTTCCTTATGTTTCTGCGGAACCTCATGCTCCAACTTGCACCCATTGCCCCTTGTCCTATCATTGTACATAACAGAGAAGATCCTGGCTCCAGCCTCCTGATACTCACCCTTTACATATTTATAAACATTAATGAGGTCACCCCTCAGTCTCCTGTTCTCCAAGCTAAAGAGACACAGCTTCCTCAGCCTTTCATCATAAGGGAGATGCTCCACTCCCTTAATCATCTTTGTGACTCTGCACTGGACTCTTTCAAGCAGTTCCCTGTCCTTGAACTGAGAGGCCCAGAACTGAACACAATACTCCAGATGAGGTCTCTCTAGGGCAAAGTAGAAGGGGAGAAAAACCTCTCTCCACCTACTAACCATACCCCTTCTAATACACCCCAGGATGCCATTGGCCTTCTTGGCCACAAGGCCCATTGCATCCTGTCCACCAGGACCCCCAGGTCTCTTTACCCTATGCTACTCTCTAACAAGTCAGTCCCCAGCCTATACTGGTACATGGGGTTCTTTTTTCCCAGATGCAAGGCTCTACACTTGCCCTTGTTGTATTTCATTCAATTTCTACCTGCCCAACTGTCCAGCCTGTCTGAGAAAACAGAAATGTACACAGGGCTAACAGAAAGCTATAAACTAAGCAAGCTTTCCAAACTCTACTTCCATTTTTATATAGCTAAGTGTTTTACACAAAGTTCTAAGCAATTACTCAAAAGAGAGGCTAGTGTAGAAAAAACACCCAGCACATCAGTAATTGAGCTATTTTCCATTCTATCACCTTTCTTTCCTAAAGCTATTAGCTTTGTCCATCACATGCACCAACAAACCTACCAATCTTTAGTGCTTCTACACATCAGAAAGTAGTCTTTTTAAACTGCTATTTTAAGTACACACCACTTCATTAATTCTCTTGCTCTATGATCTCAATCAATCTCTTTGCAGGTATGGTGCCAAACACAGTTTCCCTCTTGCCTCTCAATAAATTTATGAAAGCAGATAACATTCAAACAGAAAGAGGGAGAAAATGACTGTGTCCTCACGCTCCCGCCTCTCAGAACTCTACTTTCACCAGAAAGGTCCTGGGCATGTTTCCCATTATGACCAGCTATAGCAGCTGTTAGCATATGAAAACAAACCATGTGAAAGTCCGCAGTGTCTTTTTTTACCAGTCAGAAGAGGAACACAAACAGCCTGAATTTTGCTACTAGCCATCTCCCTGGATACTGGATACTATCATCTCTGTAGGAATTATAACCTAGAAAAAGAAAGTGTAAATGTTGTGAAGCACTAGATGAAACTACATGCACTAGGATACTGTTGTCTGAAAAATGGGATTCATTGCCTCGTGTGCACCAAGTCCAATTCTCTCAGGAGAGACACTGCTTATTTATTTCAGGGTTGTGCAAGCCGGGGTGGTCATTGGTTTCTCACAAATCAAGCACACCAACCAAAACTCTCTGGGCTACATATATTTCAAAGTGCATAATTTCCAAGCCCATCCTCTCTACAATGACTGTTTAGTAATTTACACACAATTGTAATACTGCTGACTTGTAATGGTAATACTACTTCCAGTACTACACATGCTCACCGGAAGGGTCTTCACCTGGGCAAGGGTCTTTTTGACTTATAGGCATGATTTTTAGTATTATAATGAAGCCAGTTCACTTAAGGATAGCAATAATTGTTGTTTAACTGACAGTACAAAACTACATAAAAACAATATAATCTTTAAACCCATGTGGTTTATATGTTTTCCATGGCTTTTCTTCTTCAAGAACAGCCAATTCTTGATTAAAAGTTCCCAGACTATGTCAACAATTTCAGGCATAGTGTCCTTGTTATAAACCCTAATAGTTATCAAAAGGCCTAACTAAATTTGTAAGCAGTATTTCACAAGTACTTCAGCTCCTTCTTTATTCACCTCTGTTTGTCTGGGCTGATAGTAATTCCACTTTGTCCAGAACTATGGAAGTACAGAGATAAATCCAGTAGTTCCTCAGACAAGGTTTACGGTAATGGCAAGTTGACCGTGAATCAACAGTGTGCCCTGACAGTCAAAGGGCTAAGTGTATCCTAGGGTACATCAAGCACAGCATAGTTAACTGGTCAAGGGAGGTGACTGTAGCACTCTATACTGCACTGGTGCAGTCCTACCTCAAGTTCTGTGTGTGCAACTTTGGGTGCGTCCGTACAAGGATGACATCAGAGTTGGTTCAGAGAAGGGCAACCAAGAGGGGGAAAGGTCCTGAGGGTACAACTTATGAGGGGTGGCTAAGGTCACTTGGTTTGTTCAGCTTGGAGAAGAGAAGGTTGAGGGGTGATCTCATCAAAGTCTACAACTTCCTCAAGGGGGGCAGCAGAGGGGAAGGTGCTGATGTCCTCTCCCTGGTGACCAATGGTAGGACACAAGACAATAGAATGAATTTGTGTCACGGGAAGTTCAGAGTGGACATTAAGAAAGGGTTCTTCACTGAGAGGGTGATCAGTCACTGTAACAGGATTCCCGGGGAAGTGGTCATGACACCAGGCCTTTCAGAATTCAAGGAGCATGTGGACAACATTCTTAGTTATATGACTTCGTTTCAGGTAGTCATTCAAGGAACAAAGAGTTGGACTGTATGATCCTTATGGGTGCCTTTAAATTTGAGATATTCTATGACTACCCTCCTAACCTTGAGTCTAAACCTTCCTTCTTCTAAACCTAACTTTTCTTAAACCTTTCTAATCCTGCTTTCCTTGTACACTCATTACTTCTGACCCTGTTAAGATGTTTATCCTAACACAGTAGTAATTGGGAAAGAACCTTTCAATTAGTTCACTAGAAAGTGTCTAGTGACAAAGAAAAATATCCTAAGAGACAAGATTTATGACATAAGCCATTTAATTCAGGAGATAGGGAAGTATCATCTGTCTTAATTTTGTACTTTGTCTGTTTGATTTGAAGGTGTAGTGTTTTAAGGTTTTATCCTCTCCCCCTTCAATACATACTTTGTCATTTGATGTCATATTTGGCCAAAAGCCTCCACCTTCTGAGCACCTTCTACAATTGCCATTGATTGTGGTGGCACTGAGTACTGAAAAGATGATCAACAGCAGCACACATCCTTCTGGATGAAACCCAGCCAGTTTTGTAGAAGCCAATTTGAACCCAGGGAAGAAGCCAAAAACAGAAAGCAAGACTGGCAGCAGGAATAAGATTATTGTTCAATGGGCACTGAGGTCACCATTTAACTAAGGCATTCATGGGAGGATACATGCCAAATTACTGAAGTCGTTACACAGCCTTTCAGCTTGCTGGAAAGAAATTTTGATTATTTTTTTTTTATTATTTTATTTTTTATAACAATAGTAATTTAAAAATACCATTAGGCAGGGTCTAAACCCAGTAGCAGGTTTGGCAAAGCTACTGCAACTGGGACACTGGAATAATAAAAGCTACCAGATACAGTAATTACACTCCAGAAGGAGGATGAAAATTGCATTGTTTTGACTGTTTAATTTAAAAGCAAGCATATGGGAGTTGCTGAAACAAATATGCAGATGCAGTTTCCTCATGTACAGTTTATAGGAGTTCGGGAGAACACAGAATTTCTGAATATTATCTAAATTCAAATTCAGATTTTTATCAGTTTGGAATTTACTTGGAGTCTGCTTCATTATTACTTCTAAAAAAACACCTGTTTTCCTTAGTAAATTTAGACATACAATTTAGGAACTGCACAGTAAACTTGGGCTTCATAGTAAAAGGCAAGATATTCCCTCAGTGAGGCCAGAATTCACTCTCATAAAAGGAAACTTGAATGGTACAGGGATTCTCACAGGTTAGTAGTCACATGTTTTTAGTTTATGTGGTGTAAATAAACTTAGAAATGAAATCTTCTATGTACTCTCAATATACTATTTTAAATTACACAGAAAATAAACTAAATATAATTTTCTCAGTGGTTGTAAGGGACAAACTGATGAGTCTCATTCACTGTACCATTTTTTCAAGCCATGGAAACCTCTATGCCAATAAGCTTCTAATAGATAGTCAAACAATTTTATTCTACAAGCAAAGTGAAACATACCTACTTTTTTTGTGTTGGGTTTTGTTTTGGTGGTTTGTATTTTTTGGTTGAGTTTTTTTTTATTTCCTAAAACGGGCCACATACAGCTTTCATTTTTGTACGGTGCTTTTCAAATATTCTATTCAGTTCATTTTCAAAGGTACTTAAAAAAAAAATTAAGACAGGTTCAAAGATGACTAGAAGAATGGAGGGAAACAGAATTAATCAACCCCCACAAATATATGTTAGAAGTAGGGCAAGTTTCCCATCACAACTGAGATTCCTAAACACATCACCTGACTCATTTCACCTTGTAGGAAGGAGGGACAGTGGTGCAAACACAAATATTGTTCCTGGCTATCAGATTAGTGCAAAGGCCATACTAACCACTAGTTCATATTAAAAGAAGGGCCAATTTCTTGTAAAAACTTTACAGACCTTTTAACAATTTCAGATTATTAGAATACAGCTCTGAGTCTGCTTCCTGACATCTTAGACACCCAGCACCCCAGTGATGATGGCATCTCTGGCTTGCTGTGCTCCAGACCTTGGGACTCAGAAGAAAGCTTTCATTACTAGGAGACCTATAAGAGTGATATTTAGTAAAAAGATTATCAATCATGAAAAAAAATATATTTTCAAAAATGTATGATTTTCACAGCTGCACTCTGCATTCCCTGTCATCAGTGAGATCTGCTGGAATCCAAGTGGGGAAAATCTTTCATCAACATAGGCATATCAATTATGAGAATGTCAGCCCTGCTGGAAGCCAGGCTCAAACTGTTGTTAGGCAGGCTGTTTATGAGATGGCTGGAACAAAACAGTAGAAAAGTGTAAAAATAAATGGAATATCTGACAGAAAAAGTAAGGTGAGAACTATATACAACTTCCATGCAAGTCCACTGTAACAATACTGCTCCCTCTCTCATTCCTTCAGTGGGAGTTCGGGCTTATGTCTCCGTTTTTACAATGAACTTGCTCCCTCACATACACACACACACATATTCTTCAAGTATTTTTGAACATCTTGATACATGAACTATGTTTGGTAACACTCTAATATGAAGTGACTGGTTTTGAGAAGGTATTCCCAACAAATCCACAAATCTTACTAACAGTGCTTATACCAAATAACACCACCCAAATATTAATAAATTAAAAAATTATACACTGTAGTATGCAGAAAGATTTTAGTATAGACTTACACACTAGATGATAGAACTGACTTCCCTGAGAAACCATAAAGCTATTTGAGGGTCTCTAATCACTGACACTTATAACCATGTTGTGACAAACCTATCTCAGAAAACAAATTTCTTCATGTTATCAGTATTTTTATCCAAACATATTCAGACATACAAACATTAACTCTGGTAACTTTGAATATTTCACTATCTCCTCTGAATTGATGAAATCTGCAGAGGTCCCTGGAGAACTGAATACAGCTTCCTGGAAAAAAAATGAACACTTTCACTTTTACAAAAGCATGTATACTTAGCTCTAGAGCAGAGCATCAATACCTCCTCCTCGTCCTATGACTCTTTGCAATCAAAATGTAGCTTGTTAAAATACCAGCTTTCTTTACAATGCAATGATATAGCATTGCCATCAGATGAGTTCCAGGAAGTCTAATCAAAGCTAAAATCTTGATTACTACTCTATACAGGGTGCCAACCTACTTATCAGCACAACAAAAAAAGGAGGTTTTATGTTGGTTACCTTGGCTTTGATTTTTTTTTTGAATGAAAGAAATTCCAACTCAGTCACCTAGACAATAAAGGTATATTGATTCCTAAGAACTAAGGATCTGGGCCAGCAAGTATGAGGACACACACCATCCAGGACAGGACAAAGCATACGGCTCTACAAAAAACTCCATATGATTTCCATATGGCTTCATTAATTATCTTTTCCTTACCTATGTTGCCTTTGATCCAACATCTGCTAACTTTCTTTTTACCATCTGTATTTTATTACATTCCAAAACCCACTCACAACTAATATTTAACAGAATTATACAGGCATAACTGAAAAGGACTTTCCTATGTACTACATTTAAAATTAAAGTGTAGTCAGTCTTCAACAGCAGAAAGAGACACTGTACAATTGCACATGATTCATCCCAAGAGGTTCACTAGACAGAGATATACTAAGGGTAAAATATACACCCGAGCTCTACAACAAGAAAATTAATAGTGTTCTGATTACTTGCTTCTTTGCACAGAAACCATTATACAGATAGTTAGATTTTGACTTCTTCCACCATGACGTGAAGAGAAACTCAAAACTATTTACCCAGCTGACTGCTTAGCCCTGTTCACTGGATAAAAGGAACTTGTACTGTTTAATATGTTCTGTTTTAATATTTCACAAAGGAATTGGCATATTTTTTCTCTGGTGTTTTCAGATCCAAAATAATTCAAATCAATAAGCACCCCACTGGTTTATGGCCACAGATCAGTCATTAAGCTTACTTAGTTCTAGCAACATAAATATATCTACTAACTAAAAAAAAAAGTAATTCCTGTTGTTCAGACAGCTAGTGCTACGCAATAATGGCTACCCTGTGTTCCTTCTGCAGGATAAATGTAAATAAAGTGTCTTTGGTTTTGTATACACATTTAAGAGTTCTGTGACTAAATACATATCCGAAGAGATTTCAGTTACAAAGGTCAGAAAAGAAAAAAGTTACTAAAGACAGAGTCAGCTACTTACTACACACAGCACTTATTTAAAATATTTAAATAATAATTTTATTACAAACTGTATGGAATACCTTTACAAGTCTCACAACCAATTTTTATTAAACATAACTTGGCAGCTTTTGCTGACCAATTGCTATCAGAGGAAGCAAGAATAAATAACTTGAGTTAACACTGAGGGAAGACTTGCTGAGCTTTCCTAGGGGACTGGGGATTTTACTTTAAATAAATAAAGGCTTTTACACAGACCACAAATGAATCTATAGCCATCCAACATCAGTTACCACCTGTAACTAATTAAACAAAACTTCAAAACCATTAAAAATATTTGATTAAATATATTGTAGAAAGATACCTTCACTTTCATGAAAGGCAAACAACTTGGAGAGTGGAGCCTCTATCATATGGTACTTTGTATAAATACCCTTATTACCTAATGTGAATAATCTAAAATACACCAACTTGATAAGCTGTTGACTACCATATCTGCTCTTCAAAAATGACCAAGAAGCACTTCTGCACAAGGCTTGCTACATAATCTAAGCCTGACTTTGAATCGATTATTTTGCTAATAATCAAAACATTCTCAGCAAACAATTGAAAACTTTATGAAAGGGTAAGGGCTACAAATTGTTGTTCTGGATTTCTCAGTGGAACTACTGACTTAGTTGCATGACATTTTCACCTCTGAATTGACCTTTACCCATCATTTGTTAATATAGCCTAGGAAGAGAAATATTGGAATAAATGGAAGGAAAATTATCTACTGAATTTTGCTGCCTGTGTCAGTCTTGGAAGATGTTAACAGGGAAAAATCAAGACAGGTAACTTATGCAGTATAGTAAGGCTTGTTTGGGGAGGGAGTTAAAAAAAAGTGACCTTTATTCCACAATAATGTTAATTCAACATTTCTTATGAGTACTAAAGAGCCTAAAACTAATAGGAAACCTTCATAAACATTAATTTACTTTGCACTCTCAGAATTCCTTAGGACATGGATTAATAGTGAAAATTACATTTAGTGCACTGTGTGTGTTCAAGTGTACCAAGAAATAGTTTTGAAAAGTCAGTATCATTCTTCCACACAGCAAACTCAGATTGCAAGGAATCTGTTAAACAGCTTCAGCAAGCATCAAGTGAGCAAGCTTTTGGGTTTGGATCCGTTCAAATACAGGTAATGCACATGGAAGGAACCATTGAATTAAGCAGATAGCACTACCCATTGAAAGTGTTATTAAAGTTTGAAAAATTTATCTCAGTGTCTTCCAAGGGAACTCTAAGACAGCAAATAATACAAAATTCAGCTACTTATAATTATTGAAAAAACCCTATGGTTTTACAAGTGCAGGTTAAGCACACTATCATGGTCAAATTCAAATGCAAAATAGCAAATAATTTTACTCTATACTGTAATCAAAAGTCTGTTTTTAAGGAAAGGTTGGACACTAAAGCCTATTTAAAAATAAGGGAAGCTTTTTTTAATAGTTTTCAGCAGACTTTCAATTAGACCTCCATTATATATAAATCCCTTACCTAGTTACGAACACGTAACCAGAAGAACTGGACACTTCGCTGTGATAGATCTGATCTTTTGGAATATGGGAAAGCAAAGTGCTCATTCTTTCAGAACACAGCTTTATGCCTACATAAGGGATGTCAATGGATACTAAAAAAGTGCTAACTAAATATCACTATCATACATTCTTACAGTACCATTCACCTGAGCACTATTGCTTGCCATCATCTAATGCATGATCAATTTTGGAAGATGGATTCTGTCTAGTGTAAGCAGCTGTCAAGAAGCTAACACTTCTGAAGCTGTTTCAACAAACTAAAAACTGCCTAAGCAAGTAATATGACCTTTTGTGCAAGATGGATGAAATAAAACAGGATTCTGAGAATTCTGTAATTTTATTAACAGGAATGGAAACAGTAACCTTGGGATCCAGAAAACATACATATTAACCAATGTGCAGACTACTTTCTCCGACCTCTTAGGACAGTTTATTCTGTTCTGAGGTGACTAATTTTGTATGCACTCAACTCATTTCACTCTTCTAAAAATAGAAGACTGAGTCTATCTGGAGACAAAATAAGCTTAGAGACATACTATTGTGTTTCAACTAAACATTAGTTTTCTGCATATGAGAAGTCTTATCCAGTAGCTGTTAGAAGAAATAAATATAAGTAAAAAAGTTTGCTAATTCATCATAGGTCATAAACCTCTATAAAAGAAATAAAATTACAGTTATATATTATCTGATTTCCTATAAAGGAAACACATCAAAAGATAACACAATAAATATTTTGGAACCTGATTTTATTTTCTAGGTAAATATGTATATATACAAGCTTACCTACAGCTTGGAAAAAAACCTCTATCACAAGTATTTACTTGTCACACACAAATACCCAAATTATAACATCATATTGTAAAGTAGAACACACTGCTGAAAATTCCACATAAACAGAAGCAAATCTGACAATTTCCTCATACATGATGAGCAAAGCAAAAATATAGTACTATATAAGAAAACAAGAGAGTTAGACTTATAAAAATAGAGGTTTTACTTTTGCTATTATTTGCCAAACTAATCTAGGTAGAGACATTCTTTAATGCCTAACCACAACACCCTGAAACTAATGAGGGTTCACTCAGAATTGGATTTTGATTCTGTCAAGTAATAAACAGAAAAGTATCTACATATTATAGTATTCCCCCTCCAACAGAAATCACTACGCTAATCCTGTGAGTAAAGACCTACGTTAACATCATTAGTATCAACTAAACACCAAAAGTTATTCATTTTCTCATAGTGGCTTCTCTCAAAGCACTAGCCCTGTATAAATTGGGAGTTTAACCAATCACCAAGACGCATTTGGAGAATAGAACACTAAATAGCTAAGGGACAGCATAGGGACTTGGAGGTCTGAAAAACTGCCTTCATTAAGAGTGAAGCAGAATTCTGGGGATAACTTAAGGTAATTTGCCAGCTTCAGTGACATCATTCACATGCTTGGAATTGATTGGCTATATTGTCTTGAAGCAAAGAGTTTTCATGCTATGATCATCATCAACAGTTACTAAATATTTCAAGCAGCTAAGACTGAAGATTTTTTTTTTCGCTTATATATCTCACTAATTGTATTATTACAATAGTATCAAAACATCTTACACACTTCAGGATTTGCTCAGAACATTGATGACCTTGAAATATTTGACTTCAGATTACTTAGACAAAGCACAGAACTGTTATTTGACCAATTTTTTTGCAATTTAAAAAAGCAGGTACAAGGAAACTGAAAGGCATGGAGGAATCCTGAAATGAAAACTCATGTGCAATCGGGTGAAATGTTTTAAGCTACAACACTAATAAATGGAATAACCTTCCTCTTTCATGTGGTATATATATAAGCAGAGTCTTTTACCTTGCTAAATAAAGCATACACAGATTTGAACTTACTTCTGGGATAGCTTATGAGAGTCCTTCTCAAAATAACCTCATGCTACTTCGTGCATATGTAAAACGTGTTCCTTATGGTCTGTGTCCTTTGATGGTTTCCTATTCTAATTAGATTCCATTGGGCTACAAAACAGTACTTCTCAGGACTGTAAATTTAGCCCATGTCCTCATTATTTTTCCCCTTCCTTAAAGAGAAAGAAAGGGTCATAATAAAATTCAAGCTAGTTTATAACTGAGTTTTGGCAGTATTTTTGTAAAACATTATCTCATGATAAGAATCCCTACAGCAAATTTGCCATTTAGAAAACAGATTACCAATTTAATTCTTCGATTAATTCCTTGTGTCTGCTACCAGCAACTCAATCTTTAAATTTAACAGAAAAGTAGAGCAGATGGACAGCTCCCAGATACAGCAAAACTCCACAAAGCCAGGACAGTAGCTTCACCTACAAACTAACCTTAGCCTTCTAAGCCCAAGAAAAAGTTGTCCTTGCTCTGAGGAGATCCATTTTAACAAATTAAATTTATTTTTTTTTAGGATAAGCAGATCTGAAAATATTCTCAGGCAAAAAATGGAATTGCTACTTCAGTTCATGCTTAAGAAATTCCTGAGTACAGTGGTTAAAATCAATCTGGATTCCTGCCCTCTATGCCAAGGTCTATATTCTTTTTCGATCCTAAGAACTACTACTACAGCATGTGAAGAAAATAAATTCTGTCTTATGGATGACAGAATAAAAATGCTGCATTTCAAATATGAATTTATTTTTCCTTGTAGAGTTTTAGAAAGTGGAAGCTAATAATTTAGAATTCAATACAGACTGCAAACACTTTTCTTCAGAGACTTGAGGCATCTACAAAAGTTAGATCTTTTCCCAGTTTAAGGAGACCAACTTACTGGCAGAGAAATATACAAAAGCAGTTTTGTGTTCTATCGTTTTTTGCTAGCCTAGAGCGTAAAAGGTGAACATTCAACATTAGACAACTAGGAACAATAACTGCTACCATCTGCTATGATTTCAGAATATTAAGAACCCATCTTATGCTTCAGCTTTGCTATTATCCAGCATTCAAAAAGCTTTAGCATCACTATATTAACTAGCATTGTAACCAGTTAAGCATGTTAACCACTGGACTGCAAGCAGAAAGGGGACATAGTGAATCCTTAATACATGCCAAAGAAAGCAATATTTAACCATGGAAAACAAAAATCTTCTTGAGAATTTTCCAAGCATTACTCTAGAGTTCAAACTGTACCAAGATCATCTTTAACAGCTACTATGTTAACAGTAACAAATTAATGGGTACATGGAAATTTCCAAGTGGTCCTATGATAGCACTTTATTTAATACTTGGCAGCAACAATTTTGAAAGGTATGTTTATAAAACAGAGGAAACTGTTGATGGAAGGTCTACAACTGAGAACTTGCACATTATTTAAATCAACATACCTTCAATAACAGCTCTATTAATATCAAATTACATAAACCTTCAATTTTTTATTGTGCCAAACAGTACTCTCAACTCTTTTTTTATCATATTCAAATATACTTTATATTTCTATTTCTCATAAATTATTTTTTTTTTTTTGTCAGTTGAATTAAAATTAAGAATACAATGCATTTACATCACATTGAAATACAGACGCTGAGATTTGGTTCACTGAACTCAAGTAGGATTCAATCAATATTTAGGAAGTTAATCAACAAAATTATTTTATTCGAGTTTTTTGTGGAAAAAACTGAGGAGCCATTTCAATACATTTTTTTAAACAAGAAACAACTTGTTTGAATTTCATTCTGTAAAATGAGACTAGAGGTTTCCACAATAGAGAAAATTATCTCCCAGATTAGTGTTATATTCCTTTAGCATTTTTAAAAGACACTTCTGAGTTACACTTCATATTTATATTCATTAGCCATAAAAGCAAAAATGTTCAGCTCAAATCAAAGAAAAATAAAATAAAAATAATCAAGGAATATTAAATTCTTCAGACTTCTTTTTCACCTTTTTTTAATGGAAAAATAATTTATGCTATTTGGAATCTATAAAATAAATAGAACAGTGACAGTGTTTTTAATTCATTTTCTCTCTGATGAGCAATTCAATGACTTATTATGAAAAAAAACCAAACCAAAACCCAGCAAAAAACCATCTATCCCTGAAAGTTCTCCCTTCTATAATTAGCTGTACCTTGACTTCTTTCTGAATATATTTCCACATCAAGGATCATTTTTATAGTAAAATATGTACATATAAAATTTTTTGTTGAAAGTTTTAAATTGCCCCAGTAACTCTAACAAATTACTATATAATCCAATGTACTTGTAGTTGTCAAGCTACCACTTAGTTAAGTGCTTATGAATTTACCAGAATAATTCTCATCTCCATGAGAATGTTTAGAATTTGTATCAAAAGGAACATAAGGTAAAGCTTTACCTGTAAAATAGGAACCTGAAGTGAAAGCATGCTATACTAATGTGATAAATGCATTGATGTGTGTTTTTCTTTTGGTAGACAAGTATTTCTTATTTACTTCTGCCTAAAGAAAATACAAAAGAGTCCTTCATGTAGGATGAGCAAAAATCCAAAGACTAGAGCAGTTGATCTTATTAATCAAGCAATACAATGTCTTCCCATCCAGTTTTAATTTCCTTCGATAACAGATGTTCTGTGATAACGGAATACAGATGTGTGTAGAAAAGGGCAGGAAGAAAGCAATTTCCTCCTCAGTCTGATTGCCCCCTTGAGGATTTGGTTTGTGTAGTAAAGAAAATATTGATCTGAAGGTCTTAAGCAGCTGCATATCACTGATTAAGCTCCTGCAACTGCACAGCCTGAACAAGAGAAAATTTCTCCTCTCACACATGGAAATGTAAGTGCGTGTTAACCACCTAAGAAATACAAGCTTTTGAATAAAACCTTAAATTCACAATGTTTAAATTTTATTTGCAGAGATGCTAATAGCAGTTCTCTTTGCCCCAGACTTTATATTGAATAACTTTTTGATTTGCATCAAACTTCACACCTGAAGAGTAGATTGGTTATAAAACTTAAATGGTTTTTGAATATAGCACTCTATTCAGTTAAAAAAAAAAAAAAAAAAAACCTTGATTCTGTAGATGCTAAGAATTTCTTTGGGTTTAATAAGAAACTTAAACCTATGGAAGAGAAATCAACCAGGAGTTGTTTAATACTCACCAACTATATTAGGCTAAGAAAAATTACTCAAGCAGCAAATGTCTGAAGGTTGGAAAGCAATAGGAGGGAGTGTTATACACTTCAGCCTTGTTTAAATATTCTACAGGCATGCATTTCTGGCTACTACTTGCAAAATAATGTTTGGCTATATCGATCTTTGCTACAAACCTATTCTTTATGTTCTTAATCAATAAAAGGAAATTATTTCCTTGCATTATTGAAAATAATGTTTTTCTTTGGTTGGTTAAATTAAAAAAAAAACAAAAGCAGGGCAAACAAACCCTCATAAATAAATTAAAAGCTTGGAATCAGTAAAGCTAGAAGGATTATAGTTACCCACCACAACACATACATCAAAGGTTTGTGTCAAAACCTGCAAGTTATACACATGGCTGTGTCAAGGAATACACTCCATGTGTTACCTAGCTTACAGGTAGAAGCAAAAGAAGCTAAAGAAAAGAAAACAGACAAAACATCAAAGTAATCCAGTGACTTAAAGCCTATGAACAAAACCTGGCCTGTACATGTTTGTTTCATTATCTTAACATTTGCTTTGTTGTTACATCTTGTGAAAAAAGATACAGAATGGAAACATCTAGGCCTGATTACTTTAAAAAGGCATGTGAAACATGTGCATTGAATCTGGTGCTCTATTGTGGTGGTGGTGTTTGGTTTTTTTCAATTTGCCATTCTTCACATGCTCCTTTTCAAAACTGTCCTTACACAAAGATAAGGAGAAACATTCTAATTTGTTTAGAAAGGCTGAAATAAATAGTGTCATTCTGTAATTGAGGGACAGCTGGCTGTTACTGTGATAATGATATGTCAAACCAAGATCTTTTCCACTGGAATATGTTGCTACCCTGATTATAGGTTAAATTCCCAGAATTAAAACCCCACTCATAAGGATTTGACAGCCTGAGCTTAAGACTTGTCTTCCATATGTGCTTGTTCTCACAGAACAGTGGATGGTACTCTGTATCTACCCACAAAAGCAAACAACCAGAACAAAAACATGGCTACAAGGAACATTTTTAAACTATAAATGGTTATCAACTGAGATACAGTGCATGCTGTGCATCTTATTACAGTCTAGCAAAATGACTGTGACTGGAAAAACGCCAAAAGCCTTAAGATTTCCTTACGTTATGTATAACCTTTGAGCAATACAATAATTTCTTAGGCAATTTTTATGCCACTGACCATCATATATTTATTTTCATAAGTAATACTGTATTAATACCACATTTCTGCAATCAAAAATAAGCATTCTTTACCCATGATTGCAGCTTTCTACTGAATTAATTCTTAACAGGAGGCATAGAAAGGAGGACAGACTCAAACTGGGGGTTTTAACATATTTTGATACTTTGTAAAATTTGACAGCGCATTAGAACAGCACATTTTTAGTTCACAGTGTAAACGACCATAAAATACACTTTTCCTGTGCCTAAAAGACAGCGAACTCCAATCCTGACCTAAATACAGTTCACAACAAGTAACTGCAGACCACAAGACAGCGCTCATGAGCTTTGGTCTCAAATGAAGAACCAAATTTCTGAATGGTTTTCTCTAACACATACACAAATGTTAAGATCCACACTGGAGTACAAGTTCCAGCTGATTTTAACAGGAGTTTGTGTGTTTTAGTCCGCAGTACACAAACACCACATGTTTACCGTTGGTTACAGATGCTACACACAGCATATTGCCCACGGAAATTACAAGGTTGAGTTGCCGCTGCAGGCTAGAAAAATATTTCTTTTTCAGTAAATGAATTTTGTTTACTACCTTTGCTGCTCAGTGAGTGAAAAAAACATCAACTTTGGAGCTGAAAATGCAAGAGAATCAGTAGATAGAATCTGTGGATCTGTGTAGCTAATTGTTTTGCTTTTGGCTATGGCATATGTATTACTTGACTGCTAATTTCACGCTCTGATACTGCTTCTTTATAGCAGCAGATGAAACTGAAGCTCTAGTACCCCCTTCAAATAGGCTGATAAATATGTACTCCACCTCTTTGCAGTATGCTTGACACACTCCTCACCCACTGTTATGCTTCCCATTTATAAAGTCTAAACAGTCCCCTATTTTAGCTCTCAGTCTTGCCATTGTTAAAACAAGTTTATATATGTTTCTGACTTACTCTGTATGCAAAAAGGAATTATAATTTTCCTGTTTAGAGAAATCCTCTTACAAATTTGTTGTGTTTGTATTTAGATTTGAGGTGGAGGTACACACTTCTAAAAGACTTTAAACAACTAAGAACAGCACATTTCTCTGCTGATGGACAAACACACATTGAAGAAATCACACTGTTCCCTGTGTATGAATGAACTTGACAATTCAAACTGAGATTCAGATGCCTTCCTAGGAACAGCAAGTATTGCTATGGCAGTTAATTCAGGTCTACCTGGCTCTAAAAACTGAGATGAAGACACAGCAATCAATGTAGGATAGCCTAAGAGATTGGCAAAAAAACCCTAAAGCTTTGGCTGGTCCCTGAATTATCTGAACCCTGTAAAATGAAAGCAACATTTCTGATGTCACCTTTAAAGGAAATAAAAGGAGGTCAAGAATATTGAAATTGAATCCATTATAATGACACAACAGTGCATCATACAAGAACAGTAATAATAAACAAATGGTTGTGATTTTCACAAGAACAAATGGGATGAAAATGAAAAGTCTAAGGAGATAAATCCTGCTGGTCTAATTCAAATCCATACTTTTCACAGAAACATGACAATAAAATTGTATTTTTCAACACCACTGATATATCAGGAACTATCTATAATATTTTAGCTGTGAAAGAACTCATAACTTCTGCATTCCTATAATTTTTTTTATGTGAAATGCTTCCCCTTTTTTTCTTGTTTGCTTGTTTTTTGTTTTTTTTTAAGAAGACATTTTCGCATAATTAAGGAGAAGATCTAAAAGCCAGACAGTAAACAAGACATGGAAAACAAGAAACAAAAATTAGGAGAACTGAGGCACTCCAGACATGACAGGAATGAGAGGACTTTGAATTAGTTTTTGGTAAGAGAAAAATTAAATCTAAGAAATGTAAAAAAACCCCAAAACCCAAGTGTATGCAAACGTTCAAGTTCATACTTAATTGAGAATTTACCAAATACATATATACAAATGCATTTATATACATAAAAATAAACACACACGACAGGCATACAATTTTAGATCCCAGGCAACACAAATCTGGTTTCCTATAGAACAAATCTTCGCCATTGCCTAGCAACCAGAGCTATTTTTATGTCAAACTGTAATAATTCAACATTTCAGCTGCCTTTACTGTGATTTGAGAGAGAGGGAGATCACTTAAATCCCATGTCTTCCCCTTTGTCCTTCCAATACTCTGACATGTGAACTTTTCAGGACAATTTCATCATATGAAGTGCAAGTCTGAGGAGAAATCCAAGGGCCAAGAAAGGACACTATTCAACAAACACTCCTTTCATTCCATTTATGGATACAGTTTACCATCATTTATATTTCCTACTTTCAGAACTGTCTGCAGGTTCTGATGCAATAATAAAAGGTCTGCAAGGCTAAGGCTGTATAATAATGTGCAGTTAAGTGCTAAATCGTAACAGGACAGTCTTGAACATAAAATGCATTTTATCATGTAATTAAAATGCAATACAACAGTTTATAACAAAATTCACTAGAAGAAATGAATGAATACTATTATCCCAGGATTTTGCACAAACAAGTGAACTGAAATTGAAATTCCTTTACACGAATTATAACACAAACATGATGGAGGAGGTGATGGAAGTTTAAAGACAAAAAACAGGCATAATGCTTTCCAAAATTCAAAGCCTGTTTCTGTCAATAAAAACGGCTAGATATATTATGTGAGAATAACATGCCTGCAAGTACATAAGAAAATGATGAGCAATGAGGTATTAAAAGACTGGGTTCTGCATATTCAAACTGTTTCGGCTATCTTGAAGATAATCTTCTCTATCTTTCTGCACATCTCAAATCTGAATTTTGTTTTTAAGGTGTTCTATGGTTTACTTGTTAAAAAATCAGAATCAAGTAGACTAGAAACACATTTTTATTTGAAGTGAAAGATGAAATTCTGATGCAACCACATAAGCACCAGAAGGTAAAAAGATGTCTCTATGGCAATTCTCACGATGAAAAATAATAGAGTTGTTAACCTTACATAATCTGAAAATGCACAAGGTTGAAATCTGAGGGAAAGATGAACCAAAATACAGCCTTTAGTTATAATTTTCCACAATTAATATACATAGGCAAGAAATCTATAGAAACTTTCAAAGTATCCTGGCAAGGTTACCACTTACAACCATGTAAGCTTTGGTCACAGCATACAACCATCTTCTATATTGTTTTCCCATAAGAAAATGAAAACTAGTGCAAGAAAAACTGAGAGGTTCCTCTCAGACACACAGTATTCCTGTTCAGAAATGGGGAAACTGGAACACAAGGAAGTTCAGACACTTCCCAATGACACTGACTTCAGGGTAACTGAGTTTCAGTGCTAGGTACAGAAAGTAGAAACTACCTAATTGTTTTAAGATGTGCTAAAGTTCAAAACCGTGAGTGATCAGAACATTGCATAGAATGTAATGAGGAGAACATACCTAATATGAATTTATGAATTAATTTCTCTTAATTTTGTTAATTCCCATATGTTTGGAGATAAATCAAAAGACAGTTGCAAATTTCTTAACTACGAGATGCACAAATTATTAAACTATGTAGAAACTGAACAACTCCAGACGTTTTCTTTTTTAAATACTATAGAAGTCTGTAGAGCTGTTTTTCTCTGTAAAGGTTTTCCCAGAAATACTTTAGGTAAGGTAGCTTTTCTCAGCTATTCCTTTTGGAATTTTAGTTCCGTCTATGGCACTTCCAGTAAAGTGCCGTTGATGGAAAACACTGCTGAAGCCCAAGAACCATGATTCAGGAAATAAATTATGGTTCCTTAGAAAAAAATAAATGAGAGTATAATTTGATCCTTTAAATGCTCATTTTTATCCTCCAGTATGATGGTCAGTGCTAGCCTCAGTGCTTTTAGTAAATATTAACACAGCATTCTCTAAAATAAGTACACAGTATAAAAATAATATATTCCTTATGTTTATATAAAAATCACCCGTAAAAAAAATAGCTTAGAAATACAATTCCGAGACTAGGACAAGGAGCCAAGGAAAACACAGACAAATAATGTCCAATTAGAACCTGAGCTGACATAGGCAAGACAAATCTCCTGTGCTACACAGCAAACAGTTTGATTTTTCTTCCCTAAATTGTAAATGTACCAAACATTACACATAACAACTATGCTTAGGATCTCCAAGCACGATCACAGCTTCTGAAAATTGAGGCAATGGAAAAGCATATTACATATAATACTTGTCCCTGAAGAACTTATGAGTTTTGAAAACACAAAACAAACAAACAAAAGCATCACACAAAGGGTAAAACGCAAAAGAAGAAAACTATCACAGCTGACAAATAATTCACATAAAACCATTCTCCTAACATTCTCACTAACCTATGTTACTTCTTCCAGCTTTTACTTTTCTATACTGCTTATCAGCAAAATTATGGTGGAAAGCTGGAAAGTATTATGCCACTTGCTCCTTGTTCTTTTTTGGTGGTGGTGGTTTGGGGGGTGGGAGAGAGGCAGGGTTAAGGTTCAACATGAAAGTCATGTGAAAAAATTTAGATTTCTAAAACATGCCATGAATGCTGATGCACATATATGTATATTGAAAATATTTAAAACATCATTCCCAAATGAACAGAGACAAAGAAATCTAATGATACAACAAAGTTTTTTTTCTCTCTCCGACATTCAGTGGTTACATGATAACATAAATACTACTTTGGATAACTCCTAAGTAAAAGGAATACTTTAGGAGCTTTGAGTATTAGTATAACTGCAAATTATTATCTCTTATGTTGACTCTGTTCTTTCAACAGTCATCAGAAAAGATAAAAAGTCCTCAACCCACCTAATTATTTGCCAAACATATCTCCTAGATTTTAGTTTAATTCAATTCCAGGTTTCTATCATTACATGTATTTTCTAACACTACTTATTAAGTGTGTGGTAATGGCAGTGTAAATGAGGATTAATGCCAATAAAGCTTCAGAAAAAGGTAGTACACTCAGCAGCAGCCTGGTGTCTTTACAAGTCAAGAGTGTAAAATAAGTTCCAACAGGTCTATAAACATTTCTGGCCTCAACAATATTTATTTTTTAAAATAAGCTCATGA
>WUAM01000323.1:32227852-32258730 GCA_024336885.1 Actenoides hombroni
ATGTGGAAGAGGAGGCTTTGGTAATTTCTTGTACTACTCCTATTTTACCCTTTGGAATACTCTCCATTCCAGTCTACATAGGAAATAAAACTATAATTTCACTCTTCACTGGTAATATCAAGTAGTGTGAAGTCCTTGGCTACAGTACTGACCAGTAGATAGAGCCTTACATTATTCTTAAATCTGTTTATAAAAAGAAAAGAGAGATGTTCTTCAATGAAGCAAAAGATAACTATCTGATAAATAGGATATTAAAAATTAATAGCTTCAACATATAACAAACAACACTATTATTGCATTTGACAACTTTAGAATAATAATAAAAATAAAGACACAAAGAAAATGCAAAGAACCTCTACACGTTTTAACGAAATTTTTAAAAACGCTGTTACTTCAGTCATTCAAGTCTGTACAGTCTACGAAAACTAGGTCAGGCCATTTAATTTCATTCATGTCATTCTGTTTTTCCTCGTTCCATTCAGTTTTCATTATTCTGTGGCTTC
This sequence comes from Actenoides hombroni, assembly GCA_024336885.1. NCBI lineage: Eukaryota > Metazoa > Chordata > Aves > Coraciiformes > Alcedinidae > Actenoides > Actenoides hombroni. Next base: position 32,228,356 of record WUAM01000323.1, read on the forward strand.
AACCCAAGGAAACATTACTTCAAGGAATAAATCAGAACTGTGCAGTTTGATATTTTATTTTTTTTAACTCTGTACAATTGGCTTAAGAACAAGACAACTTAAGCGAAACAGACAAGGTAAGTTTCATAGTAAACACAGTTTTCTGAATGAGAATAAGAAAAAAAATATAAGGTTCTCTTTACTAGCATTCTCCTCAAATAAAAAAAAAGAAGAAAGGATGCTAGGGAAGATTACAGTACTTATCACACAAATGTGAAGCTAATTTTACGGTAGCAGGGGCAAATACTCCCATGTTCATAGTTAGAACTTTCCATCAGGAGGTCTTGTAATAAATAAGACTTGCCATAAGAGTTTTAGGATGTGTTCCTTAATTATTTGAAAGAAATTTTAAAAAAACAACAACAACAACCAAAAAAACCCCACATAACAAAACCACAAAATATAAACCAACTTTCCTATGATGTACAATTACATCATGGCATTGCCTTTTAGAGTTAACTTTGCTCATGTTCTTGCTTTTACCTTGATTTCTGTCTAGTGACCAAAAAAATATCCCTAGATATGAAATAAATGTAAACAATTATGTCCATGTCACTGTAAATGTGACTTATTTCACAGAGCACAGAAGAAATGAAAACTTTCATTATTGATAGCCATAGTTCAGACAGATTTAAATTATCACTCATTTAAGAAAAGCAACATTAAAATCTCTTATTTCACAAAGTTTAAATAATGAATATTTACTGCATCTTTAAATAAATGGTACAACTAAATACAAACTATACAACAGTACAGGCACCATCCATCAGAAAAAAAAAGCTGCACTGAAAACTTACTTGCTTTTCAAATTCAGTGGCTTATGTAATGTTTTCTGAAACTATTTCCAAACAAAATCCTCTGAAGTCTTTGAATGCTGATGCTAGACTGGCCGGGAAAAAAAGCAAACCACCCACCAAAAAACCCACTCACATCCAACTTAACATACCCAGCTTCCAACCATGTCTTCCCTCAGACTAATAGTTGATTTTGAACACATTTGCTTTTGACAATTGCTCTCCTCAAAAAGATCAATACCACATTTTTTCTTAATGCTACACAAAAAGAATAACAGAAAGCTTTCCATTTTGGATCACAAGTCCTGTGCAAGGTGTGGAATAATATAAAATGGAGGATTATAACAATTCTTTCAGGAGATTGTTGTTTACCAACCTTTTTTTCACCACACTCCCCCTGTATTTCTAACACAAGCTTGCTCTCCACTGGAAATATCCACTTGAGCATTCTCCACTAGAAGAAATTCGTATTTCAGGATCTCTAATAATCAATAGAACCTCCTCAAACAAAGCTTTTTTTTAATTTTAAAAATAATTACCCAGAACAGATTCAACATAATCTTTGTCTTCAACTGTTAACACACTTTTTACAACAAAACTATGTCTAAAGAGTCTTCCAGCATCAAGAGTATCACCATTTATTGCTGTAACAAAAGGACCTCGTTTCCAAGCTGTAGGACACTTCACAGCTGTTTCTACTCAAACAGCACCGAAGACTGATCTTCTAAGGTGTAGTTATTTTATTGCCAAGTAAAACTGACACTGTGTCAAGCATGAATAACTCGTAAGAAGCTCAGAGTTAAGGCTAGATAAAATACACTCAAGTGTTTTAGAGTCGGCATCATTAGTGCTTCGTCACTACCAAATGAATTGAAAACATTTTTTAGCTCACTAAGATTACCTTGTTATCAGATAAAACTTGAGGATAACAGAACTAAATTCTGGATTACTTCAGAGATGATAGACTTGGTCAGTTATGGAGTTCTGCTATTACAATGCCACAAACGCAATACTAGCTAAGATTTTTCAAAACACTTGTCATTAGAGGTACAATAAAGTTTTTTGAGTTTTTAATCTGTAGTGCCTTAAATGGCCTAGTTTTCCACAAATGGAAACAGCTAACTGTATCCATTCTGGAAAAAAAAAGAAAGTTCCAGCACCTTAGAAAATTGCTAGAGTGGAGCATCTCTCTTATGAGGAAAGACCGAGGGAACTGGGGCTCTTTAGCTTGGAGAAAAGGAGAGTGAGGGGTGACCTCATCAATGTTTATAAATACATAAAGGGTGAGTGCCAGGAGGATGGAGCCAGGCTCTTCTCGGTGTTGCCCAATGACAAGAGGCAATGGGTGGAAGCTGAGGCACACGAAGTTTCATGCAAACACGAGGAGGAATTTTTTCACAGTGAGGGTGACAGACACTGCCCAGGGGGGTTGTGGAGTCTCCTCCTCTGGAGATATTCAAAACGGGCCTGGACATGGTCCTGTGTGATCTGGTATAGGTGGTCCTGCTCTGGCAGGGGGGTTGGACTACATGATCTTTATAGGTCCCTTCCAGCCCCTGACATTCTGTGATTCTGTGATTTATGAGTCTGCTTTTTATTTTATGTTCCAGGTGATTTACCTCTCTAGGGCCTTTCCTACCACAGGGACAAAAGAGAAAGGACCTTCAGAGAAAAACATTCAAACCCATCAATTGGTTGAAATAATTACTGAAAGTGTAAGATTAAAAGACCACCAATTTTTATTTGCAGCTGATTTCCAAAGAAAGATGAGGGTATTTGTCTGAAGTACCTAAAGACTGCTTCTTCCATTGACAGAAGTAACAAGACAAAATAGTAACTTAGTTATCATGGCAGACTTTGTCACAGTGTGATATAGGTACTGAGATGAAACAGCCTTCTGAAGTCTTTTAAAACTAGCCCAACAGAATGATGAAAATCAAAAAACAAAAAGGCACTTTCATACATTTATGCAGGACGAGAGAGATGGAAAAGTTTATTCTTGGCTACACCACAAAGAAAACGAATTCTACAGCATTTATGCAGAATAAATATGTACTACAGCTGTTAAATGGTGAAATGTAATTGAGCTCTCTAAAATCTTTTAGTATGCAGTGATATGTGTATGAAGTAGTATGAATTGATAAATGAAATGCACAGCTGAGATTTTAAGCATGGCCATTAACCTAGAACTGTAGGTTAATTTCACATATTAAAAGTCACAGAAGAAATTTTTATTAGCAGCAGTGAGAACGTACTCAAGTTGAACACAGCCATCACAAATTGTATGGAAGTTAATTTCTGGTCACCTTAATTTGATACTTTTAACTACAGACTAAATTATATATGTTCCACAATAAATAAAATAAGAGTGCTTAGTAAATAAGCAGCATGTGAATCTGTACTGTCCACATAAGCAAGGGCAAAAGGCAAACAGGAAAGCAAGTCAGGAGATATTTAATTGGCATCCCACTGCGATCTTGGCTTCTGCTATTCAGAAACTCTCAAACCCATTTTTTTCTTTCATATAAATATTTAAACGGAGACAGGATCAAAGCCCTTTCATTTTGCAGGTATCTTGCAGCTTTCATCCTAACTAAATATAAAAATAGTTAGAAATTATATTCTGAAATGGCAGCCAGAATAACTCTTCCTTAGAAAAGGGCTAAGAGTGGAACCATCTAATCCAATTAGAGGCACCTGGTGATATGACTGGTGAGCTCTAAAGAATCAAATCCAAAGTGGCAAACATCCAGCAGAGACAAATTAGTGTGCAAGACAGAGAAATGTGAATTTTTAGAGACTCGGATGTTGAAGACCTCAAATGGAAAAATACTCAAAGTGTCAGTTCTTTCCCTCCCTGCCCCCTCAGCCTAAACATCTAATCTAAGAATTTCTTGAAAACGGGTTCTTACAGAACTCCTGCCCTTCTTGCACAGGTACAATAAAATATGTGGAATATTGCCCTTCCACCGAGTGTACCGTGTAGACTATAGCCAGGGGCTACATCCATTTTTTTTTTATGTTCCTTAGTTCAATAGTAACTCATGTATTCTATCTGGGTAATGCTTAGTCACAGACAAACTGCTTCTGTGATGTATTGCCTGCCTGTTTAGCAAGTAGCTTCACTTACTAAGCAGAGCTCTAGTACAAGATCTTTTTCAGAAAGTTAATTGAGAATCAATAATAGAATTGGATGAATACACAGACTTCTACATTCCACTGGACATATACACAGATACTACAAAACTGCACAGATTTAAGGTACATTTTATTCATTCAATTTCAGTTAAAAAAAACAACAGCCTCTCTGTAAAGTCTTAGAACAAGCTGGTTTTTGTTGAACCAAACATGATAGAAAGTTATCAGATTCTAAGTAATTATTTGTATTGAAAAAGAGAAATAAAAAAAGAAATAGAGAAAAAGAAAAAACATTTGCTTTCAGCCACAGAAAAACAGGTTATAAGACTGGTTATGAGGAACTAACTTCTCTGTGTCTTAGAGAGGTGGGTACGAACACACATGTGAGCTTTTCCCTACATTTCTTGTGTTGCCAGCACACATAGATCAATACAGAATGCAAGAAAGCACTCCTTTGTGATGAGTGGAATATGTCTATGGATATTTCAAAATTACCTGTCTATGTCATGACTCTCTGCAAAATAATAAAAACCTTTTCTCTCTTCTGTTATATTTGTGGGGTTTTTACATTGGAATTAGTGCACTGATAAAGTACAAGGAAAGAGGTGGTTTGAGTTCTTCAACTCACAGGAAAAGTCACATGGAACTGAGAACAACTCACCAAATCTAAACTAAATTAGCAGGGGGGATAAGTTACTACTACAGAAAGGGGTAAAGGCAGGAATTAAACTCTTGGGAATAACAGGCTTAATAGGTTTTCATATAATGTCCTATCAGTGTAAGCATGATATGTGTCACAGATTAGATGTATCTAATTTAAAAAATAATTATTATACATTGATTGTAAAAATTACTTTAAGTCAGTAAGCACAACAGTAGTATACAAGTCTACAGATTTATGAGCGCTGAAGGAAGCAATGAAAGTTATAAACTAGAATGACAAAACGTATCTAGAGGAATGGGATGAGCTCCCCTGTTGAGTGCCTATAAATGGAACAATATTTGAAATTAATTCCACTGTAAATAACTATTGTTACATTTATAATTATCATTTACATTGCCACAGCACTGTCACTTGGCATATAAAATGAGATGTATTTTATGACATCTCCATGCAGGAATAGAAATGCTATATAACTTCACCATAGCTCATGTTTCTAAAACAATTTCCTGCAGAAATTCAAATCCCTTTATTTATGTATATGTTCAGATCTTTCCTTAATGATGAGCCAATTATATCCAGCAGAAGGTTAAAGTGTTCTCCAGCAACAGGCATTTTCAGGCAATAGCACTCAGAGATTAATGATGCTTAATATCTCCAAATAATCTCATAGTAATTTTGACTTCAGAAGGACAATCATACCAAGTAAATGGAACCAAAGCTACCCTTAGCATTCAGAAATGACTTACATTTCCAAACTGAAAAGCATATGAAAATAATCTTGTTGAAAAAGTTTAGTCATATCGAATACGTCAAGGTGTTGAAAGCACTGAGAATCCCTTAAACTATCAAGTCCAGCATATCTTACCTACTGGCCCATGTCCCAGTAGACACTGTTTTTACACGAAATAGATATCCAGAGACCGGGAGATCAAACACAAATCTGACTTGGAATTTTGCAACTGAGCATATAGAAAAAGAAGAAAATCTATTCTTTTTGTCCAAAAAGAGTCCAACCATTGCTATACTGATGGAGGGCTGTGAAGTAAAATTCTACACAGCAGGAAGGCTTATAACCAGCCTGGAAAGGAACAAGAGCCGCATCTCTCAGAAGGGTTTAAGTTTAATTCGGCTCATGCTAAAAGTGAGATATTTCCCTCCCTAAAAATCAGTTTTATTTTCGCAGTCTTCCTTTCTTGTCATTGCCCTGTTTTCTTAATTTCAGTACAAATCACAATTACTTCAATTTAGTCTATCAATTCTTTAGCGACTATAACAATTCTTTCCAGTTACTTTTTAGCTGGATTTTAGTAAAACTGTTTTAGACTTCTTTTTCTTAAGTTCCTTTAAGTTTCCAGTAAGAAAACTCAAAGTATTTCATGATGGCTTTATTTTACTTCACTTAGAAGTGACTAAATCATTACTTCCACTTTCTAAAAAATTAATTGCTATTCTTTTTATTTAACACAGTATTTCTTGAGACAAAATTATAACATATACTCTGAAAATGTGTAACTAACATTGTATGCTGTAAGCATCCACATCCAAGAAGGGAATTGGAGTAAGAAAATGAAATTGTCCTGAAGTAATAATTTGGAAGTTATAAAATATCTTATCTTCGAAATGTGAAGGTTTCACATTCTCATAAGCAAAAGGGAGGTTTACTAAGTACTTTTTATGGCTACTAACACCAAAGAAAAGTAATTACTTCACTATTGACTGTGGTAAATCACAGGCTTGGTGAACAAGAAAATACTGATTCTTTGTCCCCACTTCAGATATGTGGCCCACCATGAACAGCCATTGGCATGCTCCTGTACAAATCTTCCTAATATTCTCCTTCACAAAACTTACCATACTGTCATCATTGGGGTAGAGAGGAAGAAAAAAGAACCATGGGAAAGTGAATGAGATAAGGAAAAAGAGCAGAGTAATTAAAATACACTGGCAGCATCCCCAGAAGAGCTGACAGAGTGGTTGCATGTTGATAACACCTACAAATACCAGAACAGGAATGGTCGCTGGCAAACAGTGATCATCACTGCTATCAGGAATGCAGTTTCTTCCTATACTAACATCATATAGACTCAGTATTTTCTAAACCCACATAGTAGAAAAGCAGAAAATGGTTTCCCTTAGAGGTTAAGAAACTATGTAGGAATTGGGTAACTTTAACATGAGATGTCCTCTTGTGGAGTATTTAATTAAAACCACGTGTTAACAGAAAAACAAAAGAACAACTACAACAAAAAAGCCCAAAAAACAGATTATGAAATAGATAAACATACTAGCATTGCCTATTCATGTTAGTAAAGGCAATATATGGCTACCAGTCATAAAATAACAATGTGGGCTCTGATTCTTAGGCCAAGATTAAGAACTTTACTTTTTTTTTTAACTTTTTTTTTTTACTTTTTGAAGTAAATGAAGTCAAAATAAGCACAAAATATACATACTCGGAACAACATTTGGCTCTTCCTAGAAAGGATCTAGCTTTCAGAAATTTCTCTGCACTTAGGTATTTCAGAAACATCCATCATACCAGTTCTTTATTATAGCAAAGGAATTCAGAAACGCAAAGAAAATAAACTATCCTTAATCTACACATGACTTACAATGTTTTCATTATTTTCAGGCTCATTAAGAATAAAACCTACCCCATAGACACACACCTTTTTTTGTTTTGTTTTTTAAGTTAATTTAGCTGTATCCAGATTTGGACACAGTGAATCAGTGAGTGAACTGGGTGCCTTCCTCAGCTCTGGTTTCTGACAAGCACAGCAATCATAACATCCTTACTGCCAGCCAGTATCTCTCTCATCAACCTTATCTGTACCTGCCTGTCAAGGAGAGAATGGAAACATAAAGCACCACTTTGTAGCTACCCAGATAAAGCTTATCAGTGACTTCAATTTTACAAAAAAAAACCAACAACAAAAAAAACCAAACCACCAGAAAAAACCCACAACAAAACAACAAAACCACCAACACAAACAAACCCAAAACACTACCCAGGGAGATAAATCTACCTCAAGAGGCCTATTGGTGGTAATTAGCAGCATCTTCTAAACTTAACAAAATAATTCTATAAAGATTTCCAAAATCTACTGCTACAAGGAGATGAAGAGCTTTATTGAAGCTTACATTTCACCTCAGGAATATAAAAATTCTCCTGCACACATGCCACTCATGCAATCTACAGCATATGCAAATTAACTTGTTCTAAGGAGTTGTTATCAGATAACTCTTTGCAGGAGCAAATTGTTTCCACTATCAATTACTTACCCAAGTATCAGATAAATTCTATTTATTTGGGGCATTAGGAAAGCCTCCAATATGGTATGACTTCTTCATAAACGTTTCTTCACAAAACTGCAACAAGATCATAGTACCATTCATTTGCAAATGAGCCACCAATCCATAAAGATTTGCCCAGTACCAGCTAAGAAGCCTGTAACATGGAGGTTTGAACTGAGGTCTCATGCCCCATATTGTAACAACTACACTTTCTCCTCTTCCATGTTTTACTTTCAGTAAGAATGAATAAACTTAAGTAATACTAAACATGGAATAACCACTTAAATTGTGTAAGACACACATGATTAGGAATGTTGCTTCGTATGACCCAACTCCTAGTTCTGGAGTTCCATTCATTTTTACCTCTTTGCTCAATAGCCTCAAACGTTTTCAAGTAATTCAGGATGAGTTTTCCAGAACTACTAGAAATTAGCTTAACTCAGTGAATAGAGCATTTAATGTCTGCTTTAACGCTGACACTATTTTAAGCTGAATCAACAAGAAGCTGTTCAGAAAATTCAGTTTTCTGCAGGTAAAACAAGTAAACGTCCCATCCTTACCCTTTAAGATCCCTAAGTGTAAACCTTTAGCAGTTAAGGGCTTTTTTTTTTCCTAGCTAAACAAGGAAAGTAAGCTTTCATCCTCCTGTACTAACGCTGCTCAATGTTCCACTTCGAGGGAAAAGCTTCGAAGCACAGTCCAGTCAACAAGCTCTTTTAGTGCTTCTCTGCAAAGACTACACAGCACAAGGGGTCTGATGACAAGAACACTTCCCAAATACACAAAAAAACTTGGTTGCTTTCTACGCCTCATTCTTCTCTATATGCTCATATTTATATATACAAACACCAAAGATTTCCACCTTTTTATGTGTTGAAATTTCTCTTCAACAAGTATTAAACAAAATACACCGCAAATACATCACTGTTATACAAGATACAAATGAAGCTCCCAAATCTTAACTGTAAGTACCTTGGGGGAAACATTGCTGGAGCATGAGCATTCATTCATTATAAAAACTGATTAAACTTTTCCTTCTTAAAGCCTTAAGGATATTTTCAGATTCTCCCTTCCCAGAACTGGGTTACTTTCACTTCCTTCCCTTCCCTCCCCAGTACAGGATTTACTAGCAGTAATTATCTTAATTTAAAATAAATTCAAATAGAGCATGAGGAAAAGTATTTCAGCAATACAAGGACTGCATCTGGAAACATCAAGGGAATCAGAATCAAGCAGAAGACAAACTAAACCCTTTCTTCTAAAATACCAAACAGAAACCCATATGGGCTTCCAGGACAGAATATACAAGGCTGACTGTTACCTATACTCACTACTTCCTTGCCAATTGCCTTATTAATAAGCTTTGACAAAAATAATCTACAATATCAACTGTCAAACTTCAGCAGGGGGGAATTTCCTTTTGAAGCACTCTGCACCCCAATCCCAAAAGAAATATGACATTTCATGTACAAGTCAGGTTAAAGTGTCTGTGTAAACACAGATTTTGATACAGTCTTTGTCCTGAAGTAACTATATTCTAAGAAGGGTGAATACCAGCAGTGGTGTTGTTAGGCACAGAAAGACCAAGCCTGACCACTAATATTAAACTCCTCAGTCTGTTAATAGCTACACTGCTGCCACTTCTAAAACATCAACAGATGTTCCAGGCAGCATGCCACCCATTTAGATGATATATTTTATTTGGACATAGTTCCACTGTATACAAGGCAACAGTACACAGTGAACAAGGGATATTGTAAAAGTAAGCCATTACAGTTTAGACATAGTTCTTGAAGAAGAGAGTAAATAGCAGCCCTAACTATTGCCTCTCACAGAATGACCAAGAATTACAAAGGGACAGCACATGAGGCAGGCCCACTTAAGAAGTAGTAACACACACGTTTAGGGCAAGGAGATGAAGTTTATTTTGCCTATTTTGTAACCAAATTGGGGAACACAGTAGAGAATGATAAAGGACAAAGTTGGTAAGAAAGAAACCAACAGCTGAAAAGCCACAGCTAAGACTTGACATCTCAAAAAAAGAGAAAAAAATTAAAACATCTTTATAGCCAGCAATGTAGCCAACATGGCAGTAAGTTTCATCACTTGAATTTGCCTGTAACTTCTGAGAAGGTAGCTGATACAGATGGAATGGAAAGATAAAAACAGAAAAGTGAGAGCATTAAGGACTGTGGAAAAATACAGTCAATTCTGCCAGTGATGAGCAATTAATAAAACAAGGGAGTGCAATCATAGTAAAACTATTTCCTAATTAAAATAATTATATTAGCTGGCCTTTAAGGAGATATATTTATAGCAAGTGTGACAAGCTATTAAGGATTTAATTTAGATCAGAAGTCTCGAATGATGTCTGTAGGTATGGGGGGGAAGCAAGCTGCTGGCAAGCACAATAACTTATCTCACATTAGAGTAATTTGTCTCTGGCAAGGGACATCACTGGAATTATTCTGCTAAAATCAGAATTCAAATAACTTCTGTATATCGATGCATGTAGATTGAAAAGCACGATATATTCAACAAACTACTGTAGTTGTCAAATGGCATTTGACTCCTAGCATTTATGTCATGTTTTCTTATACAAATACCGCCTTTTAAGGTTCTTACAGTTTTTGTTCATTCAGTTTTTAATAAATTTATATCCAGGATCCACTATTCACTAAACCCTACGTGGTTCTCATAGACTGTGCTTTTCCTGTATCTAAATATTGCTGAAGACATCTGGAGTCCCTCACCTCTGAGAAATTTACACAGATCCTATGGACTGTCAAAACATCCACAACCAGCATATGAAAGACTGAAACCACCACAATGATGTTTCTAAAAGTGATGGAGTTTTAGAGGTGAGGAATACAGGCAGGAGCAAACAAAAAATAAGAAAATTACCTAAAATGTTTCCAAGTTGTTTATTTTCACTGCCAAACGTAGCAGTACTGTTATTTAGAGTGGCAGGTCAAGACCAAACAATGGGCATCCCCAAGTCATACTGTGAAATCAGCAGTTTGGACTTGCTCTTTCCAAACCCAAATATTCTGTTAGTACAAAATCCTCCTGCCATGCAGATGGCTCATCAGGTTAGTCTTAAAGGATAAATACACTTTCTATTGTACAGAAATGTCTCTTGAAACTAGATGAAAGGCACTGAAGGTACACCAAGAGCTTATTGCCAACAACATTCAGCAGAAAAGCCAGTTTATGTCACTCAAGCACGGTGGACTATACATGTATATTACAATTACTGCAATCCATAGAAGAAGTCCTTTAAAAGAATTTAATTGTTACTTTAGTCACATGTCAAGAGGTATAGCAATATATAGAAAAATAACAAATTACAAATTCAAGGAAAAGCAGCTTGATGCATTTTTAAACTCAGCTGTTGTCATTAGCATTTCACAACCAGCAAAGGCTTTTTCTCATTAGATTTCCAATGCTTGTCCACTCCATAATCCTAAACCCTTGCCTCCAGAATACTGAAGACCATTTCATATGTCTTTTTGATCCCACTTCATTCCCCAGATGCTGCTACTTGCCAGGAGTAAGCTTTTCCTCTGTAAGCCCTGACTGTCATGCCACTCCAAGTGCTGATGTACATATTTCTTCTGCTCCAGTATATCTACAGTGATTTATTGATGAAATTAATTTCGCCCCCTGAGCACAGTAGCATATTAATAGTGCAGAGATTACTTCAGTATGTCAGGGTTCCTTTTAGCAATGTGGGAAACCCATATGCTACTACAGACAACAAAACAGTTGTGCTGACAGCAGAACTAAATGGGATAATATTGAATACTGAACTTGTTGGTATCAATTGGAGTGCAACACAGAGCTTTGTCAACTGGCAATTAACAGACATCACCCTAGTATCCTAGGCCACTAAAAATTCAAGACCCTGCTTGCAGTTCAGCATGGAAAGGCCATATTGTGCTACATGAACGTTATCCTCCCTTTTTCTCTCATGAGAAGCAAAGGGCACTCAGATATTACCATTTTTATAATAGAAAAACAGAACGGACAGGGATGGCAGTACATCTAAGACTGCAAAAGTTTTATTCTGTTCCTTTGTGACAGTCATAAAAAAAAGATTAAAAAAACCCCAAAAAACAACAAAAACCAAACATCACTTCAGTTAACTACTAAGCAGATGGAATTGATAATTGATAATTGGACATATCTAACAAATTCACCACTGGATGAGGCAGTAGGAAAAGGTGCAGCAGTCCTCCTTCAAAGAGCCCAAAGTTTTCTGCTTTTTCAATGGTCAGCATCACTTTTTCTATAAAACATCACAAACTGAGTATCACCTGCTATCTCCTTTTAAAGCAATTGTGTATACTAGCTGAGCTTGATCTCATCCCTTCTCTGATGTAGGTAATTTCATAGTGATAAACATTCCAGACAATATGATAACAGTCTTGTTTCCATTTATGGCAATACCAAGAAGCTGGCACTAACTTATAGACTACTTTCTTTATATTATCTGCAGAATAATTATCTAGTAAGTCTATGGGTAACACAGGTTTATCTTTCAGCAGTTTGCTAATGCACCTTGGCCTATGAAAAATACGTACACGAGTGAGAAAGAAAATATCTACTTCATCCCATTTTAGCAGCTTTGTGAAGAAAATAGAAATCCAGACAATTGTGGTTTCGCTGGCTTTGATGTGCAACTTCATGTACTAAGAAATCAATGGAAAGCACCAAATTATTCCATACAAGTTACACCAAAAACATATAAGTTATATATTCTTTGAAGGTATATCTGCTAGATTGAAATTAATGAGGAAATTGTTAAACATGACACTTTCAAAATAGCTGTATTTATCCGTTTAAATTCATTCTAAAGCAATTAATCTTGTAAAGTGTGCATATAATCAGCTTTATCTTTCCATGGTGCTGTTAAGCTTTGAAGGTTTCACTATGCACTTGAAACAGCTATTAGTGCTCCACTGTCATGAAATAAACTCAAAACAGCTGTCTGCTAACATAACAGTAAATGCACACACAGCCATATAAGAAACACTCACATCATGGGTCTCTGAATTTTAAAGTATTGAATAATTCAATAGCACATATTCTAAAACTAAAATACTTCTAAATTGCGTGCAATACCCCCCCTCCAAGTGATGTAATTTAAACATTTTACATACTGGTTTTTGAGTAATACACTGAAAACAAAAAGAGTAACAATGACCTCTACTGACAATATTTCAGCTCTAATTTAGATAGATTTGGTCTAAGAAACAACAGAAGAACATGCATGTCCTCCATAGACTTACCTCAGAAAGACTGAGAGTTCTGAGATTATTATGACAATCCTAAAGCACTTTATTCTACAGTACTCGAATGAATTCTTAAGTCCCTCCATTTTACTTAATCAAAGCAAAGAATTCATTTTAGATTTGTACAGTTCATTCATCAGACTGAGTTAAATTTTTGATAAGCCATAGTTAAATTTTTCATAACACAATGATCTGCATTATAATAGTCCTTTCTTTGCTTCTCTTATACCTTCCCCATTTCCATGCCATCAGCCAGACTGAAGGGCCTAGGCACTGGAAGAAAATAAGTGTCAGCTATTTAAAACACTGAATATCAGAATATTCACTAAGCTTCAAGTTAGGAATGTAGTCAGCACAGAGTTACTTTTTATTTTCTTTTAAATTGAACATTATGTTAATGATGCTTCAAAACCAACTTTTAAATCCAAGCTCCTCCAAAAACTTTCCTAGAGTCATTCAGGCTGGCAGACACCTCAGAAGGTCACCTCATCTGCTCAAAACTCCTGCTCAAAACAGGGACAATACTAAATACAAAACATGTTTGGTACTTCCTCTCTCTATTTCTCCAGAAATTCTTGTCAGAATATACAACAAAATAGGGAGTAGCTGCTGACTGCTGTATCAAGTAAGGAAGTTAAGTCAATCATTTTTTCATTTTGTCTCAATTTATCACAAAGCCAATGAGAGGATCCACTTATATCTCAAGTTCATATACTTCTAGATTCATTTTAGTAATTAATAGGAAAAAACAGTATTTCACTGGCATGTGCTGTTAACAGAATTTAAAATGTAATCTCCTCAGTCTTCTCACTTAACTAGCAACTGTTTTTTTCTATTTTCTTTATACTCCATAACAAAGCTAAAGGAAAAGAACCAAACAATTCTTCATGTCTGAATCATAGAATGGCAGGGGTTGGAAGGGTCCTCTGGAGATCACTGAGTCCAACCCCCTGCCAGCACAGAAACACCGAGGGCAGGCCACACAGGAACACATCCAGGCAGGTCTTGAAAGTCTCTAGAGAAGGAGACGCCACAACCTCTCTGGGCAGCCTGTTCCAGGGCGCTGTCACTCTCACATTAAAGAAGTTTTTCCTCATCTTAAGGTGTAACTTCCTGTGTTTCCCCTTGCTACCCCTACCTCTTGCCCTAAGACAGGGCACAACTGAAGAGAGACTGGCCCCTTCTACCTACACCCACCCTTCAGATATTTGTAAACATTAATAAGATCCCCTCTCTGTCTTCTCTTTTCCAGGCTAAACAGTCCCAGGTCTCTCAGCCTTTACTCATAAGAGAGATATTCCAGTCTCTTAATCATCTTTGTAGCTTTGTGAGCAATTACGAGAATGTGCCAGGTTTTCCAATATAATAAAGATACAACATGTTGGTCTCCAACACATGAGATCTGCCATATTGGAGTAATATTTATATCTGAGTATAGATAGACTATGTTCTATAAAAACAAAACTGAACCATTACTATAGACAATTAAAAAATTATTTTGGCACCACTAGTTCTCAGTATCACCAGCAAAATACTACACATGAAGGCTGTACACTCAAAGATTCATCCTGTCTTATATTATGCAAATATACATGTTTCATTTGTAAACATTTTTGTACAAACTTTCACAAAGACAATATTTACATATAGCAGAATTAATTCCAGTTGGCTGCAATTTTCTAATAAATCCTATACTCACACATTCTACCTACAAAAAGAGATGAGCATGCCTGTCATTGTCTATCCTATACCAACATTTGAATTACATTTGAAAAATATAATACCCCATACTATAAATTTTGTTTTCTACTCAGAATTGACATACTTTATAGAAATCATCATAGAATTTTAAGAGAAAACTTCACTCAAAATATGCAAAACCAGACCTGGAACACACCTTTCCTTAAATTTGAGGTGTTGGACTGTAACTTATTGACACCAGTCACCTTTGTGAAGATGACCAAAGTTTAAGAGATAGTCTCATGCATTCAGAACTGGACACATTTTAAATTAATATATCTTGTGCTTTGGCCAGCTAGGAACAATAGAGTTGCTGATCTACTCAAAAGAAAGGCAAAAGATGCCTTTTAAAAAACTGAGGAAAAATCTTTTCAAATACATCAAATTGCCATGTGCAGGTACAAGTATAATACCATGCTTCCCCAAACACAAACCATTGGTAAATTTGTATTAAAAAAAAGAAAAAAGCAAAAAAAAAAAAGTTATTTTAGAGCTCTTCTGTATAAATTTCTGAATGCCAGCACAGGCATTGGGACTTAATTCAACAGAAGTCTGTTGGGGTGGGAAGCCATGAAGAATGAAGGAAGACTATTCAAGACAACAGCAACTAGAATTGCTCAGGGACAATGTCAGAACTGTTAGATATGGCTGGTTTTGAATCCAGATCAACTACATCTAAACATCTTATTTGGGCTAAAACAGAAATGAACAAAAAAATCTCATAAAGGAATACAAGGTGTGGTATCTTAGGTTGCAAACAGGAAAAATGTTTTCCTTGTGGAAATCACTGTACTCAAGTGACCACTGGAAACGTGTGCATCAACAAAGCAGAGAAGTCTCTGATGATCACCAGGGGATACTAAGAAAAGGTAAACACACATTCCTTTAAAAATAATTAATCTTTAATAGATTTGTTTCTAGTAATGAGAATACTTGAGGAACGTCTTATCACTAAATAACACGAAACAAACACCTAAAGGAAAGAATGGCAGATGCTCAAATTCACTCAGATCAGCAAGGCGACTCCACACACAGAGGAAAATCTGTAAAAATTATATCCCAGACTAAAGCAACGTCCTTCCTAACACTGCCTTCATCTATTCAAAGTGTCCCAGCAAATCTTTCTCCACAGTCCTAAGGTGGGAAGTGGAAAAGCTCAGGAACTGACGGAGCAGTTAATCTTTGGAATGATGGTCAAAGTGACACTGTAAGAGTCAGTAGCATTTTCACTAAGGTAATACAGACTGTGGTTTCCCTATCAGTATCAAATACATCTGACACTGTTTGGTATGTCAAAAAAAAAAAAATTAAAAAAATAGCAATGAGCATAGCAGTGGCTCAGATTGACACAGTTTTAATCCCATATAATTCCACAATAGGCCCCATGTCTGTTGGTTCTTATTGGTTGGCTTCAGGCTTCCAAAGGCATGTGGCCAGTAGGAAACATTAGACAAAAGGACTTAGGTGGAATTAGGTGGCATTTAGGCTGGGCAAATCTGGGCCATACAATGCTATCCCATTTCTGTAAGCCCTGAACAGTGCCAGTGTATTTTAACCAAAGAATAAGGAACAAATGGATTACTGAAAAAGAACTGCATTTAAGTAATGCCTCCATACCAAGATCTTAGCACATATCATCAGTGTCTAGTTTTGATATATAATTTGCAATTCACTTTCTCCAACAGCATTGGGTTTATAGAATTTTGTGTCCTGTAGTCTGGTGGGATACGAGGGAAACATGCAGTTCATAAACTGTTTTTTTCCTCAGTGACTTAGCCTATGTGCAATAACACTAAAAACTGCTGATCTGTGACATTCTGCTTGAGTTTCTGTCCTCTCCTTTTGATTAAAGGATTCAATCTATCCGAACTGTTATTGTTCAATTACTATAATAAAGAAGGCATCAAAGAGAGTGTCAAGGAAACTTATTTATCTCCAAGACTGCTAAGAGCAAAAACTATGTCAATACAATCAAAGATTTATCCTATCTCTATTTAAACCACTTAGATAATTTCAAATATATATGTCCAAATAAATTACAAGATATGTGAACTGTTAAAAGGAATTTGACTGAGTTTCATTATAATCCTTATACTACACTATCTTCTGCTTTAGCTTCTCTGCATCCTAGTCAGGTTATGATCTGTAGTAAAACACAGAGATATCAATTTATTTTCAGATATGTCCAAATGTAAAACCAACTCCTAATCATTAAATTAATTTTGTTCATAGTATTAAAAAAAATCAGAACCAAAAAAAAATTAGTCAAAAAGCTCTTCCAAAACTCTAACTCAAAACAACCTCTTTCTCTCGTCATTCACACATGAAGTGTGATAAGCCTGTCTTTTAGGAACTTGGATGAGGAAAGGTTGGAGATCTAACTGCAATACTGTAGCTCAGTGGTCTCTAAAGTGGGGTTTTCAATACAATTCACCGGGGTGTGGGAAGAAAATATGAAGCACTTCAGCAGTACATGTATATAATTTATAACTAAATATGCATATATTTGGGATGTATGCTGAGAAATTCTTTTACTGATAGGGGTGCGCAGTCTAAGAACTCTGGAGATCAGTGCCTCAGCTGATTCTCCAAGTGATTTTGTGACATGTTATTCAGATGCTCTTCCCCAAGTAACTCAGGGGCAAACTATGTTAAAAAGTAATCGTCTGCCTTCACACTAGGTATGTGCAGACCTTCTAAGCATCCTCGGCAAAACACTTCACTAAAAAAAGGGAAGAAGTACTTCTAAATCAGGTTACAAGCAAATTTCCATTAAAATGCTTTCCACTACTATGAAGTAGGTAATGATTCAAGCATCCACACTACTTTTTTTTTTAATATCTTAAGGCAGCACTTCTATTTGGCCTTGCTAAATTTAAAACCCATCCAGGTTTATGACTTTAATAATTAATGTATTTCAATCCTATAATTGATGGATTTCCTGCTAAGTCAAATCAGGTCTTTGAGGAACACATCACAAATCTCAAAATTTACTTAGGTACACTTAAAAAAAAAAGTCTGTAAAACTGTACATAACTATCACTCTTAATTAAGCTGGAAGCTTCCATCATTTAGATTAATATACATAATATTTTAAGGTGATTCACTTAAATGCCATTAAGTATGTACCCACTTTAGTTAAATGACCAAATCTGAAGGAGTGAGTTTTAAATTGGAGTTTATGCAGTGAGACAGATGATCACTGACACTAATGAGACCTCAAAGGACTTCGACCATTGAGAAATTTAAGTTTTTATTTTTGGAAAACCTCTACCAGCACTCCATAGTATAGATGATGTTGTTTTGTACAGCATTTAAATCAACTGAACTACAGGAAGACGGTAAGACTGAGAAGCCACATCACATTCCCCTGTAATATTTTTGTGACAATTTTATTGTGTTGCTTGCAGAGAAAGTACCAGCAGCCTTTGTTAATCTACTGCAACTCTGACTAGGATTAGAATAATTTAAATTAGAGCATATATCAATGGACACTGTTACAATTTTGTCTGTACCATTTTGTGCTTTTGCAGAGATTTATTTTCACAGCAGAGAGAATTTATATTATTTTCCCCTATGCAGACTGTCCAGTTCAGAAGAACAGAAACAGCTTAAATTGCAATAAGGGACATTAAAATGACACTAAAAAGAAATCATAAATGTACTGTCTATTCAGAGCCATAAATGGTTTTTTTCCTGTAAGTTACCTGTCTTTGACCCACTGACAGAAACATCAAACCAGCATGAGGGATACTGAATAGTCCTTCTAACTACTCCATATATACCAATACCATACTTAAACCTTCAGATTACATGGCTAGAAATAGGACAACTTTACTGCTTGAGATAAAATAAAATCATAAAGAGGAAATCTTACTGTATGATAAAACCCCATAGCCTCAACACTCATGCCCAGATCTTAAAACTAGAGCTGAAATACAGTGCACTAAAACCCAGGAAATATGATTAGAGTAAACATACATTTTGAAAATCTCAACTGATCTCCCTACTACTAACTTCTTCAAAATACTTCTAGTTTTAGAAGTCAAAAATGATAATCTCTCCTTTGCCCAAACTCCCTGT
This sequence comes from Actenoides hombroni, assembly GCA_024336885.1. NCBI lineage: Eukaryota > Metazoa > Chordata > Aves > Coraciiformes > Alcedinidae > Actenoides > Actenoides hombroni. The sequence goes on from WUAM01000323.1 coordinate 32,247,405, forward strand.
ATAGTAGAAAAGCAGATGAAGCTTCCAAAATTGAAAGGTGATTTAATAGCAGATGAAAGTACACAGGCCATATCTGAGAATCCTCATCAAAAACCCAGGGATTTAGAGAATAATTAGACCAATAAATTAAGGGAAAGAGGATAGATACATAGCTTGTCTGTATCTCCCACAACAGACTGAACACAAGTCACTTGATAAACACACTAGAAACTGGTAGAGACTTTAACCTTTCAGTCCTCAGTATGAATTCAGGTAACATCATCTGTTACCTATCTAGTAGCTTAAGATCTTTAAAATCTCTACAGTTAATCAGTCTAGGCCACAGAGAACAGTACACACTTTTGCCGTAAACCTCAGTGGAAAGGCCAATAACCAGAGGCGTGAGGAAGTGTAATGATCTTCACAGAGCTTTTATATTCTGGCATGGCATGCATAGCCATACCTTCTCACACAGAACAGGCTGGGTTGCATTTCTCTTTGCAATATATGCTCTGCAGTCAAACAGAAACCATTCATTCCTTTTAGCACCAAGCCAAAAAACCTTTCATAACAAACAGGCCATTTAAACCAAACAGAACATGTGAAAAGTGAAGTGCAGGGGCATGACGAATTACCCTGCCTTCCTGTTTGTTCAGCAGGATTGTTGGTCTTACCTTGCCCCATTCTGCCAGCTAGTTACCCCTTACGACAGCAGCATGCAATTTCCTAAGTCACATATTAACCCTCCATTAATCTCCATGGCAAATGACTGGTAAACGGTATTCGTAAGAAATAACCTCACTGAGCCTTACTCAAATACTTTCAAACGCAAGAGGAATCTAGGTATCATTTGGAACGCTATTTAACTATTCCTCTGAACATGTTAACAAGCAGATGGTAACCCAACAGGTGTAAGTGGCCTTTGATGACACCGGTTTCTACAGACAAGGCAGGACACAGAGCATGGCAGGCTCTGCGCTTTGCACTTACCAAGTAACGGATATCATCTATAGCAGCTACATGTTTCTTTTTTATCAGTCCAACTATCTGGCATGTCAAGACATGACACAAAATGGAAGAGCCATAGGTTTTGCCTCGTTAGTTTAACCATCCCCTTAACAAACGGCATAAAAACATGCACCTCAGTGCAGGATCTGTACAACTGTTAAATGACCTAAGAAGTCAAAACATAAATTAAGCTTAGGATTCCATTTGAACATGACCATGACCTGAGTTTTACTACTCCGACAATTCTTCAGCTACAAGCAGAAATATAGGAAGAGAGTATTTTCCAGTTAGCACCTTAACACATTCATCCTCTGTGACCAATGCACAGTGTATTCTGACACGCACCCCCCCACCAGCACTTACATTCTCCATCTAAAAAAAAAAAAATTTAAGGAAAAAAATGCAGATGAGAAACATATTTTCTATCTCTGCTTCTCACTGAAATCATATAATTTGTTTTTTCAAGATGTTTTAAGTTTATATACAGACAAGATATATGTAAAGTTGAGAGCCTTTTCAGGCCTAGAAAAATAGCTACAAACGGAACAAACAGGTCATTGGATTTTAATTCTGGTTAGACTTGCTCTATTGTCTCAAACTACAGTTCAACCTCTCCTACCCTGGGCATAGTAAATGCTTTAAAAAAGCAGTGATATAAATACAGCTTATGGCTACAACTCTGCTATTTACACCAAGAACTGGAGCTTGTGTAGGTCCTGCAACAAATTGATGCTCAACCTTGCAAAGTTTGTTTTCTCACTGAAGGCTGTTAAGGTGCAGGTAAATTGCCTTTCTCAATTGTTTCTAAATTGTGGGTTTTTTCTATTGATATTTTCAAGCAAAAATGCATTCTAAGTATAAAAGTATAAGTATAAAATGTATGCTATAAGTAGACATCAATCAAACTCTGGAGACTGATTTCAATCAGCCTTCTGTTTCACAGTTCTCTTAGAACAATGATATAGCTCATACTAAATACTCAAGCTTACCATGATTTGCAGAAATACAATAATCACAAAAAAGAGATGACAGTAGGATATAATAAATATCCTAAATAGCATTGAGAAATATAGTATGTACTGAAAAACTGTGCCCAATAGCACACTAGAACATGATCAACATTTTGCAGAGCTATGGTTCCCTGCTGACAGCTAGATAGATATAACTGACAAACGTACGCTCAGTTGTAGACGTATTGCTCCTGGCTAAAGCAGATATAGGTTAACACATCACAAATTTAAGCAGCCAAGCAGAAGTCATTACAGAAGTTAAAATAAATCAGTAATTAAGTGACGCTTTTCAGAAATGTAATTTTAGTTCTCATTTCCTTTTTTTCTAAATAACTTGCTGGCTGTTATTTTGAGAGGGCTATTAACCGCTAGGTTATTTTTAATGCCCTGCATGTGACAGATGTCTCTGAAATAAAAGGCAGCTGAAGGACAACAAACTCATTCTCCAGGATGGTTCTTATGTCCAGTGTTACTGTAAGGATCAACCCCAAATATCCTCTAATAAGGGCAGAAATCACACAGACAAGTTTTATACAAATAGCTATTTAAGACCACTGCTCTTTCTCTTGCTAAAACAAGCCTGTATTTTCAAGACTTTTAATCTTAGAGAAGGAAATACGGTTAACTAGGCTGGAAACACACCAGAAGTGGGATCTTAGTTGAAACTGCGACAAGGGATAAGGAAACTGGAGTTATAGGGCATCCTAGAGACAGAAATCTGTAATGGATTTTGGTGCTAGTGTCATTAAAATGACAAGAGGGACCACCACACAGGCTCTCAAGACAGTAGTTCCTGAGCAAGTTGCCAGATACCACCTTTATGGAAAAAGTGAAGAAAACGGAGGAGTGAGAACAGCAGATATAGAAAAGTCTCTGTGGTAAAAGATATCCTTAAAACAGCAGTAAATAAGTTATTCTTTACAGTCTGTGTCACTGTAAGAATTAAAAATTCTTCCATAACACAGTATCAAACATCCAAAGATGTACACATTTCTGATGATACCAGATATATTTAGCACTGAAATTATGTGATCAGATAGGAACAATGTAGCCCCTGTCTCTTTAATCCAGGGGAAATAAAAATACTTGAGACCACTCAAGATTAAATAGCAGGTTCTTTACTGAAATGCTTAAAAAAGCAGTAATAACCAGCCTTGTGGGGTTGAGACAGAACATCCCTTAGTCAATATTTGGGCCTGGTATTAAGAGAAATTTGAAATCTTCCATTACATACTAAGGAGTATGTTCACACAACTGTGCAGAAGTTCATCCTTCTCTGAAACACTCTTCCCTGCTTTGGCACTATTACACTGGTACCACTGCCTTAGTCACATTTGGATTGCAATGAAAGTATAGCTAAGACGTGATGAAAAACACAGTCCACCATAATTTTTTTTCAAGTAGGTTACATCAGTCCTTTCAGATGTTGCTAAGGCAGAATGTATAACAACAGGTGCCAGAGAACTCCATCTGTACTCCTTGGAAGTGCCAAAACACGCAGAACTGGAAAATGTTGCTGCAGACTCTCAGGTCAAAAATGACCACAGAAGACAAAGTAAACCATCAGCCAAGGAATCTAGTAATTTATGGCAGCAGGTCTGTTCTCATCCTAATTAGAAATAAAAGGCAAAGTTTCATAATATCAGTTCTTTGTCGCCTGGTATTCATTATTATACTAATGTTTAAAAGACACAAGTTAGACATTATTACAGTAGCTTTGCATACGGATCTAGAATACAAAGTCACATCAGAAGAGAGAGTCAAGATGGGCAAAAGTTCCAAATTTCACTTGGAACCAGGTATATTAAAGAGAACAGACTTACTATCAACATAAACATGGATGTGCAAATACTACCTTAAAAACTGCTGCTCCTTCAATTCTGATCAGACAAAACTAATTAAATGCCAATTTTCTGTTGATCACTTTCATTTATTTGACTGTGACATAACGTGGACGTCAAAATCAGAGTATTTATAAATAAAACTAGAATTATACTAGATAAAGTTGGCCTTCTGGGCTGTGTGCACACACTGCTGGCTCATGTCCAGCTTTTCATCTACCAGAAACCGTAAGTCCTTACCTGCAGTGCTGTTCTCAATCCACTCGTCACCCATCCTGTATTGATACTGGGGGGTTGCATCAACCCAAGTGCAGGACCCTACACCTGGCCTTCTTGAACCTCATGATACTCACACAGGCCCACCTCTCAAGCTTGTCCAGGTCCCACTGGAAGGCATCCCATACCTGAGGCATGTCAACTGCACCACTTGGCTTGGTGTCATCTGCAAACTTGTCAAGGTTGCACTTGGTCTCAATATCTATGTCAATGATGAAGATATTAAAAGATTGCTGGTCCTAGCATGGACCCTGTAAGGGATACCAATTGTCACCGGTCTCTACCTGAACATGGAGCCATTGACCATAACCCTCTGGATGTAAGCATCCAATTCCTCGTCCACCAAACAGTCTACCCATCAAACCCGTATCCCCAATTTAGAGAAAAGGATGTTCTGGGTGACCAAGTCAAAGGTCTTACAGAAGTCCAGATAAAAAAAATCCATAGCTCTTCCCTTGTGTACTCCATCAGAAAAAGCCACTAAGCTGGTCAGGCAGGACTTGCCCTTGGTGAAGCCACACTGGCTGTCTCAAGTCACCTCCCTGTGCCTTATCAGAGCTTTTAGGAGAATCTACTCCATTACCTTCCCAGGCCCAGAGGTGAGGTTCTCCTTTCTACTCTTTTTGAAAACGGGTGCCGTGTTTCCCTTTTTCCAGTCACCAGGGACTTCACCTGACTGCTAGGACTTTTCAAATACCATGGAAAGTGACCTGACAAGTACATCAGCCAATTCCCTCGGGACTTGGGGGTGCATCTCATCAGTCCCACACACTTATGTTCAGGTTCCTCAGGTGGTCACAAACCTTATCTTCTCTTACAGTGGGAGGGACTTTGTGCCCCTGGTCCCCATCTTGTGGTCCATCCACTCACTCAGAACATGTGAGGAGAGAGGTTGCCAGTGAAAACTGAGGCAAATACATTGTTTAGTACCTCAGCCTTATCCTTATCTCCTGTTACCAGCTTACCAGCCTTGCCCATCACAGGGGGCACACTTTCTTTGACCTTTCTTTTCCAGTTAGCATACCTGTAGAAACTGTTAGTATTCTGTTAACCCCCTGCCAAGTCCAGCTCCAGTCATGCCTTGGCCTTCCTGATGCCATCCCCACACAACTGGGCAGTGTCCCTATGCTCTTCCCATGATACCTGTCTGCCATTCCACTGCCTAAGTGGAACAACACGTGACCACACATCAGGAACTTCTGAATTCCACTCCAGTCTGACATGATGTTCTTCAGTAAACTTCTACATCTTAGTAGTCAAGACACTATCTGCTTATCTGCTGGGGTTTTGTTGGGTTTTTTTTGTTGTTGTGAGGGGTTTTTTTTATTTTTTTTTGTAAAATAGTTTGACCCAGTTGAACTAAAAGAGAACAAATAAATCTTTGGTGAGCAAGATAAATTATGTATTTACACAAAGCTTTGAAGACAGAAATGACTAGGTAACATGTTCTTGGATTAAAGTTTTAACATAACAAGGCAACATATAATCTCCTGAGATCCTTTCTTTATAAAGAACGGCAAGATCAGCTGCTTTGGGAACAGCCTGGCCAGCAGCAGTGCAGCAGATCTCAGCGTTCAGGGGTTTTCCTGTGGTTTTCCTTTGGTAGAGAAATGCCCAGGGAGTGGAGACACCTGTCACAAGCCAGCACCTCTCACGGGAAAGGCTGATGTGGTGGGGGCTTTGCCTGAGCAATGGTGACCATACCCACACTCTATAAGAAGCCCCAGGGACGAGAGGGACCAGTCCATGCCCACCAAGAACAGGCGAGAACACAGCGCATGTGCGTCACCCAGCCAGTGCCACAGCCATCTGCACACAGCTTGTGTGGCAGGGCACCGAGAGCTCTGCTAGGACAAGAGGTATGTTCGACCCTTCTAACTGGTCCCTCTCCTATCTTGAGGGGCAAACCTAACTAGTCGTCATCTCCATCCCAGAAAAGAGCTCAGCTATGGTTGCAACCCCTCCGAAAGCCGTTGCCAGAAGAAATGTGTCGACCCAAACAGAGCTCCCACGTGAACATGCAGGTGGCCAGGTCTCTGGCTGCAGGGAGCGCCTGAGCCTGGCACTCAAAACGGACAGCGACAAAGACAATGTCTGTGTGTAGCGTGAACAGACGAGAGATCTGCTCAGCGTGAGGGCTGAGCTGAAGGAAGAAGTGGAAAGGATGAGTATAAAGGAGTGTGAGAAGGAGACAGATTGGTGGAGTCAGACCCTACCTTCCTGGAAACAGGCCCAGCAGTCAGACAAAGCTCAGGACACGGAAGACTCCTATCCTCCATCTTGCTGAAAGTGATGACTTAGATGATGACCAAGCCTCTTTCCATCATTTACCAACAGTCTTGGATAACTTGGGAGGTCCCAGTAGACTGGAAAGTAGCAAATGAGATACCCATATATAAGGAAGACTGAAAGGAGAATCCAAGGAACTACAGACCTGGCCTCAGTGCCAGGGAAGGTCATGGAGCAGACCATCTTGAGTGACATTACACACCATATATAGGACAACCAGGCGATCAGGCTCAGTCTGCCTACAGGCTTATGAAAAGCAGGTCCTGCTTGACAACCATGATCTCCTTTAACAAGATGACCAACCTAGCAGATGAGGGAAAGGCTGTGGATGTTGTCTACCTGGACTTCCATAAAGCCTTCAAACACTGTTTCCCACAGCATTCTTATGAAAAAACAGAATGCTCATGGATTGGATGGGCATACACTCTGCAGGATGAGAAACTGGCTGGACAGGCCAAAAGAGTGGTGGCGAATGGAGTTACATCCAGCTGGTGGCCAGTCAGAAGTGGTGTTCCTCAGGGCTTCATATTGGGACCACTTCTGTTAAACATCTCCCATCAATGATCTTGATGGGAGATAGAACGCACTCCAAGTTAGTTTGCAGATGACACCAAGTTGGGTGGGAGTGTTGATTTGCTTGAGGGTAGGGAGGCCCTACAGAAGGACCTGGACAGACTGGATCAATGGGCCAAGGTCAACTGTATGAGCTTCAACAAGGCCAAGTGCCAGGTCCTGCACATGGGCCTGGGAAAGAGTGGCTGAAACCTTGTACAGCAGAAAGAGACCTGGGGGTTCTGACTGACAAGAGATTGACTGCTCTTGGGCTTGGGTTCAGAAGACTGTTTTATTTTATGAGACAAGGGAAATAGGAGAAATGTAAAATTATCTAAGGTGTTAAAGCAGCTAAAGCAGCTTAAAAGTTGCCATAAGCTGCTTTCAATGCCTTCGATCCATTTAAAGGAGGAATAGGGAAAAAGAAAAACAAAAGGAAAACAAACCACAAAACCTCACAATTAAGAAAAAGAGGTAATGTAGTGAATCAGGAGGCATATTTAACATAAGTTTTCAAAGGAGACAATTGTAACATTTGGGTTCAAAGATACGCAAACTCAAGATAACCTTTCAAGAAGATAGATGCACTGGTGATTTAGAGTTGAAGTTATCAAGTGCATCATTTACTCTTGGTAATGAATGGTTACAGCCCTGGACTAGCTTTGGACAGCTGTTTCTAGTAGTGTAGCTGAAAAGGGAGAGACAGAAAGAAGTAGAAAAGGCAATTAAATACAATAATAGAATGGCTGCAAGAACAAGCATGTATAGCAAGGCACCTCAAAGCACAAATGCAAAAATAAGGCTGGCCCATGGACCTTCTACATGGACAAAAATGCTACTGAGCTACCAAATGTAGTATTAAACCAAGAGCGAGCTGCCCTTAGAAAGGCATTTGCTTTAATTATCATGTTTATATTAAACTGTCTTCACTAACATTCTCAGTGGTACTGTTTTAGTTATTTTGCTCATATCTAGATACATCTGGTTAATCTTGGCAAAAATACAACAAAAATATTAATACCAGCAAGACTTGATTTAAGATCAGGAATAAATACATCTTATGATTATAATTTCCTAAAGAATAAAGAGGCTCCAGCCTTAGGAAACTACTTTCCATGCTATAATAGAACTGCATTGATAGCCTCTATTTTATTTCTCCCCTCTTAGGGAAACACTGGAAGATTGCAACGTTGAACAAATACCGGAAAGGTTTTACAGAACAGGGTTTTCTTTAGCATCTAGAAAAAAAAGAAAAATCGACATACTTTCTTTAATACCATTTTTGATTATATTTATTTCACAGAGTTGTTCTGATGTGTTCATAGACATGAGCACAGCTTCATTACTGAACAAGAATGCTACTCTCCTATCCAGTCTAACATGATACTCTGTGCTGGTGCTCATCCAAAATATACTATGTGCACCAAGATGAATGCTGGGAATTTTCTACTAGAAATCTAGACTGAAAGGCCTTTGGTAGCTTTTGAAGTTGGGTCTTGAACTGCTCTTAAATATCTGTTGACTGATAGTCACCTATTTTGCATTACTGATAAGATTGTGGAGCTGAAGCATCCCAGTTCTCTGTACTGCCTGCAGATTTATCAAATAAACCCTATCACGTCCCACTCAGAAAGAAGTTTGAAGCAACCAGTATTTCTGCTGCTTATAACTGAATAACTGCTGGACATTAGTTCGTGTAGAAACTTATGAACACAAATGACCTAGTCAATGCAACAAAACAAGCTTGCCACATCAGGGAAAGCTCAGGCTATGCCAAGTCCTTAAATGGCTTGAAATGAACATAGAGTCAGAACTACAGCAGATGTTTGTAACATCTGCTCCATGATTAAAATCAATATGAATGACTAAAGCAGATGAAATGTTCACACATTCTCAGTGCACTATTACCTTAGCATCACTAGAAGTGAATATGTCATGGTTTTTTCCCACGGAATTGCAGGACTGAAATCCACACTTCCCCAGTTCCAACACCGTTCACAAGGATTTGTTTATTTACAGTGAATATGTAAAAGTAAAATGACCTATACGTCCCTAGATACAAGACCACAGCACAGCTGCAGAAGACAGACACCTTTCAGAAAAAAAAAATTAAGTCTTCAAGTTCAATGGAAACAAAAACAGCACTTCAGATGTTTTTCTGTATCACTGTTACAATCTGAACAAAGTCGAAATGTTACTGGTCAATTCTGATCAGTAAGCAGTCAAAGTGATGCAGGACTTACAGGTCTACTGTCCATTTCACAGCCAAAAATCTATTCTACTCTTAACAGACTTTCACAAAAAAATAAGACAATTTCATTAAATCTTTTGAGTTTCAACACAATTAGCCCAGCAAGAGATAGTTTGTTTTTTAAACCACTGCTCAACTTTTAAATTATGATGTAGTGTTTTTCTACCTAAGAAAATCATCATCTTTTCACTGTTAGATCTGTAGTTACTGCATATTGTTTGTTGACTGGCTCCTCAGTGACTTTTTTTACTTAGAATATATCCAGAGTCATAGTACTTGAGAATTATTTCAAAGTCAAACCAGTGAAATGTAAAGTTATTTTTACACCTATATTGAATTGTTCATTACCTAGCTGACATTCTGAGAATAATTAAGGACACACAGGCAAGGTAATTTTTCCTAATTAGAACAATATCTGTACAGTTTGTGATGACTTCTTACAAGCTTGAGACCACACACTGCTTCTTCAACGAATAAGATGGTTTCTCTACCTGAAGCTAACAGACAAAATATAGTACTGTGCTAGACCGCTGGAACTGAACGCATTTATATTGATAAAAACAGCACAAAAGCATTTCCAAAAGACATGAAAAGTATTTTGATGACTCAGGAAAAAAATGCTAAAAAAAAAAGGGGTATGCATGAATTAAACACGGTCGATGCTAGGTGATCTTTTAATTTCTGTGAACACCAACATTTACGTACTTCAACAATCAGAAGTGAAATTATTATTCATTATGATAAAGTTATTACTATGAAGAATTATCATAGTTACCACAAACAGTATTTTCTTCAAGAAGCATAGTTCCAATTCAAATAAACCATTTCAACTTACATTTGCATTGAGGACATAGGAAAAACGTTATCTGTTTATAGGGATACAGAAATTCCAGTTGAATTTGATGGCAGTAGCATGATATTCACTGAATAGGTCTAAAGTTCGAAAAAAAGTAGCTACCCTTTTAAAACACTGTTATAGCTTTAACATTGGGGTTTTTTTTTTAAATCAGGTGAAAAACATGAAAAAAATCACCATCTTATTTATACACTTGCCATTTCAAACACCATTAAAATGGCAGTTTCTAAGCTGTATTTTTTCAGTAATTCTTCATTTTTCTCTTGTTAGATACTACTACCATCCAATGCTATCCACTGATAAGAAATGCAGCAACACTGAAATCAATAGGCAGTGCTGACTGAAGCAGTGGGGGGTTCAGATGGATTGATAAACAATGCGCCCTAGGTAAGAGAAACTCTACCCTTACCCCACCCTCACTGCAAGTTCCCTGACAATTTCTACCTAAACACATGGGTTTTAACCATTCCTGGAACTATGTGTTGTGAGGGCCCAGTTGACAGCAATGCTGAAGGCTCACAACACTAGCCATTCTTCTCGTGAAGTAACGATATCTGGTTTTTGGGGCATTACCTCTTCCATTGTTTGGAAAGCTCTGCTTCAGAAGACCACAGAAACACTTGAGAAAATGGCTGCAATTACAACACAAAATTATTATAAAATCTATTTAAAAATAAAAAACCCAGAGCTTTCAGTTTCATGCTTTTTTTCCCCACTCTGTACTGCTCAATCATTAGCATATTCATATTTTCTGGATCGTGCTATCAAAATCTACATAACAGAGATGAACTCCCTCACACAGCAAATACGTGTGAACATCTCTTAGCAACAACCGGTCATGAGCCAGCAAGGAAACTTAACAGTGATCCCACTTAAAACATCCCACTTATGCATACCAAATGATAATGCCATCAGTAAAAATCCAAACTGTTCACTAAAGCAGCATGCTCTCGCATGCTTGAAATTAAATCTTCCCCACAGAAGCCAGACACCAGAAGGAGCTGTGCTTTGTCCTTGACAGCTATTCCAAGAACACTTGCAAGGGAACAGTAACGTGTGCTCCTGTCCCCAACTGTTTCAGTTCCAAAAATCTTTCACATTCAGGCACTGCTTAAAATTCACTATGCACGTAATATGCCTACATTATCATCCTCAGAGAAATAAAGGAAGAGAAAAAAAAACCACTAACTGTTTTCTGGGTTACTTAACCACATGGAGAAGTATTTTTACCAGATTAATATAGGTACCAATGACTGCAGCATTA
>WUAM01000323.1:32258774-32280264 GCA_024336885.1 Actenoides hombroni
TGGCCTCTACAATGGCATCTGAAAAGTAAGACTGAGCTTGATGTCAGCAGGCACGTGTAATTGCAAGGGTACCACAATGATATTAAGGTTTTAAGCCAGGACAATTTCATGCATTCATCCAACTGAATGCAGGGCTCGAGAAGGATAAATAAATAAATAAATCTCCCAGTAAGCATAGTCTTTTCCCTTGTCTCACCCTTATCTACCCAATAAGGCCTTTATAGGTTATCAGAGAACACTTACAGATGTAATTCCTCTCCTTTGTCAGCATGGCACTATGACATGTCGTCACGGTGGACACTCATGCTTCAAGTAAGGTAACTCTCTCAACAGTAAGGTCACATTTATATGCCTACAGACAGATTCGGTGAATGATTTTATGCACATACTTGGTTTCATGGTATTTATCTTGGCCAGAAGGCTTTGCTGCTCAGAGCATTGAATTTCACTTATTGGAGTTACAGTGAATTTTTTAAAAAAAGAAAAAAAATTAACCTTTTTCATTTTGCTGTAGGCTAAGAAAATGCTTAGCTTTATGTAACATTCTTCTCAAAGGGCTGCTATATATTAGGTCAGCAACAATTAAATATTCACAAATGAGGTAGGTGGGAAGAGAACACAGCCATTTTAAGGATAAATCAAGAAAAGATGAGTGAACTAGTTCATAAAGCTGGATAAAAATAAAGCCTGACCTGACTCTTCATGCAATATGCAGACCACACGAGAGGAGGAGGACTACAGTTAACTTTACAGGAGTAAACTTTCCCCAAACAAGGTAATAAATAAGAAAAATGCCTCAGATGCATGTGTTGAGAAAGGAAGAGATGCTAACGTGATGGGAAAGACAACAACAAGACAAGCAACGCCTCCATTAAATTCAGTTCCATTCTTGAAATAATTCTTTAACACAGGCAGTGAGCAACAATTGACTGGAACGTATGAAAGAGAGATACTAAGTGCTAGTTACCAAAGTAACTGCTTGTTAGTAAAAAAAGAGGTACAGAGAAAGAAAAAAAAAAGAGAAAAATAGTTTCAAAGGACTTTTCAAATAGAACTTTCAACTCAAATGTAGCTATACATTCTCAGAAAGAGTCCTCTTTACTCCAAAAGATGTGATACAGTTTTTAGAAAAATGCACTACGTATTTCCTTTAACATAGCAGGTAGTGCTTACATTAGCACCATCTCAGCTCATTATCCTTTCTGTAACAGCTAAGATCTTCTGCAGTATTCCCCTCTCCTCATGTTTTTGTCGTTTTTTATTTGACCTTATGTCAAAAAAAAGATATGCATTTTTCATCTTGAATTCTTCAATACACACAGGCTTGTTTGAATTACAATAGTTTCTCTGCAAATTATATTGCCATTCAGCCGTGACAGAAATAACTGTCTGAATTACATCTAGGGGAAGCAGCACCCCACTAAAGTAAAGACCATTATCTCTGCCAGATATTTTATTCAAAATCCTCCAGCCTTAGTGTGGGTTGTATAGCTTCATCGCTTTTTTTTTGGTACTGGCATATCTCATACTGAGTAAAAGGAAACTATTCTTAAGTACTCAGTAGAAAATGATCAAAATGTTTAGTAGCTTATAAATTCAATCCTTTCATATTCATTTTAAGCATATAGCATAAAAATACGTCTCTGAAATTGTAAACAGCAGTTCTAAAACTATTACTTGGTAGGTTTTGATACCTGTTATCAGGCAGTGAACTATTCAGAGAAGTTATAAACCACTCTCCACATACTGAAAGACTACTTGTACATTACTCATACCTCAGGAACTCAGAAGTCCTTAACTAATTTCTCATTGATGACTTAGGCAAAATTATTTGTTTGCTGGCTAGTTAAAAAGGACAGTTACTGTAGAGATACAATTTTGTGAAGCGATATATCAATAAGCTGGGAGTAGTTTTAATCAAGTGCTCTAATAAACTTATGGGTATTAATGAGCTATGTGCAATCTCTGTGAATAGCTCAAGCTGAAGAACTTACGTTGAACAGTACAGCTGTTAGCTATATAATATACTATATAGCACAATGTATAGCTACATATAAGAACATAAATTACTCTAACCACCTTAATAATCTTTTAAAATAAATTTTAAAGAAAAAGGGATTAAAATGTGTTTCTTTCTGATCCAATTTAAAGATTTTTTTTTTTTTCCTGTTAGGTCATTCTATCAGTTTCCAACAATCCTAACAGAAGATTATGAAAAAAATTTGAGATGAAGTATAGCCAAATAAATAAATGATATTAACTAAAACTGACAGAACAGCACTGGGAATTCTCTATCTATATTGCATCCTATGATTAATTTCATGTCCACAGGAAATTAAGAAAATAAGTGTGTTTTCTGAATTATGAGGGATCATTTTTGTGACATGAAGGTACATTAGCAGCATTCCTGTCAAGAGAGAAATTTGCATGTAAGGCTGAGAGATGACTTACTAACAGTGAATCACCTAATACCTACCTGCTGATCAGGTATTTTGGGGACAACTGGAAATGACACCACAGTCTCAGGTTGACCACCAATGAACGGTACTGTGTTCTAAAAGACTTCAAAGAGCTTCTCCCCTAAAGTCTGTCAAAACACTAAATGCACTAAACATTCACAAATTAGAAGAGAACGTACACAGAAGGAAACTGGGTTAAATCCAGAGGGATACTTTAAGATAAAAATCCCTTAATAATAATTCTAAACTAATAAAAACCTGCAATTAATTTCTTTGTTCTAGACAATTAAAAGCATTCAAGAAGCATAATCTAATAGAATATAGTCAGGTAAGGCAGAAGCCACTCTTTTCTGATACAGCTAGTAATTTTGTGTGCCATTTGTTTTGCAGCTGAACTGACTCAAAGTTCTGCATTAGCCCTCACATTGCAGCCCCTTTTACATAGAAAATTGCCAGCTTGAGTATACTCCCACATTGCAACAAGCATGCCATGAAATGGCTGTGAATCACAGATGGTGCCAGCAGAGTTCTAACCATTCTCATCTTTAGTCATTCTGCAGGCAGGGAAATGCACTGGCTGCAGAGTACCCACCTCTGGGAGCTTCAGCGGCAGCTCTGCTCCAGTTTGCCACAAGCAGCTTACCTGCCTGTGCCTGCCTCTTTAGTCGGAAGGTGCATTCTGCATTCACTGCACGCAAAATCCCTCCTGCGTTGCTGACACTGCAGCACTTCTTCAAAACCTACATATCAAGGCACTTAACCCCTGCCTTGGTCTGAAAAGCAGTTCACACTCAGGTGAGCTCTACGCAAATATCAAGGGCACAATACGACCCCTAATATTGCTCCAAACCGGGTAAAACTCCTGGTTTTCTACCATGTAACTATTTCTGCAGGTGGTCTCTCTGTGGAACACAGAAAACACTATATACAAAACAGAATCAGGTGGGTTTTTTCCTAAAAGTGGCAGTACGAAATATTTAAGCATATCTAGCATTCAACATTTTTAAAGTAGCCATCTGACAAAATGGAGGCAGAAACTACTAATCACACTTGATACCATTAGTGTATGGTTCCATCTCTATTTAAAACTTAAGTATCCACCCACCTCTACCCTCAAGTTTGAAGTTAATTCTATATTATGCTGGAGAAACAAAATGCATTGGTCTCTTGGCTTGCACCATTATAGCAAACTTTTCATCCTTCTGTATCATGATTAACTCCCTACATTTCCAAAGTCAGCAGCATTAGCCTAGCTAACTAGAAATACCAGTTATCTCTAACAGAAATCAGGATAAATTCTCCCATGGCATTGAGTAGTGGAAAGCACTGCATTAACCCAGTGACTTAAAGAGGGGAGAGTTGGAGAAAAAACTCCAAACTTAAGTAGCTCAGTGTAATAGAGGCCTAGGACACAACAGCAAGATCTAGATTACGGACCCCTGGCCACTAAAATCAACATTGATGAGTGACGTGAAAAAGTAGAGTCCCTAACGTGATGTGCCAGGGAAACTTCTGTTGCTGAAATGCAGCAGTAAAGTAGCTTCAGTAGTGCAGCAGGCGGTGAATATAGAATACAGGTGTGCAGTACAACTGCAACTTTATTATTGCCTTGATAAGTAAAGTAGACCAATATCCTAGAAGGAATTTCTCTTATAGATGTGATCTAACATATAGAAATTTTATCTTAGAGATCTTGTCAAAATACCAATATACATTAGGAAACTTGGCTGCGCTCCTTTAGTGTCCTCCAAAATTCAGGATAAAATTATAGCTATGTGCCTCCTCTTTCCTCTCTTCACTTGTGTAAAATTGCTAGGGTTTAACTCATGATAAAAGGTATCAAGGGGCTGATACATATACAGGTAAAACAAACTAAATTTAGAATCAACATAAAGCCAGTTCTGCTACACTAATTTAACAACATAAAAATAACACCTATTCCTCTGAGAACAAAAAAAAAAATTAAAAAGAAGTGTTTGCTCACCAGCTCTGCTTGTTCTCCTTGCAACTGGGACAAACCACCCTCCACCATACCTTAATTGCCAATACAGTCACATGGCTACAGTCTTCAGCAGTGACAGCACTGTTTTGCTGAATTGTATATCTGAGGTCACTATTATTTTTAAGCTGAAACTCTGAATTGTGAAATTCAGTTCATCCATGGAACAGAGACAAATGCAAATGTACACACAATATAGCATAGATATGCATACACACACACAAATATGGTACAGAAAAAAACCACTAATTTACTCTGAACAGTTGCTTGATGACTAGAAATAGTAACCCAAGGTTGTTTGGAATGTGCTATTACTGTGAAAAACAGCAGAGTTTACAATAAATATGAAGAACTGCAATGTTTACTTAACCTTTATCTTCTTTCCACCTCATCATGATGTATTTTAAGCTTCAGAAAGAAAAAACATGGCAGATCTGAAACTACAGTTCTTATTTGCATCTTGTACTGTCTACTCAACTGTTCATTATCATGAAACATGATTACACTTCTGCATTTAAAAGAATTAAACAGCTTAAGGACTATCTCCATGAACAGAAATATGAGAGGAAGTATTTTCATTACTTGCCAACACCAGAAAAATTGGGGAAAAACCCAGCTATATGACACTGTTACCATCTATTGAAAGTTTGGCTACTAGTAATCACTGCTGCTTCTAACCATTTTTCATGTTTCCAATACTTCTAACAGACATAGGTTTTAACAAGTATGATCCAAGAACCATACAACTCATACAACTAAAAGCGTACTAAAAAATGTACTAAACAAATACTCATAGATCAGCTGAAAAAAGTGAGTAACAACTCTCTTCCATTTACACTTATCTGAAGAGTTTGACTTGGAAGAAGTCTAGGGAGAGCCTATTTTTCCTTATTACTCACTTTTAACCCCAAAAGCTTGTAATTTCTTAATCAATTAAAATATGGGCCATTGTCAATGAGTACTATTTTGTTAGCTGAGAAGAAAACAGCACCATAAAATTATAGAGCTACATTCAGAAATGAGTCTGCACAGAAAGCTCTTTGAAAGGAGTTTTTTTTATTAGGGGCACTTATATTTATCACTTATAAAATAGATATACATCGGAGAGTATCAAAGAGAGAATTGGTAATATTACAGTATTTAAATTACACATTTTTTATCTGAATCTAATTCAGACTGGCATGTGTATGCTCACCTGAGCACCACAGGTGACTACAATTTTGTAAAAGACTGTATACTGCCTTCTGTTAAATATTCCCTTATGCTGTGATACAAGTTCAAGCCCTATTTTTCCTATTTAAAAAAAACAAAAACAACTACTTCAACTAATTTAGTGGCACAAATTTTATGTGATATACACACAAAAGTAGTATATATGTAGATTCAGCTTTTCTTGAATAATAAATCTCTTCCCTTTGCCATTATCTGCAAAAGCATTTTTTTTTTCTGCTAAAGTACTAAGGCAAATCTAGAAACCATCCTTCTGCAAGCTTTGTTTGTAGTAGTGTCATTTGCATTTATAGACAAATTAAATCATTATGGCTAAAAAAAGCAGAATTCTGCTTATTGCAACCATGAGCCCCAAGTTCAGATTTCATGTACCAAGGTCTTGCTGTGCAGTATGCAGTATCAGTACTGAAAAGCACCATGTCCATGACTACCTTCCCAAAGGCAACCTGTAAACTGTATTTCACTTGAAAATTCGACAAGCATCTAACACAGTGCAATAACAGTGGCTTTTTTCTTAAAAACTAGGAACCATGAATAAAGTCAACTTGAAAACAAAGTTAGAACAAAGTAAATATTTGTGTCTATTTTCCCTCATCCCACAGAGAAACCGCTGGGACCATTTCCCACATACACACAATTGCAGGATCGAAATTGGAGCAACTCCATTTTTTTTCCAAATAGTACACATATCACACAACACTGTTATGCAGATGATGAAGCCTAAAATTTACAAGTGAGCTAAAAATGACCTCATTCTTCCTTCCATTCTGTTTAACCACAACATAAACTGAATAAGGTGAAGTCATCAGTGTACAATATCACACCTTCTGCATCCCCTGTGCAGCTTGTTCTGCAGTATGCAGAGACACAAAAAAACCCGAAAAGTGAGAGGAAGAAGAAAGTACAGGAAGGCAGCAACTCAACATCAAGAAATATGTCCTATGGTGCCAGGAAAATTATATTTCTTGCTGGAGCAAGTTCATGACGCAATCTACTATCCATGACCACTGTTTGCAGAGCTCCAAGACAGCTTAAAATTGGCATCTATTCTCAGCCACAGAGCAAATATCAAGTTATTTTGGAGGCAGTCAAAACAAAACAAAAAAGTCAACAACTAAAAAACTTTCATCATGTAACATTTTCCTATATAACTTCGGATAATAAAACCATTCATAACTTTTCTCTCCTTTACTAAATATTTTAATAAATCCTCAGGCAAGGTCTATGCTTATCAAAATACTAGACACACAGGTTATATTTCTTGTACTCTTTCCTGCTCTGTAGCCCGAAGTAGGAAATACTTTGCTGCTGCTCTCCCAAGAGCCAGTAAAACCACTGCTGGATGCAGAAATATGCCCTCAGACACAGGATCTAATTCACCAGATCTAGACATGGTCTTCCCTGAGCAGCTAGAATGCATGCCTGGAAAAACAACTATCAAATGGATTTGGAGCAAATTTGGTATTTACTAATTATTATTTACTAATAATTCTAAATATTTGGCATTCTGATAGACTTTAATTTAAATAGGTGAAGTAATGAAAAATGAAATATTTCACCCACTACTCTCTCAGTAGGGCAAGCCAGGGCAAAATCCTTCCTTCATGAGGGCCAAAAGAGAACTTTTCACTCTTCTTAAATCAAAATTGGGCCTTTAATCCTGGATCTTTCACATTCTTAATCAGCATCTTAGAGTTTTGTTGCATCACAAAAAGGAATACAGACATACCATAGAAAAAACAGAAGATACCATCAAAAAACCTGTCAGCCTCTGTCCACTCAATTTATAACTGACAGCGTTACAGGAAAAAAAAGTGGTTCACACAAGTTTCAGTCTTCAAGCTACTAGTGAAGAATAAATGAGATCAAACAAATGAGGGAAAATTCAGAGTAGAATTTATAACTCTCAGCAGCATGGTAGTTAAGGAGCTCAACAGTCCACATCATTCATTTGGACATGAGAAATACCCTGTGGAGAGGTTTGAATCTTAAAGTAGCTCTCTCAAAGTAAAGGATGAAGTAGTGCATGATAAACCAGCGTGTCAGGAATCCTTTTACAGCTATTCCAACTGGAAGTAAGCAGTATTCTCAAGGAACAGCACAAGAAAAATAGTTGTGTCTGATATGTTTTGTCTCTAAGCCAGAAGAAACTAATCTGAAAACCCTATTTACAGTCTTTAAGAGATATATTAATACAGGGGCACAGGGAAGGATTCCTTGTAACTGCTGTGGACAAACTACACAGGAGAGAGAAACAGATTTTTTTTTTTCCTCCTGTAAATAATAAAGAAAAGCCAACAGTAAGAACTGATATAATTGACATTGTTAATTGCCCAGAAGGGAAAGATATTACATCTTTTCCTGAAAGGGTTTCTGAGCATGCTATACTATAAAACAGAAATAAAAATTTTGACACTTAATGGGAACAAAACACACTCTAAATTTAACACAAACCTGAGAAAGACTTTTTTTTAGACCATAACGTGCTTTTTGTATTATGTGAATAACCCACTGTTCAGCATCTTACACATAATTAGCCTTTGTCGTAAGATAGAATATTTTGATATGAAATTTTCAGTATCAGTTAAATTCAGTGGAATTATCCATGTGAGGAATAATAGCTTAGTCAATGGCTAAGGTTTTGACAAGTAGTTTCTGCTGATAACGATAACAAAAGAATAAGCACTAGCAAGGAAGTGAACTTTTCAGCAAATTACAAGATTCTGTATCCTCTCATCAGCAAGCCCCTTAGCCTTCCTGTAGTAACCCACGTGAGCAGGGTCAATGGGAACTGGTCTCTGCCCAACAAAACATGTGACAAATGGAGCAAACACATTCTTTTAAGAAGCACGCTGCCTACAGTGCACTCGTAGAACAGGTATGGGGCTCTGCAGGAGGAACTGGTTGCAAGCAAGGACAAGGGCTCACGAAGGCCAGAAGTGCCACCAAGACCAACTCGCTTCAGGCCGGCCATCAAAACTGACCCTGAAAAGAAAACTCAGAGGGTCGTTGTTGTAGGTGACTCCTTGATGAGGGGAGCGGAGGGTCTGATATGCAGACCGAACCTGCTTCATAGAGAGGTCTGTCTCCCTGGTACTCAGGTAAAGGACATCGTGGGTAAACTTTCCACCCTTGTGAGTCCTTCAGATTATTACCCACTTCTGATCTTTCAGGTGGGTAGGGATGATGAAGCAATGAGAGGCTCACAAACAATTAAAATAGAATTCAGGTCCTCGGGGCAACTGGTAAAGGGATCAGGAGCTTAAATTGTGTTTTCAGCTTCTTTTCCTCAGTCTTCACTGGCAAGGGCTCCAGCCACACTCCCAGAGTGACAGAAGATGATGGCAGGGGTTGGAAGAAAGAACTGCCCATTGTAAGTGAAGATCAGGTTCACGACCATCTAATGAACCTGAAAGTGCACAAGTCCACAGGACCAGACAGGATACACCCACGGGTACCAAGGGAACTGGCAGATGAGGTTGCTGAACCACTATCTACTACATTCCAGAAGTCATGGCAGTCCGGTGAAGTCCCCACTGACTGGAAAAGGGGCAATAAAACCACCACCTTCAAAAATGGAAAGGATGAACCAGGGAACTACAGGCCAGTCCGTCTCACCTCCGTGCCTCGTAAGATCATAGAGCAGATCCTCGAGCAGATCCTCCTGAAGGTAATGCTGAGTCAGAAGAATAACAAAGAGGTGAAGGGGTACCATCAACATGGTTTCACCAAGGGCAAATTGTGCCTGACAAACCTGGTGGCATTCTATGAGAAGGTCGCAACATTAACAGAAAAGGGAAGAGCAACTGACATCATTTACCTGGACCTGAGGCAAAGCCTTTGACACTGCCCCGCACGACCTCCTGGTCTCTAAGCTAGTAAAATATGAGTTTGAGAAGCTCAACATGGGCCCCCAGTGTGCTCTTGAAGCCCAGAAGGCCAATCATATCCTGGGCTGCATCAAGAGAAGTGTGGCCAGCAGGTCAAGGGAGTTGATTCTTCCCCTCTACTCCACTCTTGAGACCCCCCTACCTGGAATACTGCATCCAATTCTGGAGTCCTTATTACAGGAAAGATATGGACATGCTGGAACGTGTCCGAAGAAGGGCCACGAGGATGAGCAGAGGGCTGGAGCACCTCTCCTATGAGGACAGACAGAGTTGGGGCTGTCCAGTCTGGAGAAGAGAAGCCTCTGAAGGGACCTTATTGTGGCCTTCCAGTATCTTAACAGGGCCTATAAGAAAGCTGGGGAGGGACTTTTTAGGCTGTCAGGCAGTGATAGGACTGGAGGGAATGGATTAAAACTAGAGATGGGTCGATTCAGGTTAGACATGAGGAAGAAGTTCTTCACCATGAGGGTGGTGAGACACTGGAGCACGTTGCCCAGAGAGGTGGTGGAAGCCCCATCCCTGGAAGATTTTAAGCCCAGGCTGGATGGGGCTCTGAGCAACCTGCTCTAGTGGGAGGTGTCCCTGCCTGTGACAGGGGGGTTGGAACTAGATGATCTTTAAGCTCCCTTGCAGCCCTAACAATTGTATGATTCTATACTACACTGCTAAACACAAGAGCAGGCAAAAAGCCTTCTGACCTTGGGTATGTATAGGTCTCCCTCTGAAAACAGTATAATCCACTTCTATGGATTTAAGGTGCAATCTGGTGCTGGCAGAAACCCACCCTTTAAGGTATTATCTATTTTGGTGAAATCTGTACCTAGGAAAACTCTTGATCAGTTGTATAAATTATGATACAGCTTATAACCAGCACTAAAGATGTCTCGCTTAGTAACATCATGATTGTATTTGATGACATGAACTCCACTTTGCCCTCTTGAGGTTAATTTAACTGGAGTTGGGAGAGAGTGAAAAGAGAAAACTGAGCACCAAGTCCAGGTGCGGGTTCTCATTCAGTCCCCAACACTTATGAGCCCATCACTCACGCAAAGTATGAGCCACAACCCCGCTGCACTTGTGCACAGGAAGCACAGGCAGTTTTGCTAGAACATGATGGATTTACTCCCACCTCTGAAATCTGTAACTGCCCTTTCTCCATCTTTCTGCAAACACTCTGCATAGGTTTTAATTTGGAGAGAAAGAATTATGGCTTTTTCCCTATTTTATGTTAAGCTAATCTCTATCTGCCTGCTTACAAGACGACTGGTTACGCTAAACCATGCTGGATTTTCAACTACCAACATTTTCTCATGCTGAGGGCTGTCTTTCAGACAATCTGTATATCTTTAAACACTTCCTAAATACTTCAGTTTTGCAGACTACATTTGTCACACATTAAACACACATCACATCTTATCAGCAGTACCTTCCGTAGGTATCTTTTGTTTCCAGAAGAATAGGAGAGAGGAAAAACATCAAGCATCAGCTAAAGCTGGGCAGACAAATCCAAGTTAGATTTTCCTTCTTACCAACTACAAGTGATTAGATAACAGATGCTTACTACATTAAGAAACCTTTTCTTCCATCACATTGACAGGTGAGGTACCTAATTTTTATAATGGCTAGACAAAAGGCTTCCTCAGAAAAAGCAGTTGTTAATAAATACTTCATGAAGCTGCTGCCTATAGACAGGACAGTGTGTAGGAAACTACATGCTATGGTAATGATACATATTAAAGTGTTCATCATGACTAAAAGCTGAGAAACAAATACTCTCCAAATACAAAAGCTAATGAGAATTTCATCCTTATTCTTACCATTTTTATTTTCATTATTAGTTTAAAAACCCCTGGAAGTCCTAATTGCTATGAATGAAAATCTGAGCTTATATGGAGACACACAGTATAAAAGACGACATTTTGCAATATTAGTTTCTACTATTGGATACTGAGCAAGTCAGTGATATATTAACTTATGAAGTTAAACTTCCTCTCTTAGTCAACAATCCTGAAGTTCTGTAAACACAAAAGTTTTTCAGCTTTGCTATTAATATGTTTCTCTTCATCCAGCTCTTTGTAACTCAGAAGAGCAGAAAATTCTCCAGTCATACATGCCAAGCTGAGCAAAAGACATTTCAAGTAACTAGGGCTCAAGTTACTAAATTCCACTGAAATGGTCCTCACCAGTTTTTAATTCAGTCTTTTATCTACATGTAGGAAACCAAAGAGAGATTTTCTGGGTTCTTTTCATTAATTAAAAAGGACCGTTCTGTACAAATCCCACTACATTAATTTCTGTCCTGCCTAGAACTTTCTTCCATCCCATTTGCTACCTCATCCTATTTATTCCCTTTCAGTAGTTCACCTTTTTGAGGGTCACTGCAGCAGCTGTATTTTTCAGTCTCTTCCTATCCTCCCTCTCATCTTCCTGACAGTAACTCTATATTTTACTATTATAACTTAATGTCTGGACTATTATGGCATGATTTATTGAAACATAACTATAATTTTACTGTATTTCAGGGCTAAGGTGTACTTAAGTCTCTAATTTAGAATCTATGCCTCTAGAGCTGTAGAGCTTGCCACTCAAACCTGGTCTAAGCTGTATGGCCAAAGAAAATGAGGGAATGCAAGAGAAAGCATAAAACAATATTTCACGCAGATATTTGCAAGATATTTTGAAGTACTCAACAGATAACAAAACCTGTTGCAGAAAAACTAGAAACAAAAATTGTTCTGCGAGAATTTTTCTAGTAATCCATGCACCCAAAAATAAATGAAATGCTGTATTTAAAAGAAAATTAACTTAAAATCAGGTGCTTGACTAGAGATTTCACAGCTTCACATTGTCACTGACACACAAGTTCTTTGGAAGACGTACAACGTGAAACAGTTATTTTTTACATGTTTTTTGTAGTGTGCATGCAGCATATAAAAAAAGATCAGCCTCTGCCACCTGTATATGTCAACCAACAAGCCAGAAAAAGCATAACTCCGATCTGACAGTCTTCAGGCTTCTTTTTGTGTGTGTAACAAAATAGCTACAGTAGGAGATAAACTCAGAACTCTTTGCAGCACCTACTCTGTCAGGCACTTCAAGTGCTGTTTACTGAGATTCCAGCAGTTCCTTTTTCACCTAATTTTTGAAAATCTTTTCTGTATTTCTCGACACCTATTCTAATGTAGATCTTCACCATACAGAAGAGCCAAACTAGCATGAAGTTTTTCCTTAGGCCAAACCTTCTATTTACAAAAAGGGCATACTAAGTCTCCAGAAGGTTTGAAAGGACTAAATCTTTTTCTTCCCCAGACAGCATTACTGGACAGCTGCGCTCTCTCCATTTGCCTCGTATCTTAAATTACAAAGTCCACAAAATCTTTCATAATGATTTTCTAGTTCGCTAGTAGTAACAAGGATGTTTTAGCAAGGTCTGAAAGAACACAAATGAAAACTAGATCAAAGATAAAAACTGATGTGCCGTAGGGTAACAACTGATATGCAAAAAACCCCAAAATATTAAAGAAAAATAACTGGTACGCTGACAACTAAAGAGTAAAGCTATCTCAAGGATTTAGAAATGGTTCAGTGTCTGTTCCCTGAACTTGGTTAGTATAAATCCTGACCAGGTAACAAGAGCAGAGCAATTTTATTTTTTTTTTCTGAATTAACAACTGAAATAGTGCTGAAACTCCAATCACAGCTGGAAACTTAATACCTTTTTCAGAGAAACCCAGGCCTGAGTAACCAGAGAAATTGTTCAAAATGTTAAAATATGAATTTCAAAGAGCATAAAGACATGTATGAGTGTGAGGAAAGATTACAACTGAATAGACCTGGAGAGTCAGGTCTCCTAGACCGCCAAAACTGCTCCACTGCCAAAGTAATAAACTGACTTAAAAAGGCATAAAATAAACTCAGTCCACCAGCATTTAATGTACCTTGCAGCACTGAACCTGTATACTACATCAAAGATGAAAGAGTTCATAAGTCTGTGGAGAAACACCACCTGCTATTGCTTAGCAACTGTTTGTACAGTGGGAGGGCCTTTAAAAAAAAAATGCATTTAATGGGGATAAGTTGAAACACTTGTTTTTTTCCCTTTAGCAACAGGGATTTTCAAAATAACTGCCTTCTTATTAATTGAGGCCTAACTGAAATTAACACCCTTCGAAACTGCACATACTCAGTAAGAAACTGGAGACATAAAGGAAACAACCGGAATAACATCCTTGTGAGTCTGCATTAACACATAGGCACACTGGCATTTACAACACAAGCTTTTTCCTCATATCTCAGTAAAAAAAAGCACATGAAAAACAGGATTCCCAGAAAGGCTATGAATAGTAGCAAGGAAAAGTGAAGTGCATTAAGTCTATAAATAAATGTACCAGCAACTTTTCTTGTAGATTTTAAATGCAGAAAATAAAATTCTCTGAAAGATCTGGTTTCATGCTAAAGAATTTAAGATAACTTTTAATATAAATATTTTGTTAAAAGTAAATAGACCAGTATTAAGCAGATACAATAATATGATTTAAATAAAAGTTGAAGTAGGTTTAACTTTTAAATTTTGAGGATCTCCTCAGAAAAAAATTAAGGGTTTTTTCGACTAAATTCCAATATCACATAATTAACATTTTGTATTTGCCAAATAGTATGTTATTTATGTTCCTCAGTGGTTAACAGCATAGTTCTCGACACGATCATGACACTCCATTGTAATTACTAATTTCATTTTATGACTACTTATTCCTATTACTTTAATTGAAGCCTCAATGTCAGATCAACATTTGCAGAACAAGCTCTTGAGTTTGCCTGGGTCTTTGACAACATTGATTAATAGTGCCATTTAATTACTGTAGGATTCCTTTCCGGATGTTCTGAACAAAAGCTGTTTTGTGGTTTTGCTAACATTGGTTACATATTATATAGGCTTCCGTTGCCACTGCTATGTCTGACAAGGCCTTAAAAATGTGGAACTGCTGATATGGTTATAACAAAAGAAAGTTTGAATTAGTGATGTTTATATTTATAGTTCTCTCGTAATGCACACAAATGCCGTAAATGCTCATTGTGCTAGATTATTTTCAATTTGCTTCTTCTGTACTTTACTTTTTTTTTTTAACTCACACTTTTTAAAAATTAGGCTTCTACAGGATGTTAGCAAATCCCACACCCTTCTGTACCTGAAGATAACTCTTTGTGAAATAGGTTAGACTTACCTCAATTTTGCAAATAGACACAGTGAAACAGAAACAGATCAAAGCAGTTCCCACAGAAACGCTTTGGAATGAAATAAGGAAGCGTAACTCACGTTGCTTTAATTTGCTTCTAATTTTCTCAGTATCTGCTTCAAAACTTCATACAAAAAGTTTATTATTAATAGCTTCCAGTAATGTCCTTTTGCTTCCCAGCATTCTTAAGGTGTGGTGTTCAAACAGAGAAGTATATTAACTTTTTTGGATCCCCTTTCCATATGCCTATACAAATATAAATGTACCTCTTACAGAGGCTCAGTATATTTTACCAACTACCTCAAAAAAATCACCGTTTTATTTTACAATTCTCTTTATGTGGAACTCAAACTAGTGTCCCATTCACTCCAGTAAAACATCTCTTTGCATAACAAACACTTTCATTTCTGTAAGCTTGTTACACTAAGCATTGCATTTGTTTTCAGAAGGAAACACACAGTTTCAAAGATTTTCTGGACAAAAATCTGTTGGGCAAGCACGGTAGGAATAGGTTTTTTGGTCGGGCTTTTTTAGACTTCAATCACACTGTTTAATGAAATAACGGTGGAAAGAATGAAAGGCCAAGCTTGAAAGTACATTGCTTAAATATGCAGGCCTCAAAGCCAATTCTCTTCTGTTATCCAAACAACATATGGTTTGTTTATATATTTGTGCATGCATAGAAGTACGTAAATACGGTTAATGTACACTAATATCTAACAGGTCTGAATAAGAGCTGTTGTCACTAATCTCTCTGATACATCCTAGAACCCTTTCTCAAGCCCTTAAAACGGCATTTAAACCACCAGTGAAATGTGTTGAGGACAACAAATGTATATAAAGCTTTTGCTGAAACAAAACATCATCTGCACAAACTCCTGGAAACAACTGGCCCACTTAACTGCAATAATTGTTTGTCTTCATACAGGAAAGTCATCTGTGTTACTTACTGTTGTTATAATAGTTCTAAGAAAACCCAAACACACACACAAAAAAGCAACCCCACCAAAAAAAACAAACAAAAAACCCAAACCAACAAAAAAACCCACCACACCAAAAAACCAAACACCAAACGATATAATCACTCTGTAATACTGGAATACTATATATTTACTGACCAGATCCCATGATCTTTAGGAAAATAAGGTTGCCTCTGATGAAAACAATCATCTTTAACTGAAGGGTCAATACAAACACTTTTACAATGTATGCACTGAAATTTGTATGTAGCAGTTCTGTGATTACACCACAGAAATCCTGACAGTCTTTTAGAACTTTTTAATAATAAAGAAAACACATTATAAAGAAACCTTATTATGTACCAGAGAGCAAGAGATGCCCTTTGTAACTAACCCCCAAACTCCCTCTCATACCCTACAACAGAAGGAGGAAGACTTTAAGAGGGGCAAATCTATTATTTCATTGTTAGACAGATTTCTTCTTCCTTTGACTTTAAGACTGGCACATTTGGTGTCCCAGACACCCTCAGACAGCACCTTCTGCTAAACAGGGACTATAAAAATGAGGATCGGGCACAAAAATGGAGTAGTATTAGCAAATACTTGAAATGAAGTTTCTACAGAAGCAGGACTCCCAAAGCACTCAGCTTTGGCCCAATTATGTTAACTTCTACACTGACTTCAGGAAAAGTCAAGTTCTTTCTACGCTGCAGAATTTGAAGTTTCAACATGGATGTTTCTCTTAGTAAAAGATGAAAGCCATGTTTTGTAACTACTATTGTTCCTGTATTTCAAAAGTTTTCTCTATACTGCTGACATATCGCTGTTACTTCCTTCATCCTTTTAGTGGGTTACTGAAAATCTAGTGACAACAGAGCAAGTTCTCTGAGATTCGCAGCACACATTCTCAACAATGATCACATGTTAACAGAGGCCAGAACCTTGCCACCAGAAGTATCAATACACAGTTACCAAACCACTTGGTCTTGTTCTAGCAGGGCACTGTGAAGGGCAGTAACTTTCAATTCTCCTGCATTTATACTTGCTCTTTCAACTACTAACACACCAGTATTTTACAGGCTGCTCAGAAGTGAAAACAAAAAATATGCTATACACCCTCATCATTTTGCAGGGGGTTACACTAAAGCCACCATGAACTAAGGCTGAACTCCCTAAAGCTACTAGGAATGCTCCTGGAGACTGGCCAAGGACATTTACTGAAGGGTTTGGTCTCTAATGGCAGCAGCAGTGAGAACTACATTTCATTAACATCACAACACCTCTGAGGTATCACCTGATATGTGGTCTGTTCTTCAGTCTCAATATGCCTGTGTTTTCCATTCTAACACATTATTTATAACAGCATGAAAACTTTTTTTTCCACAGCTGACATTTATCTGCCTCTTTCAAGCTTTTCTTGATGATGTTTACTCATTTTTTAATTAGATACTTAAATATTTGTCCATGGTCTGTCTGGCACCACCACTGATGGGCAGTAGGAAAAAAAGGAGAGAAGTAAAAACAGGTTTTGTTTTTTCTTCACCTCATTTCCATTTTGTTTCCAAAATGCTTTTCAATTAGAGTCAAACAGGAGCTCTACCTGAGCTAACTCATTGTAGAGGTCCAAGGATTGCTCCTCACGGTGACCTTTAGAATTGTAAAGGGAGTGCTGTCGTTTCGAAAGGATCTTCTACTAGACTAACACAGGATTTTATTTTATTTTTTTTAATTTTTTTTATTTTTAAAAGCAACGTGGTCAGACAAAATAAATGGCTATTCCTCTAGCCTCACAGATCTCTTCCAGAAATCACTAACAACTGCTGCTATTAAGTAGTTAACAGAAAATTTATTATCCAAGGTCAGGAGATTGCTGTAACAGATGCAAAAAAACTGAATGTACATAAGCTCTGCAGTCAAAGAACTGCTGCCTGTGCTATGCATGTATCTGTGCAACATTATTTCTCTACGACAAATATTTTCCCTATTATGAAAAACATGTCTTATTGTCCACTTCTTACACAGATTGCTTTTATCAAAATGCTTGAAATAGCACAGGAAGAGTGAGGTTCATTTCAAATCCACTGTGCTTTTATGCATCTCAAGTAGTTTTATTATTCTAGATGATAGCCATCTATTAGAATACCTCTTCAGAACCCCGCTCTTAACTTTGATTCTGTCAAGACTCAAGCATTTCTGGTAACCTTTCAGCCAACACCTTCAGAGGGTAAGAGGTATGATTAAGGCTAAAATTCTGGTTTCTTGAAAGACACTCAAAGTATGTACAACTCCAATGTAGAATTTCTCACTCCAAGATGAAGGAGACTCATTTCATGGTTTCTAGACCTTGCCCTGGCATCATATTTTGAGAAGTTTTTCAAAATCTATGTCACTGGTGATCACTAAACTGCATTCCTGATATTATTTCAATACATAAGTTCATTATTATTTTCATCGTCTTTCTTCTTGTGTTGCTCTGTCTTTCAATTGTTTGCAAGATCCTTATTCCCAATAGTCTGTTCAACAGCTAGAACCAAAATAAATTCAACTCAAATTTAAGTTCCTCAAACACTGAAATAAACATAAAATGCACCACAATATCAGCATCCAACTGTGTAACAGAAAATAAAATGTTTTCCATCAGGACCTTAAAATGTAAAAGGGACAGGCTGGAATTATCAACCTATTTACAATAAACATAAACCCCCAAAAGGCTAACTTGGTCAGACAGACAGAGCTTAGCTTTTGTATTTCAAGACAGCAGAGCCCTACTTCACTAGAGAGGAAGATCTCACCTCACCACTACTTTGTTTGCTCACTTTTCTCAATTTTCTAAGTTACATAAAGAGGTTAAATGATTGTCTTCACATCCCTTTATACAAACCTACACCTCAGTGTATTCATGAATGACAATCTTTCACGGAAATGAAACTGGAACATGCTGCATAGGAAGGTATTGCTGTTCATTTGTTCTACATAACAGACCTGGAACTTAAGATCTTTAAGATGATAACTAAGCAGGTTCTTTATTCACACTTAGCATAAAGACTCTTAAACCTTGAACAAAATAGACACTTTACAGCGAACAGTTTAGTTTCAGTACGATCCCTGAAAACATACAAGACAACAAAGATTATGAAAGATGATGAATATTGGATAAATATTGGGTACATAACTTCAAGGTGAGAAAGAGGGGTAGCAGCAATTCCAAATCACACTGACATCCACCAGAAATACACTAATAGACTCTAAGAAGTTAAAGGATGGATGTATAACATGCAAAAACTGCAGTTTATCCCCACTGTTGTCACTGCATTAGTCACCAGCTATTCCTCCTGCAACGTTTCTGAAGTTTCCCACACTGTGGTATATTTTCAGAACTTTCTGAATCATTGGACCAGGAAGGAGACACTCCTGGGTACATTATCCTCTTGAAAAAATGTCAAGTCACACTAAACAGTATTTATCACTATAAAGTACACGCTTCCCACTGCAACCCAAATACCGTTTCAGAGGAAAAAGTGAAGAAGAGGAGGAAAAAAAAGGGAAAAAGCAGTACCTCAACTCTAACTGTAACAAATTGAAACATGACAGCACAGATATTTGTGTTACTATTTTGAATACAGTTCAATCCATCCCTCTGTAGCATATTTTCAGCAAGTCCCACATGTACCAATTAAGCTATCTTATTTTTATTATTGTTCATCTGATACAAACTGGAAACTGGCACTTGGGCTACATTATACCACCTCTGACCATGCTAAGTAATATCTCATCCCCAAACAGCTTCATTTAATTTGATTTAACGAGGGCTTAAGAAGCTCTAAAATGTCATTCAATGAAGCTAAGTGTATGAAATGAAACTTCCAAGTCTTCTTTATGCTGGTTTTGCAAGGCATTTATAAATCTGCTTCAAGTCACATGACAGTAGCTTTATTATTCTCAAGGAAATAAAGTGCTCCAGTAAGATGGCTTATTACGCAGAGCTGCAACTTCAAGAGGAAAGAAGCTATGACCACTTGAACAGTGAAGTGGAAGGTGCACAAGGAGCTTCCACCACTCAATATCACATTCCCTTTATTCACCAGAGACCTGACAAATTATTTGCTGGTATTCTGCAGACAGGTAAGAAAAATTGAAGAAATAAGGTGGAGTTAATCACACAAGATGCAGAACCCAACAATGGATTCACTCTGAAATAGTCAGAGAAAGCAGTCTCCACATCCACACCTGGATAACATTTTACAAGTGTTTATGATACATGCACAAAGTGAAAAAAGGCACATTGCATAATTGTCCATTCAAAACCTTGAAGTATTTCTCATCAATCCCCCATCAAAACAAATTCTGTTAGCTGCAACTTACTTTGTATTGGTTCAGTTTATTATTTTATTTCACCTTGTTTATAGACATGACCTTTGTTATTCGTCAGTGTTTAAAGTCACCATTCTTTTGCTCCCAGGACGAAATTGTGAGCTGATATTTTACAGAAGTGGGATATGTTAGTGTCCAAGACAAAGACAAATCAGTCTTCTCACTGTCCCAAATAACTTCTTATGCCATCAGAAAAAAACATAATTGAAATTATACTCAAGATCACAGATAGTATTCTCATATAAGACAGTATCTTCTTCTGAAAGGGCAACATTAATTTTTCTTGCAGCACCTCCATTCCCACACGCCTACCATTCAAATACCAATCAAGTCTATACTGAAATACCTTTAAAGAACTATCAAGTATCACTACAAACCTATCTCTGAAGCACATCATTTAATCTAAAAGAAAAAAAAACAGAAAATCTTTCCACTCGCTGTTTTTGAGAGCAGCAGACATAGCAGTGATGAGTCATGCTGGTTTATCAAAGCTGTTCCAGATCAGACCACCTCATTTTTCATAGGGCTTAAAGGATTTTGAGTAGGCATTGGAATGCTTTAGAGCAAATATATTAACCTAAACTAGCTTAAATTGACATAAGTTAAGCTGTCACACTACTGAAAAACAGAACAGGAAAGTCATAAACAAAGTGGAGCAGTTTTCTATCAGTAGGTCAGCAAGCCTAAAGAACAAAAATAAATATATTATCAGTGTGTAGTAGTATACTTTATGGTAATAAAAGAGAACCTCTATAGCTAAGTTCAACAGTCTGGAGGACTCAGAAGAATTATACTGTATACCTATGATTTCTTCAGACATTATTTAATTACTTTTCTTATATAGGCTTTCATTAACAAGCTTTTACACTTAATTATTTGGGGGGAAAGGGATGAGTTCCCTGAATTTTACCTCATCACATCAGGACAAAGTCAAACAAAACTAAGCAATTACCAAGGTTAAAAATAAATAAATGAAATAATAATAATAATCATAAAAACCAAAACACTAACAAAGAAAAGCCCAATCCAGTTAGGATGACTACAGGTCTCTTTCCACAACTAATTTCCTTTGACTATGTTTCCTATTTTTCTTTCCAGCTTATGACTCATTTACCTGGATGAGTCTGAGTGCTAAATAAAGCTTTGCTACTCTATGAATGTGTTCATTTCCTCCTTTCTAGAATTCTGCATATACTGTTACAGTTTCTGCTCTATGTCCCATAATGATTTAAGTTGCATCAGAGCAAATTTTTTTTTTTTTTTTTTTTTTTTTTTTAAATTAATTCCATATAAACACCCCACTAGGTTTCTGCACCAAATAAACTTGTAGTCTTCACTGCCACCTCCT
>WUAM01000323.1:32296046-32316199 GCA_024336885.1 Actenoides hombroni
TATGACTCGCGGCGTGCTGGTGGGTGGCGGGAAGCGAGGCGTGGGGAGCGGGTCGGGGGGGGGGGGGGGGGGGGGGGGGAGAGGGGGGGAAGAAGTGAGAACAGACGACACACTACAAACCACACAGAAAAAAAAAAACAAAAATCCCTAAAAGGTTTAAAGACATGAAACATTAACCCAAAAAAAATAAGATGCATTTTGGATTTTGGAAGTTTGGAGAAGGAGCTTCCAGCATTTCCACATTTTGTTTTACAAGCATGTGTTCCCTTTTTTCACATTTCATAGGCACTTCACTTTCACACCTGGTTTTCATTAAGCATCCCACAAGTACAAATTCTTTGTGTATTTTGTACTACACAGAGTTTTGAGTCTACATAAGAGCATGCTAGGTATCGTCTTGACAACAGCGACACAGACTATTGTTTTAAGTGCATTTAACCCAGCCAGCTTCTTCTATCTATTAATTCTTTGCATCTTTAAACAGTTATATTTTGTAATTTCCTCCTCCTTAAATACAGCCACATGCCAGTGTAGCTATAAACTTCATATTGTGTTTCGTTTGTTGTGTTGGTGGGGGGTTTACTCATTCCGAATCATTATTGCACTCTTTAGCACTGCTTTCATGACATGCCATGCAGAAATACTAGCTGGATGACCATCAATGACCTACACTAAAATATCTCCAAAACCATCCTTAAGGTAGCTTTAATAAGTATTGTTAACATTATGTCTAAGGATGAAGAAAAGACATTTCATGGCAGCACTGGTCAATGAACTTAGATTCTTGACTTACATTCCACTGCCAAGATGTACCAAGACAAACAGCATCACAAGTGAAATGGAAGAAGGGTCCAGCTGCACACAGACTTCTGTAGCATCAAGGCTGAAGAATAGCCAGTTTGATATGACACTTGGACTGAAAACCAACCTAAACCACAGTTAAAGTAACTTATCTGTTGATTCAGCTCTTCCAGGGAGGACATGCTGAAGTATTTAAATAGGTTCTTTTTAAAAAGATGTTTATTCAGAAGTGCATTAACTCGGACTTTTGGTCAACTTCAGAATCACTGACAGTCACTGCCAGGAAACAAAAAAATAACAGGGACTAGGAAGAAGCTCCTACATCCTAGCTTACACTGTACCCTCAGGAATGAAGTTAGTGGAGTGAAAAGACAGGGATGGTATTTGCACTGGTGGAAAACATCCTATTTATAGCACCCTACATTAGGATATTTGGGATATAATTAGTTAAGTTGCTTGAATAATACTTTGAATAAGACTAAATCAAACTATTAGAGTTAAAAGAATAAAGCTAAACACTACTGACAGAAAAAATTCAAATCAAGATTAGACTCTACATTTTACTTGAAACTGTTATATGTTTTTTTGAATTCATAAAATCCTTCCCATCTCTTGCACCACTCACTGTTTCAGATGTGTAACACTAACAAAGAAAGCACTCATGCTCTAGAAAAATATGATTCAGTTTATAAAAGTGATCAAGATTAGATTATCAGTTCAAATCTATCAGCAACAAGTGATAGGCTGTGATACATACCAGTAGTTTTACTGTGGTCCTAGATGAAAAAATACTCACAAAGAAAATGCATCACATTAGTGGTGATACTTCTTGTCTTCAATACTCTAGTCTAGTACTTGAAGTCCACAAAAGAACACACAACTGCAAAAATCCCTCTCCCAAAACAATTTCCATGAATTCTCTTAAAAATAAATAAATAGTAATTTCAGAGAAGAGTTGTGAGTGTAAGTGCAAGTGAAAACAACATGACAGGGTTGCTAAAGAGCCCATCAGTATTCCCCCCTTTTCACTGTTTTTTGCTTAAGAGCTTTTAATTTGACTTTCATTTATATGTCTGTAGAAGTATGTATATATATATACACACACACATATGTATGTGTGTCATGGTTTGGTTTTTTTAAGTCGAGCTTATGCAACAAGAATATAAACATGAACTCAGTTACTCATGATGAGTATCAGTCTGCACTCACTTTCAGAAAAGCTTTCCTATCGACTTACATGGCCACGAAAACTCTGGTAAATACCTGTGCAATGCTGCAACTCCAATTCACTGTAAAGTAGTGAAAAAAACCCACTAAATAAAAATTAATGCTTTTAAGTCATTGAAATTGTAAAGAAATTACTTGCATTCTTCCATTCTATATCTCGTGTTTTTCAAACAAAGTTTTATTAGAAATAATATTTCCTCTCCCACTATACACATATAGGTGAAATAGATATCTAAGTGGTGACATCCCTCCCACAAATACCTGTCTTGTGATTTTTTTCCTTCCAGTTCTAATAAAGAATTAATTTTCTTCTGATATGTAGAGCTGGAGATTGATTATGCAAGTTATTCAAAAAGGCAGCAGGTTATTTTAAACAAGTTCTTTAAAGTTCAAAAAAGTTGATCTGTGATCATTGGAAAATAGGATCAAAGAGAATGAGGAATTTGTGACCTTGCTCATTTGTTGTTGGCTTTATTTGCTCGTTTGGTTTTTATTAAGAAAAAAAGGTCTTTATTCTGTATAGCTATGATTTAAAAAGTCAGCAGAACAAGCTTAGTTTTTATTCAGCTTTCTCTTCCCAAAAACATTCAAAAGATGTTTAAGCATGGTGTCACAAAAAAACAACTCCAGGAGAAACTAAACAAGCTTAATAGAAATACTTCTTGCCTTTATAAAAAAATAAATATGGGTCATTTCCTTTTACGTAAGCAAGGCACATATACACATATTTCATACACCTTTTAAATGTAAAGTCACCATATATATAAGCATAAAGTTATCATATATATTTTTATATATGGAGAGGCGGGGGGAGGCATTGGTGTGCTATACTCATATCATTGCCCTCATGAAAGCACTTCCTTAGAGGCCACTATTCAAATATTAAGAACCATTTAAACAGAAGTTCTACATCTACAGAATCACCTTAAGGAAGCATACAGTAAAAGAATTCTGGTCATCCCCCATGCCTTCATTTTGCCACAAATGGTTGCTGCAACAGAGAGCAGGCCCACTTCTAAAGTTTAATGCACTTGCCAGACATCTGAAGAGCCAGAAACTACTAATTACTTCAGCTAAATGTTTCAAAGCAGAATCAGCTTACACAGCTTGCAGGTGCTGAAAGACCTGGAAGCACTACCCAGCTGCCTCCAAAAAAGATGACTTATAAAATGAAAGACTTCCATCCAAGTGATTCAAAGCAGTATTTGGCACACGGCACACATAAACCAGAATCATCACTACTGTCATCTAGATATTAAGCTCACTTAGTAGAACACATGCCATGTCTGGTTAAAATGCAGCACCCTTCATGAGTGCACCTTCTCAGTTTCCCACAGGTAGAAGTCCAACAGCCTGCACTCATGACACACTTCACAGAATAGCTGAAATCCAAAGATCACTTCCCTTTGGAAAATCAGTGTCTGTGTCCTGATCTGTTCAATCATCACACTACAAGTCCCTAAGATTATCAGAAACTCTTCTGTGTAAGAGTGCAGACTTCTCACTACCAGAGTCACTTGTCTTAAAAATGCACTTTGGAGTGTCTTGGTCTTCATAACCCTGCCTTCCCAACTTTCTACATAGTCCTAAAGTCCTTTCATCTTCCACTGTGCTCCAACAACAAACTCCAAGACCAGCAAAAAATAATTTTTTTTAATGAGCACATTAAATCTCCTTTCAAGAACATTCTGGTCATTCTGCAGCTGTTCCTTTTCTTGTTTGGTTTGCATTTCAATTAAAAACCAGAATATAAATATGTATGCACAGCTTTATTTGAATTAATTTCTTACCAAAAAAAATGTTAGTTAAAAGAAATCCTTAAGAACAATTCCAGTTTCTCCTAATGAAACAAATACTGTATAGCACACACAGGTTTTCTACTGATTTCTAACTATATCATCATTTCATTTAGTAAGGCCTATTCAACTGTCACAGTAATTGATGTTTCACATACAAGGCCTCCCATCCCACCATACGGAAAACCCCATTTACCTAAAGGGACTAACTTCCATCAGCATCCCATTTAACAAACTATAGGAAAGCTTCCTTGGAAACTGGGCAAAGTGACAGTATTGCCACTCATTAACAAGCAAGTCCTGTATACTCTTCAGACAACTCTTCTAGAAGCGTATCGAAGGAATGTCACTATAGATGTTAATGATGTCTGCAAATTAAGGATTTGGAAACCACTCTGAAGAAATACTGCAGAGAGACAGAACGTAATCCTCTTGCAGATTGTACCCTTGCTAAGAATGGCAGATTCCCACTGAATGGGGCAGGGGACAAGCAACACTGCTGCCCTATGAAGTAGAAAGGGCAAATGAGGAAGGTGAAGGCATATAGTTATCTGGCCAATATCTTTACTTATGACATTCTTGTACCCAAATCTGGTTTTGATTTTCATACATATTGATGTGAGTATTATATTATCCATTATATTTCTCACTTAAAAAAAATAATTCTTAAAGCAAAAATGTAGATGCCATCTTTGATTTACTTTACTAAATAAACAGATAAAACAGAACTTGGCTCCCCCCCTCAAAAAAGGGTTAGTAAGTCAACCTCTTATATTTTCACAGCACCTTACAGACCAAAAACTCTTATTACTTGACAAATGTCAAGTGTCATCCATCCTGCAGAAAAGTCTTCTACTGGCAGGAACCTAGCCAGATAAATACTACCCCTCTTAAAGAAGTCTTTATAATTGAAGAGCAAAGCACTGTGCCTCTTATATTTTCTTGGAGCTAGACAGTACAAAATACTCAGATCTAAAACACTGGCCCAGAACCTTACAGTCTATTCTATAGAGAGGTGTTGGGTTTTACTAGCTGAGGTTTTCATTCCAACAGTCATCATCCCACAAACATTAAGACAGGCACACACAGACTTTGGTGGAGTTCTTGGTGATTCACCACCACATACATACTTTCCACTCAGAAATGTTTGTTAGTGGGGCTCCTGTGACTCACCT
The DNA here is from genome assembly GCA_024336885.1 of Actenoides hombroni. Lineage (NCBI taxonomy): Eukaryota > Metazoa > Chordata > Aves > Coraciiformes > Alcedinidae > Actenoides > Actenoides hombroni. Next base: position 32,301,046 of record WUAM01000323.1, read on the forward strand.
TCAACGTACTTTCTTCCCCATCATCACAGTCCCTTGGTGGAGTGATGTGATTCATTAAACGCACAGCCAGTCATCTTAACTCAAACAGTCTGCCAGATGACTACATTTTGACTTCTGCTTGCTGAGTGAATTAAAAGTATTCTGCCACACCAGTTTGTATCTCTAGTAGGTAATCTCTGAAGAGAGCTGTTCCACTACTATTCCCATGGGCCTGATCCTTCCTAGCTTTGCCTTTTGTCTTACTATTTCTGCAGGCCAATGGAACACCTTTCCTCAGTATTTAATCCCTCATTTTCCATAGTCACATAACTATAGATAGCTAACAAAACGAACACTTCCAAAAACTAACTACATGTGAAGCCACTTCCAGACAGCCCATTAGGCTGAATCCCAGCAGCAAGAACAGAATTATCTCAGCTACAATATTACAAAGTTAATGACACTAGCTAGAAGTTCAGCAGTACATGCTTTGTGCTCACTATAGACTTATTCCTAGCACAGTTTGTTCTTAGTTGTCTAGTATTGAATAATTCTATTGTTAAAAAGCAGGAAGAAATTTTGAGGCAGAGACAAGGAATATTTTTTTAAATAAATCCAATGTCATTCTCACAGAAAAATAATTCAAACACAGTTAAGTATTTAAGTCCTTAAAAAAAATTGCTTTTGGTTATGATTATCTGTGACATACTGTTTATTTTTACCTCAGATCAATTCTCTCATGCCTTGTTCTACATCCTGCTGTACTTGAGGTCACAACCATCAGTCATCAGTGCTCTCCTTGTTCCTTGCTCATTTATGTCACGAAACGAAGTCTCAACAGGTAGCACATTCTGTACTGCTACCAGAGGTGAAGACTTACAGCCCAGGTATAGACTTAATAAAAGTCCCCCAAAAATAGTTATGTTGTATTACTTTGGTTGCAGTACTTCTTATGGCCTTTAGTGAGAAATTGATGCTATTCAAGTAACTTAAGAATACTGTTTCTATTCCATCATCTGCCAATCACTTACAGCTTAGATTTTTTATATGTATCTACCTATCTATATCCTCTACAGCTCTGAAATGCTACAACTCTTTCCTCTAAAAAACTTCCAGTTCGTTTGCCAAAAGTAGGCCAGCCTGCAAAAGCAGATAGGAATGCATCCTGTCTGCAGAAGTTCCTGTGTCTGTTACTTCTATGACTTTTGGAAAGATCACAGAATACTAAGGTTGAAAGGGACCTCAAGAATCATCTAGTCCAACCTTACAAGGTTAAAAAAAAAAAAAACTTAAATGAGATGGCCCAGCACCCTGTCAAGCTGAGTCTTAACACTGTCAAATGTAAGGGAATCCACCACTTCCCTTTGCAGATTATTCCAATGTCTAATTGTTCTCATAGTGAAAAATTTTCTTCTGGAATCCAATCAGAATGTCCCCAGGAGTAACTTGTACCCATTATCACTTGTCCTTTCCACATGACTCCTTGTTAAAAGGGAGTCTCCGTCTTCTTGGTAGCCACCTTTTATGTACTGGTACATGGTAATAAGGTCTCCCCTAAACCTTCTCTTCTCAAGGCTGAACAAGCAACCAAGTCCAGTATTCTCAGACTTTCTTCATATGGCAGGTCTTCCAGGCCTCTGATCGTCCTCGTGGCCTTTCTCTGGACCCACTCCAGCCTGTCCAAATCTTTTCTGTACAGCAGAGACCAAAACTGAATGCAGTACTCAAGGTGTGGTTTGACTAGAGTCGAGTATGGTGGGATGACGATTTCTTTATCTCTGATGGTGATTTCCTTGTTAATTCAACCCAGTATCCTGTTGGCTTTCTTTGCTGCTGCAGCACACTGTTCACTCATGTGGAGCCTGTAGTCCACCAAGACCCCCAGGTACCTTTCCACAGGGCTGCTCTCCAGCCAATTGGATCCCAGTCCAAGCCGCAGTCATGGGTTATGTATTGCCAGGTTCAAGGCCCTACATTTCTCTCTGCTGAACTTATAAGGTTCCTGCTACCCACTCCTTCACCCTGTCCCAATCTTCCAGGAGGGTGTTTCTCCCTTCTGGAGTGTCAACTTCCCAACTCATTTTGGTGTCACATGCAAACTTCATCAGTGTGCTCTTGATCCCAAAATTCAAATCACTTATGAACATATTAAACAGCGTTGGGCCCAATATTGGTCCCTGGGGGACCAATATTGTGACTGATTGCCACTTTGAGAAAGAATTATTTACTACCACCCTCTGGGTGCAGCCTGTCAGCCAGTTCCCCCACCCACCACACAGTCACTTCCCTTGGCTGTAAGGTGTCAGTTTCTCTAAGAGGAGGCTGTGGGGGACAGTGTCAAAAGCCTTGGAGAAATTAATTTATTTAGAAGCAGCTCATTTTTCCTATAACTGTTAATTTACTTTATAAAATTATCATCTATATATCCAAAATTACTCATCTACAATGGAAAAAAGAGGCACAGCAATATGATTACGCTGTATCCTGCAAAATACACTATCACTTAAGCAGGAAAATGCACAGGCATTTAAAAAGGAAGGACTTTTGAGTGTGTTTTTCTAAGTCTGGGGTTTTATGATCATGGTGGTTTCTACAGTGTAAACCCTTATAGCTAGATTAGCATTTCTGTGATGAAACTGCCCTCCCAAATCACTAGAACCTATCGCTGGAGGGTGAATGTATCAGTGACTGCAGAGAACAGAAGAGCTGTCAGCAGTATGACCACAGATGTATGACCACAGTTTGACAAAAAAATTAAAAAAAATAAAAAAATACAAACCACTAAAAAAAGCCTCACACAACCCTTTAACTACAATAGGCTATGACTGGAAAAATATGCAAAAATAAATAGTCCACAGGAAATACAAAGCAAGAACTTGTTCATCGTACTGTCTCCGAACAGTGACCATAGCCAGTATTTCTGTGCACACCCTGTGACTCAAACTTGCATCTAATGGGTAAGGATGAATAAAACAAGTACCCACCTCAAGTGTAACAAGGAAGCAAGCTATGAATGTATGAATTCTTGATCAATTACTCAAACCTCACGAGGATGTGGCCCAAACTCATGCCAGAGTGGATGTGGTTTTTCAGTTACACAGATGAGTAAACCCTCAGTGATGTTGGTCCACCCCATAAATATATTTTGTTTACATTTAGAATCAAGGGATAAGGTTCAAGAAGTTACATTCATACAGAAAAATAAAAAAACAAGAAAATTGTGACAATTAATCTAGAGTTGGGAGGCAGCATGGCTTGACTTTCAAGCCTGTCAAGAGGACTCCCTTCCACCCTCTTACAACTAGCAGACAACGCTAACAATCCACAGCAAAAGAAACTTGAGTGGAGCCTTCTAATGCAACAGTGAGTACTCACACTCCAGCTGTAACACCAACAGTGCACCTGAACCCTGTCTGCTAGTGCCTTTTCAGATGCTGCAAGTTATGCTTTCAAGCATGCAACCGCTGCCCGATCATCAAAAGATTTTACATAGAGAGTCCTAGATATGTGCAACACAGCATATAAGTAGATGGAAAAGTACAATAGAAGAACAAGAACACCCTCAGAAAACTACAAATTTCTCCCTAGATGGTACTAAGAAAGATGCACTTCATCTGTATATTCTAGTGCAAGGTATGTATAGAAAAAGACGACAAAAAACCTAAGTCTGGAATACCTGTATACTTAGAGAAAAAAAAACTTAAGACATGACTATATATTGTAGCACATGCACATCCCACAAAGGAACAAGTCCAAGGTCATACAGCAGCAGTTTTTCCTTCCTTCCCCCCCCTCCCCCCCCCCGCTAGCCAGTTACTCAACTTCTAGTCATACTTCATGTATGAAACTTGGCAAATATTAACCAATATTTTATATGTAAAGTTTTTATAATTACCACTTCTGAAACTTCGATGAGATTACACTGAAAGCAAAAATGAGACAAGTAAGAACAGATTCAAGGAAGGATAAACTATTACTATTTTCATGCGTTAATAATCAAATGCAGCTAAATAGTCTTACTGGTCATTTATTGCATATGAATTAAAAATCCTATGCAATTTTGAATGTTTTCCTGAATATATAATTACAAAACCGTGAATGATTTATTTTGAAGTACAAAATGCATTTATATACTTTGTATATACCTCTTCTCCTGAATAAAAGAGTAAAAATTTTAAAATTAGCTTTATTACATTTCCATCTAGTTATTTCATATTTTGTAATATTTTGTACCTAGGGCAACATTTTAGGCCAGAATTACTTAGCCTGAATTAAAAAATGAGCTCCATGAAGCATGAGAATTTACAATTTTGTACACATAGAACCCGGATACACAGACACTACCAAAAAAACTAAAAAAAAAAATTAAAAAACCCAAAACCAACACAGCCCTGTATCATTACTTTGTTCTCGAGGCTTTACCCACCATATCTCTTATGACAGCTGCAAAATCACCCCATTACTCAGCCCTCTCCTCCCGGCTCAACATTACATCCATTCACACATGCCCTGCTGCACTGGCAAACTCTGAAGATCTGTATTAGCTGTGGCACTAGTGTTTATTTTTTCCTTCCTTCCCTCAGAATCGGGCTCCTATCAGCTCAGCAATCTCCTCTTCAGTATTACCAGTACTAGCCTGAATCCTCAATATCACTCTTGCTTCAGCTACTGCAGTTCTCTCAGCTGCCTGTCATCATCAGATTTAGCTCATGTCACTAAAATCTGTCTTTTACACAAGCAGAAGTCTGGGATTGATCACACTCCCCTTATTATACATCCATATATTGTCTTCCCACAGGTCTTTCCATCTGCAACAGCCTTTAGCTATTGGGTATTTAAGTCATTAAAAGTCATTAATAGAACTGGCAACAGCACTCAATATACCCTCTCATGACAGAGTGGAACCAATGGTATTCTCTTCTGAGTTTTACATTTAGCAATAGAATAAACTTAATTATTTCAAAGGTGGAAGGATAAAATGGGAAGGATTTCAGAGTAGAAAACATATTAATAAGTAAAGAAGGGGACCTGGTGAGGAAAGGAACCTTCACATAAACAGCAATTACTCACTCCCTTGAGGCAGAGGCTCAGAGCAATATTATACTAATACAATTGGGAAATGCAGCTCTCAGTATTGTTTAACCTGCATTGTAGGCAGTTGCATTTATTTCCTCAAAACTGTATAAGCTGAATGGAGAATTTTGAGTTATTTCAAAATGTGGCTCTAAAGTGGTTTACAGTGTTCATTAGGCATCTGTGTATATCTTGTCTCTTGCCATACTTCTGATCTCTCCAACAGGAAATGCCACTTTCTGTTAGCTGACACTTCTGCAAAGCGAACATGAAATTCTATCAACAGCAGACTAGTCAGTGCAAACCTCTCAGTGCTCTTCCAGTTTCAACAGCTGCCTCAGGAGTAGGGCAGCAAGGAATAAAACCCAAGGTAAAAATCATTATTTCCTTTCCCTGCAGTTACAAAAATCTCACTCCGACAAAACTGGGACTTGATACTAAGTTTTCAATGGTGGTCTGATATGCTTTGGTGCCTATGAAATTAAGATCTTCACATGCATGCACATATATCCAATACCAACATAAGTGCAATGACAGATGAAGAATTCTGTTCCAAAACAAACATCCATATCTAATATTTTTGCCTGCAAAAACTTCATGATCCTTGGGGGGGAAAAAAAAAATAAAATTTTATGTACTTGGAGGTTTCTCTAAAATTTCGTGGTTTACATTCTTCTTACCATGCTATTTGGTTTGTATTTTTTATTCTTTATATCTGATTCAATTACTCATCATTTGTCATACTACACTTCTTTTTTGCCTCTAACAGAACTAAAAAAAAGTTTGAACCTCATGATGTACAGCATGCCAGACAAAACGTAGTTTAGCATTTACCTGTATACTGCACTGATTTATTAAGTTCAGTCCTACTGGGCAACATAAATGTTTGCTGCAGACGCCCTGTAGATTAAGTCTCTATGCTCATAAGGACCTTTCTTGAATATAATAAATCGTGAGACATACAGTAAACCTTAAACTTGCCCATCTGTTACATTTCACTTGGTATGGCTTTAATTTCTCTAAAATGTCTCCCTAAGAGTCACTTTCAGTTTAGTATTACTTAGGTAAACAACACATAAAAGTTCAGTGAAAGACTAAAACATTAAATGAAAAAAGACTTAAGAAGGAAGTTTATGCACTACAGTCAATTAAGCAATCAACATGTAATGTGACAGCTTTGTTAATCTTCAAACTCTCTCTTCATACAAGTGTATAACATATAGATAAATGGAAAAAAGGGTGTTTTCCTTATTTCAAGTACATCTTTTCAGGAAAGCTGGGGAAATATGCACTTTGTGAGCGATCTCCCAGTTCTGGATAGTCCTTCCAAATATGGCTAATTCACTACAAGCTAACAGAGGCAGCTTTAAGACTCGGAAAATAGAGCCAACAAAATCTGTAAAGCAGAAGTGAAAAGTTTTAGTACAGACTGTTTAGAGGGAAGTTAAGAAGCAAAACTTAGTAGACAAATTAAGTATTCATACAGCATTTAAACATCTAGAAGATCTGGAATCAGAGACTGACATGAGCCTACAGGCTGCAAGTGTTTCACACTGAAAATGACATGAACTTCATACACAGCGTGATTATATAAAATGGCAATCACAAACAGCCAGCTTTTCATGTCCCTTCTCTTGATGTTCATCAGTTGTACTTCATCCCTCTTAGTTATGACAGGTGAAGAAGGTGCACATGGTTCAGAGCCAAGGAATATCCTTCTAAGTTCCTGCAGGGAAGTCCTAAGCTTGTATTTCTGAGATCATAACAAATTAAGTAATAAGGATAACACCACAGTCATTGACTAGACATTCTTTGTCATAAATTATCTTCCTACATAAAGCTGACAAAAAGCCCAATTAAGTTGCTATTAAAAATATGGAAAGGAATATTGAACAATGCCTATAAGAGATCCGATTCCACAGACCTTGTTTTTTCCATCATCTTGCTTGTTAGATTGCACTTAACATCTCTTGAAAGACAGAACAAAGCTATCCTTTACAGTCAGGTTTACCAGGTTAAAATGACACTATTTAACATATTTTGTAGAACTCTGTTAGGAATTTTAAAACACACCTCCCTCAGAAAGTAGAACATTGAGGAAGTTAGAAAACTAGTTTGAAAAAAATTATGAGACTCAATAAACACAATAATAATAACAGTGTGTCAGAATTGTTTGGATTCCATTTCAAAACCAGAAAGAATTCAAAATATTATCAGTAAAACATACAAACCAGGTTTATCTTAGATCACCAATACAGTCCCAAATGGATGAAATTTTTTGGCTCGGGCTTAGATTACCAAGCATCCTCATGCAAAATAAACCAGATAATCCAGGAGTTTCTGCATTATAGCAGCACCTACATCCTCAAAGTCTTTAACATTGAAACTGCACTTTCCCAGACATGAGTCCAAGCTATTCTCTGTTCATCCCTGCTGGACCACATGAGATTATAACAGTAGACAGCACACTTTATTTAGGCAGCACCAGTTATCACACAGGCAGTATGACAATACAGCTCACCAAGCTGGATATAGCTACAGCAGAACCCACTGCCCAACACACTGGATTTACAGAGAGGGTGAAAACCAACCAACGCCCTACCTGTACCTTTAGGCTATTTATTGTTAAGATATTCCTGCAGGAATGGAGATTTTCTGCAGTGGTGAACATTGGTCACTAGTAGATGATGGTCAAAACATGCTTACAATCTTGAACCCGATGCATAGTTAAGGCAGTTGTATTTTGAACAAATTAAAGACCACTCCAGGCACTCAGACCTCAAATTTGTTGTCTTCTCAATATAATTGTGTGTCGTCTCTGAGCTTCACGATCTTTTAAACAAACCCCTTGTCCTTTCATTAAGTCAGAAGGGGGGAAATAAAAAGACATCATGACCAAATGTCTCAAGACAAGTTCACCATTCAACCACAGTCAGCTACTTTGTACTGCCACCTCCTCTAATTAAAACTGCATTTTTCCCCTCACTTCAGCAACTTCAGTTTACCATTGCACTACCACCTCAGCCTGACTGAATGTAGAAAAACATACTGGAAATTTCTCAGTAGAGATGGTTTGAGTTATGCCAAGTGCCACAACTTTACTCTGCTTCAAACGTGGTATGGTTTTTGCAAGATTCAATAAATGAACAATTAGAACTAGACATTTAAAGATGATCTCACAAATTAATAATGAATGAAACAGTAATACACCATTTTACTGTCTCACTAAAATCAGTGATAAAAGCTATAAATGTTCAACCATGAAGGCACACTGCACTGTGAAAGATCTCAAATGGAAGACCATTTTCATGTTATTTCATACATGCAAACACTTATGTGAGGCTACAGCTGTTAGAAGCACCAACATTTTATCTCTTGGTCTCCACAGAACAACAGATGTCACAACACCAGAAGCATTACTACAGGAAATGGGGGAGGAATTTCATTGGTGAGCTGTTTTGGGGTGCATAGGTATGACGAATAGTCTAATCTCTAAAGGCTCAGAACACTTGCAGATCTCCAGTTAAAACTTCAGTTTTCATGCTGGGAGCCTTAAATGGGCTTGGCAGTGCTTCTGCCCTCTGTGATTTGCTCAGAAAAAGTGCTCAAGAATATTAAGGTCTCATCTGTGTATTTTACATCCTTCTATAGCTGCATCATCTGCCTTCACATCGTGACCCAAGAATTTCCATATAGCAAGACTCCACCAGGAAGGTTGTGTAACTGCCACTCTTTTTTACTCAAGATTTTTCCATGTCACCAGGTTTGAATTTTTAAACTTTTTTTAATGTATCACCTACCTTTCAACTCTAAGATGACAACGCTTTAAAAACTTAAAGCCTGTGACTAAGTAAAGATCAAGGTTCAATTTTCATTCACTCTGTGCTTGTTTTGTCCAAATGATACTGGTCACAGATTCAAAGAAATAGATGGAAATCTTATATGGCAAAGTCTTTAAGCTACATGGCTCTTCAACCTACCAGTTGTCAGAAAACGCTGTATTTGAATCAAAAGGCACACTAGACTTCTCAGTTACCCTACTCTGTAGTAAAAACAACTAAGGCACTGTCATTTATGAAAAACAGATAACAGATAACTGTGATGCTTCTATTTCAGTGGGGGATCACAGCTGTGCTAAGCTTACCTGCTTCAACTAAAACTCCAATTCTGTAGTAAAGCTGAGATGCTGCAAGTAGAAGCATAAATGTACACTGGCATCATGCAAGTTTCTCTTCTTTCCATGATATACTGTATTCTTACATTCTTTCCTAAAGCTTGAATAAAGCCAAGAATTTTTCTACTTTTCTTCATGCTTTTATCTTGGAATTTACATAGGTAATTTGTACTTAGGAAGCCCTTTCATCAAAAGCCAACTTAACAATAATAAAAAAAATCCTCCTAGTACTGCTGCCCTTTCAAATGTTATTTTTAAAAATTTTATTTTTCAAGATACATTAAATGACTACATCACTTCAGCTTCCATTTTTACGAAGTAAACTTCTGCTTCCTGTGATGGACTTGAATTATCCTCATTTTGTATTTTGTCTTCTTTAGTATCCCAGGCCAGTCTTAAAAAGTAGACTTTTCACAGCAGTCCACTGGCCCTCAAACACTCTAAATAAACAAACGGTAATCTATTTAAGGAACAGTTTTTCTAACACCAGAGAGAAGTAATTTCACTTTGGATAGAATGCAAATTTCCCACTAAGGTCAGTGAAAGAAACGTCTGGATGATAAACCAAGACCAATAATGACATACTACAATCTTTTCCTATTTATACTGGACAAAAAGAGGGCACTGGACACAGACCAAGCAAATGTAAAAAGAGTTCTTTTTTTCTAGCAAGAGGCTTCCTACAGTCTATCCAAGTCTTCCACCTTCTTTACCACAATTAAACATCCTGAAAGATGTGGTACCTGCTGAGTTTCCCCCCTCCCTGCTCCTCATCTCTTAGGACAAACTCCTTTAATAAAAGTACTCCACTGCATGAAGGTTCACAGCTGCTGTTCTTCACTGCTTTTCGACTGAAGTCTCAAACTCCTCCCTTCAGCAGGCAGCAACAACAACAAAAAAAAGCTGCTGAATGTCTCTGTATACTGCAATTTATCTTTCTATAAATCAAGCCTGTGACTGTTATTTCTGATATTGTTGGGTTTACAGAAGTCCAAAGAATATTTTCAGGCCATTCCTTGTGCCCATTCAGTACTCAGCTTCCAAGTACCCTTCCCAAGGCTAAGCCATTCTCCACCCTCCCACATGACTGCTGTATCCCTCCATTTTCTGTGATGTCAGGTCTGCCTGGCTGACTTTCATTTGCTGCTACTAAAGCATAACCCCCTGGATCACAAGTTTTCCGTAGACAGATTTTTGTTGCTCTCTCTCCTCTTAATCAGAAATGTACAATAAACATGTTCAGAAGAGCAGACACAGGAAGAGAAGAAATGTGATCTTCCCTGTGCAATACAAAGCAGGCCTCCACAGAAGCTGAAGAGGCAGAGTTTGAGATACAAAGAGGGTAAGAAACAGATACAAGGGTAGAGAAGTGAAGAATGTTTTGTGGGCTTTCACTTCATCTGACATTTCTTATCTTTTTACTCTCCTAAAGTCAACTTTACATCAAAATGCAGACTTGGCTTTTCTATGCTCATTCACAATTCTCAGTAATTATGCATATGCATTATGTTTGAGATTATTTTAGTTTAGAGCTTCTTGCCAAATGTCATTTTGGGTAAACACCTTTGAGTACCTGAAGCCAAATTTGTGTTAATATTCCTTGCTTCTCTTTCTTTCCTGGAGTGCTTCCACATGCTCTTACACAGCTGCTACACTCCACTTACCTGATGATCAGTGTTTTTCACACCCATATACATTTTTCCCAAGGCCTACTGTTGCACAGCTCTAACTTCCTAATCCTATGTAAAACTTAAATTTTATAGCAACTGCTTTTGCATTACAAGTGGATATTTTATACCTATATTTTACAGTGATCCCAGAAAACTAATTAAATATATACTGTTTGACGTTTCTTAGCAGAGACTCTCACACTGAAAAATAGAAGGAAAAAAAAATACAGCTATTCAAAATTTGAGTTAGGTCTCCTAAACTTATGGGGTATGTTTTCTTGTTTCCATAAGAATGTTCTTCAAAGGAAAATAAAGAAAACGACAAAATTATCAGAGCTCAATATGAAATCTTAAAAAAAAATAAGAAGATACCAGTATCATACAAACCTCTATTACTCTCCAGGATCTATATGTAACTGAGTTATGGTATTTCTGCTACTAGACAATGCCAGTACCTGTAAGGTATATACAGTACTTTGTGATTTTGAGTTTGGTTTTTTTTCCCCCCCTTCTTTAATTATTCATCTCTGTGGAAAATTTTCATTAGCCTGAAATTCTCTTGAAAATGAACAGATGATTTCATCTCTCAAAACAGTATGCTCAGGGGATCACAGTATCTCTGGCATTCTTAGGTTTTTAAACTCATTAAGCTCCTGACAGGTGTTATCAGGGGACTTTCAATACCTAAACAACTAAACACCTAACACTTCCAAATGCTGAAATGTCACTGATGACAATGAATGGTTTTGGACTCGGAGTGCTGGAAAGCTGCCAGTTCTGTCCAAGGATTTGCTGAGTTTACACTAAATTCTTGGATTGGATTCTAAATCACTGTGTTTGGATTTTCAGGCATTGGCACTGCCCCATTTTTATTCTTCACAGTAATAAATTATGCAGTTAAGAATTTCATACTGATTTAAGAACATCAACTGGCAGTGGCTGCTATACAAACCAAGAGTTCTCAGAACATCATGGAACAAATGTTTCAGTCCTAATCAGATAAAAATGACTTAAGTAGAAGTTCAGATTGCTAAACGCATTTTAAAACAATTAACTAGGTGACACTTCTGAACCTACAGAACATTATTTCTCTTCATGAATAAGAAAGATACCTCTACCAACCTCCAGTTCGCAGGAAAGACCTTCAGGCAGTCAACCCAACATAGAGGACTTCTTCAAGACTCCTCTACTGAAACCTGCACTAGGCCAAACTTCAACTCGAGAACTGTTAGGGAAAGTATTGTTATACTCATGAGACTTATTTTAAGTCTGTATTATAATAAGACTTCATATCTAAGTGGCAGGAGGACCCCCTACTAAGTAATGACTGAAGTAGTAAAAAATTATGAAACATACAACTCTTTTTAAAAAGTAATATACAACAAAAATGCACCCAAGGCTAGATGGATCTCCATAATTACACCCTACAGTTCTGCAGGCAGGTAAAACTCTACCCAATTCCTATCCAATGCAAGCATTATCTGGAACTTAACGTTCACTCCCAGAGTCCCCCAACACCATTAGAAGAATACCAGAAAGAGCTGTACACAAACACGTGCTGGCATAAGTAGCATATTATAATATATCACTTGGAGAGTGTACCAGTTCTGAGTGACACTCATTCAAAACAATCCGTAGACAACATGCTAGCAGATGGAAGGTGTTTGTACAAAGCCACAGAATGGCTTTTCTTAGCAAAAGGAACAGTGCACAGATAGAGGAGGGAAAAAGGATGGGTAACCAAATTGAGATTGGGCTGCACGTTTAGTGGGGATTTTAAGTCTATGGTGCTATAGGTATTTCATTGGAAAATGACTCGGACAAAAAAAGAACGGTTCAGCCACTTAAGCAGAAAAATAAAACTTCTAGGAAGTGGTGAACAAGAGTGCAGTTTTTTATGTGGCATCTCTTAATGCACTGTAACTTAAATGAAGGATAAAAGCAAACTAAAAAGGATTACTAAATCTGCACTAATAAAGTCCTCTGAATGATTTTGGCCATATATTTACCAGTTACATTCGTATAAATACCACACACCCCCCAACTCCAAGCATAAGGTTCTGTGAATTAAAATCTCAAAAAATATCCAAGAATACAAGTCACTTCAGGTAATGCTATTAAAAGTTAAGCTTTTCAGTAGCATCTATGTGGATATTTTGTAAAATTTCACTCTGGATTGATAGAAACAGCAGTTTCCAAGAAGCACTTACACAAGTGCTACTTACGAAGTATCATTAAAGGACTGTGATAAAATAGTACACTACTTTTTTTTTTTCCATGTAATCACATGTGGAAGTTTCAACAAATTAAACTGCCCTTTTATTTGAAATGACCAAAACCTATTTGTTGATAAATTCTAAAATCAATTTCAACCAGTAACTGCATTGAGAGAAAAAGCATTACCTTTTTTATAATCTCTTTGCTACTACTATCAATGTGTTAAATTATTATAGGAAGTCAGTTAGCCTCCATTTTTTCACCAGGAAAGGATAAAGTAGAAAACAGGTTTAACCATTATCTGGTCACTAAGCTGTATTTTAAGTACCTACGTAATAAATGTTTACTTCCAAAGTTCTACAGTAACAGAGTTTCTTCCAAACAATAGAAAAGGATTGTATTGCATGGCACCAAGGTTATCAGAAACCCACTTGGTTAAATGAAAAAACAGGTAGGGTGTAATTTCTCACTAAAACGGAGCACTCGCAGCTCTAGCTAAAGTCAGACTGCACACATCTCAGCAGTCTTAGAAGCCCAAGACTTCAGAGCTCATTTAAACCACAGGGCACTGCTTATTTCTGCTACACTGATTAAACAGTCCCAACCTGGAAGCCTCCTTCCTGGCTCAAATCTATTTCTGGTCTACCTCTGCTCAGACCAAGATACTCTGTGAATTACTCATGAGTCTTACAGAGAGCAACAGAGGAAGAAAGTGAGATATTGAATTTGCTTGTGGGGAAAAAAAAAAACCACCCTGAAGGGACATATCTTCAAAGGCTGCTACGTTATATTGTGACCTAATATATCATGTATTTCCCAAATCATTTGACCAACATCATGGAGTAGCAAAGTTTTGAGTTCCACTACGCATTAACCAGCCATATATATTGCAAGTAACGATTTCAGACCTCTCTTTACAAAGTAGAATAGCCTGGGATATCATCAAACAATTCTTCATGCAAACAAAGAAACTGCATCAAACCTTCTCCGATTTCTGGAAACAAGTCTTGCCAAAATTCTGCCACTAACCAGGAACTAGGAATTAGAGCACCAGAACAGGCTGTCCAGAGAGCTTGTGGAGTCTCCTTCTCCAGAGACAGTCAAAACCCATCTGAATGTGTTCCTGTGCAGCCTGCTCTATGTGACCCTGCTTTAGCAGGAGGGTTGGACTACATCTCCAGAGGTCCATTCCAACCCCTAACATTCTGTGATTACATTCAATATAGCAATAGGCTTCCATGTTCTAATGTTCACCTCCGGGGAAGAAAGGAAAGAAAAGAAAAAACCAAACCAAACAGTAATTTTCAGATGTGGAATGATAGTCACTATGCAATTTACTGTGATGTATACTAGCTCTGTGTTTAAAGCATAGATTTCAGATGAGATAAAAGAAAAACAGCATTAAAAAATAAATCCAAAGCCACTGCACTGAAGTATTAAGCCAACTCTATAACACACCAACAGATGCATGGATAAAAAAGAACAGCATAGGAATAGCCTAAAAAAGAAAGAATGCACACAAGCACATAAAAAAATATTATGTAATCAACTTTTCATTGTCTTCTCAAAGACCAGCTACTTCTGTAATGTATATTGCTCTCATCTTGCCACTTTTATTTCATTCCAGTCTTGAAAAGCTGTGTTAAATTTCCCAAGGGCTAATCATTGAGTAAGCATGCCTGTTATAACCTACTTAATGTGTCTGCTGTAATAGCTATTTCAACAAATAAGCCACATAAAGTACTTAAATCTACAATTACATGAAAACAGAATTATTAAAAGCTAATGCAACGTATCAAATGGCTGACCACAGCTTTTATAGACATTTAGCTGCTAAATTCTTCCTTATTGTCATCTAATCAATAGATTTGAGGGGTTTGTGGAATTTATCATATGAGAAACATATCTGTCTTTTCTTTCATGCTTTCCACAGATACTAAATGAGCATAATACACTTACTGTAACAGAAGAGCATATTGTAAAAGAGCCTAAATTTGGTGTAAATGTTCATAAAAGATTTGGTCACATTTATTTTTATATA
>WUAM01000323.1:32316299-32332521 GCA_024336885.1 Actenoides hombroni
GCCTGAAAACTAGAGAAAAATTATTTCATCATACTTTTGAAGTAATTGCATTTACAATCAACATGATGCAGTAAAAGGTGCACAGAATTTAAAGATAAACAAATTCACTTCTAATATGGAAAGAACTCCCAAAAATTATAAAGACTTGCTGAAATAAGATTCTTGGAAGAAGAATGGGAACCAAGCTATTAACTGGCTTTGACTTTGAAATAAAATATAAAACTAAGAAGTCAAAAACTTATTTCCTGTCCAAATAAAATAAAAAAAAAAAGAAACAGCGAAAAAAAAAGGAAAAGAGTCTCAGTATCATCTTTTCTCTTCCACCAGTTAATAAAATCCAGTTAAACTGACAGCTTTGTAAGTAGTCCAATTTTGGCAGAATGGTATTTTTCTGAAAATTATTTATCAAAAATGGAATTCAATTCTCTCCAGTACGAAAAGACAGCTAACATTTATGTACTCTTAGAAACCACCTAGAATCTTTCACTTGAGAGTTGGAAATTCCAAGTGAGACAAATGGGACGAGCTCCTTCCAACCTTCATGTGAAATACTCTTGCTGCAGTTTTTCTTTTTAAACTACAAAAATGTGCAACCTCAGCAGCAAGAAATAAAAGAACAAAGGATGATGAAAAAAAAATTAGAGAAGAGGATGGAATTTTACTTAAAGGCAGGTAATGAGATTGATTTGTTGGGTTTTTTTTAAGCTGGATAAAGATCTAGCTACTAAGCTCCTAAGTTCACAAAAAGCTCTATGGCCTACTTTCTCCCCTTGCTTTGAAGTCATGGCCAAAGGCCCAGGAGCCTGCCCTGCCTTCATAAAATAAATTTCCCCAAAGATCATACATTAGAAGTATTCTATCAGACACATTCCACAACATAGGCAACGACACAGAAATCACGTCTAACTGGTGCCATAGTGAAAGTGGAATGCATGCTAAGGAGCACTGCCCAACTAAGAAGCCTGCACTGCAAATATACACCATCCTTTAATCTCTTCATTGACATTAATTTTATCATCTAATTCACTTCTTCCCAGCATTTATACTGTCAACCTTTTGCATGTCTCCCCAATCAGGTAATGCAATTCAATTTTTACAGCTTTTTAACATTCCTATTCCCAATGATGCAATGACTACATTGAAAGTATTGCAGAGCAGTTAAAGAACAAGGTAAGTCTGGCAACAAAATGCCTGCATACAGATTTTGTATTCTTCTCACACAAACATAAATTTGAGGGCAAAATGGAGTTAGCAGCATACCTTTCACAACTTTTAGTGTGGATAATAGCTTTCCAAACTTTAAATAGCTATACTATTTTCCTAAGAGTAACTTGGCTTCACTTTCTTTCAAACAATGTCAAATACATTTCTTTTCAAGCAATCCCATACAGAGAAGTGTTGTGTTGTTCATAGAATAGATTAGCTACATTTGTCTCATTAATAATTAAAAACAAAATAATTAGCTTTTTAGCAATGCAACAGAAACCAGTATTTCAAGCTATCACATTAACCCCTGGACTTATAAACAACATTACACTACAAGTAAATAGCCTAACACCAAGATTAATCTTCTGCTAGTGATGTATCACAAAGTACATTACAGGTTATATAACACACTGTAGGTTTATTCTGGCTCAGATTTTCACCTGTTCTCCCCTGGCCCTGCTAGCAGTACCAGATGTGTCCATTTTAGATTTAATTCATTTACCCCATCTCCTAGGTTTTCCAAATAGTGAAGTACCAACAAGGACTATGGTTCTTTCCTTTCTTGGATACAGGAAGAGAGTCTAGACACAGAGAGATTTTCCTTTTAAGAAAAGAATACAACACGAACAAATTAATATCTGGGGAGAACACATGTTGTTCAAAGAAGTCAAAAACAGTACAATCAACAAGCGTATGTTTAACTGGGAACCTTCCTAGATTCTAAGAGTAACATTATTCTTTAAATCCAGTGTGGATGCAAGTATTCAAAAACCGTGGGTTGATTGTTTGGGGTTTTTTTAATAGCAATGGAGCAAGCATATTCAAAGTGTCACCATATAGATGAAGTGAGTACTATACACTGTATACTGAACTAGATGGATTCACTTCTTGTCATCAGTCTTCATTCCCTCCACTACGTTATTTTTCTATTCTTACGGATTCCTCAACACTCTGCAGCTAAAATCTCTTTTCATCCAACATAAAGACTTAAGGGTTTTTTCATTCCTTTTATTCTCTGCTTATGTGAAAATTAAATCCTCAGCAAGGGAACTTAGTATGGCACAGCAATAGTTCTGTAGTTCTTTAAAAAAACTAACTGCCCTAATGGACTCACAAACCATGTTCCCTTCATAAATCTAAATAATTGAGGTGAGTATATGTGTATTAATGAAATCACCTGCTTATCTTGATCACTAGGTTGCTTTATATGGCCTGGGGTAAACCACTTCTTTGACAATCCTCCTCTTCCGGCTTTCTCCTTATTATCTGCCTTCAGATCACAAGACACATGAGGCAGAGGATCACCCCTTTGTCAAAGCTGGTAACAGGATCTGGCGTAACTAAGCCTGCAAAACCATGTGGCCTCCAAATACTATAATAGTAAAATTACTTCAGATAGACCTTTTAAGTTGCTAAGTCAAATTTTGCATACACAAGGCTCCTTGTATAGAGTGGAACATTCTAAAACTATATCCTAGAGTCCTAGTAATGATTTTTCCCATTTGTGGAAAATACTAAAAACAACACAAGCCTTTCAGCCCTCTAAATCAAGCTTAAATGGTGCGTTAGCATTGACACACTGTACAGAAATGAATTTTGCTTCTAACCTATCAATATGAACTGGCTTACAGTGAGCACTGCCACCTTTCCAAAGCCTGCCTCCATAATGGATACACTGCATCTCTCCTGATACTGAAATATTTTCATAAATTTTTAGCTCAAAATGTCACATAACTACAGAAGAATATCAGGTTTTCACCTTCAGAAGTCTGCTGACATGCTTAAAGAGTATCAACTCAAGACTACATAACATAATCAGAAGCCTGAACAAGACAACAAATCGTAACAACTTATAATTAATTCTGAAGACTTTAGTGATTTCTTTTTAAAATACTTTACATCAATGTAGCATTTTCTACAGGATCTGCACCAAATTAAACCAGTATTTTAATCTAATCCATTTTATTTAGAAAAGAATGATCTAGTACTTCATTTTAACATCACATTCTTTTAAATTATTGGAAATGAGCCCAAATAAACCAAAATCAGATGATCATGTAAAAGCAGACATCCAAGAACCATATCAGTTTAATTACAGGGGTGTAAAATCCCCTACTTTCATGGATATTAATGGTCAAAACACTGCTATGGTCTTCAGACACATGATTTGTTCTGAGATTAAATTAACTGTCATTTCTATCAGCTCTCAGAGCACATTCTCATTTACCTATAACCTTTAGAACCATCAGTTTTATAAGTCATGGGCATTGTGATTTTTCCATAGGGGTTACACAAGGTCTATAGGTTTTACATACTATTTAAAGTTCAAAGAGCATTTTACAAACCAACAGAAACTACAGTCTTACATTCACTGCTGAATACAATCCATTCCCAGAACCAAAACTACTTGTTCCAAGGAAAGGCAATTCAATCCAAGAAATACAGTTATGAAAAAGTCCACATTTAAAAGGGCTCCTCTACTTCGAGCTCATAAACATTTTTAACTGAGCTGAAAGAATATAAATACACACATGATACAATTTTTAGAAGTCTATTTGTACTGCCAGAAACTTTTCTGGAACTTTTACCTTTAACTGAAGTTATTGTTACCTTTCTCTCCACTTCTAATAAATGTTTTGAAAATAAAAGCTCAGTAGCTCAAGTTCTCAGTCACAGGAAGAGCACCCTGAAAACAGTATATGCACTGACACCTATCACCACTTGCCTCAGACTGCAACTGCTTTAAACAACCTGTCCCAAAAACATTTTCTTCCTCCTCAGGCAGGACATGTAATAACACCTTTATCCACACAGACTTCATACAATTACCAAAGTTATCAGAAGACTTAAAAAAACAAACAAATATTTTGGTATCATTACACTGAAATTCATCAGTAGTTCTGTCAAACCTGTGACATTTTAGGGCAGCAAGATATCCAAAGTCACACCTTTGCTAACCTGCTGTCTCATCAGCCTCAGCAGCCAGCCAGCCCAAGGCAGTCAGCCAGAGCCAGCACAGCCAGGACACAAACAGAAAGCCTGCAAGAGCAATTGTAGGAAGTTTTTGATATATTGTCCACTAGTTAAAAAAAAAAATAAATAAAAATA
The DNA here is from genome assembly GCA_024336885.1 of Actenoides hombroni. Classification (NCBI taxonomy): domain Eukaryota; kingdom Metazoa; phylum Chordata; class Aves; order Coraciiformes; family Alcedinidae; genus Actenoides; species Actenoides hombroni. The sequence continues at coordinate 32,320,614 of WUAM01000323.1, forward strand.
AAGCCAGAAGCTTACCAAAAAGCTTGGACTTTCTGGAGAAATATGACTAACTTCATCTTCACAAGGAATGAAACACAGAAAGACACCCAAAGAGCTCTACCCTTCTTTGTCCTTCAGCATTTATACTCTCAAGACTCACCTAGCCCAGCTGTGGGGACTTGTCTGCCCACGAACAGGTGGAACAGATCAGATGTGCTTGTGGAGCTCATCTTCCTACATAGCCTCACCTGAAGGGAATCCACTTAACGAGGCTGGAAAAGTTAGAGTTTACTTTCAAAAGTGTATTCCAGCTAAAATGTTGACGTAAACAAAACCATCTGCACTGAAGGACATAATCAAATTGATACTTAGCATGCTAAAATGAAACAAACTCACTGTTAAAACTTTTCACTATTCAACTTTTACATATCAAATCCTTTCTGCTCAGTAAAAATGCCAAAACCCACTTACAATGGTTTAGGATCTGCTACCACCTGACACAACCCACCCTCAACACAACTCAGTTACCTCACAGCATATCTCCTTTCAGACTTTAAAGCTTGGATTTATTAGTACTTTCAAACCATCACCTCAGGATGATAAGTCCAGTCTTAAGAGGACAAAATAAAAAATACTGCTACCCCAAAACACTTACTTGCTCTAATGGATTTAATTTGTTTTTCAAAAAGTGATAAGCAATATAACATCCTAAACAGGCATCAGGTCAGATCAGGTATGGTTGACATCCTACCAAGCCAGAAAGCAGATGTAAACACTGCACAATGTGGCTCAGACACCTTCACAGAAATGATCATGCAACTAGGTATGCTCTAAACCAAACTGGTATGCCCCTACCATCTCAAGAGCACATAGGTGCAGGACAGCCTAGAGCTCTATACCATCATCAAAGAATGGTTCTAGTTGGAAGAGACCTTCAAGATCATCAAGTTCAACCATAAACCCAGCACTGCCAGGTCACCACTAAACCATGTCCCTCAACACCACATCTACACATCTTTGAAATACCTTCAGGGACACCACTTCCCAGGGCAACCTGTCCCAGTGCTTTACAACCCTTTCTGCAAAGAAATTTTTCCTAATACCTAATCTAAATTTCCCTTGGTGTATTCTCACTCTCCAGTGCACCCATCCACACCCCTTGAATCAACTCACCATGTGATGTGACCCACCTCTCAGAAAGACTCAACAATGGCATGGATGATCATTAGTAAAGGACTTTAACAATTAGTAACTCAGCAGGTTTACTCTCCTACTGCACCCAGTTCAAGTCTGGTGTCTTTTCTGCAGCACCCTTGAACTATTGTATAAACAAATGTTAGCTATTTCAAAACTAAATATTCTATTTCTTTGTGTACAAAAAAAGCAAACAGACAAGCCTATAAAATTCTGGGGTTACTTTGTTTAAAAAAAAATAAGTAAACATTTCACCCTAGATGTTGAGCTATTTTCCACCTCTACAAATTATGAATATACGTTCTTTCATTCAAGCCCTCTTTAATAAGACAGGAAAGTTTCTAAACACAGTTTCTGTATTCAATTGTAAGGATACATTTTACTTTCCTACACAGATGGCACAGAGGCAAGATTAAAATCTATTCACTTTAAACCATTAGCAGTTCTCACTTGAAAGAACAGATAAAGCCAATAAAGGGAGAAGTTTAGCTACAGAAATTATGTTTTGATTACCCCCAGAATTTCAACATGAGCATTAAAATTTTTTCTTTAATTATTTTTTACAATTATTTTTTACTAAAGCTATTTCTAAGAACAATCAGTTTGAAATAAGTATTTTTGATTAGGGGGTGTGTATCAATCTCTTAGGTAAAAGAAATTTAAATTTAGAATATTAGATGTTAATGCAAGAGACAATGTTGCTTTAAAGAGCTTTAAAACAGTGTATAACTACTTTGTCCTATATATTTATAGAGAGAAGAGAAGCCAGGGGCTTAGTTAACCCTATTCAAGTCCAGAATATGATGTGTAATGTCAGTATTTTTTTAAAAAGTAGAACAATAATACCTCTTTCTGAAACCACCTAAAATTATCACTGTCTCTGAAATTAAATTCCTTATTCAGATCTTAGATACAAATTCTGGTGTCTAAACAGGTGTGTTTTGCATGTGTTGGTAAGTTCCACATAATAACCTGAACAACTGCTGTCTGAGTTTTCTTTAAAAATGAAGCATAACTTAATAACAAACATAATGCCATCAACTGGAAAACAGAAAAATCAAATGCTTTTTTTCTTCCACTCCTGGAATCGCATCTTATCATTCAGTTAGCAACTCAAAGATACCAGAGTTTTCCTGTAGGACCTATCGTTTAAATTAACATCAGCTCTTTTTCTACTCAAATCACACAGGCAGAGTAAAAGCTACACACATCGGACAGCATTTTCCACTTAGAAAATTAAAACTTCATTATATTCTAGGGACACATTCCAGTAAAGCAACTGAATTATTTTTGCAAATATCAAAACTGTGAAATTTTTAGTGTCATTTTCTATTAGGAACAACAGATCTATAATACGAATTCTGTTTTTCTGTCTCATAAAAAGACACCACCACACATATAAGGCAGAGTTAGAGGAAAACCAGCATTTAGTCAGGTAAAATTTTGTATGGCCTTAAACCAAAAACCAGATGGTCTCTCAATCAAAGACATCATTCCTTAAGCATATACTCCACACCTCTCTAAAAAAAATACAACATAAAAAATAAAAAAAATACAAACATAACAAGTATAACAAACTGTATCCTGCAGATAGCAGAAAAATAACATTCCCATAAAGGATGCAAGAAAACAAGTATGCATTATAGCTGAGAGCCTTACAGTATCAAAAGAATGAGAACATAAAACCAGCAGTTCTCTGCTTCTGATGCAGAAGCCTTTGGGTATAAATGTATTGGGAAGAGAAGAAAACTAATGCAAAAAGCTGGGAAAACTTCCTACATAACAAATCAACTTATCAGAAGTGTGTAATCAAAGCATTAAAAAAATTCCCTCATGGGGGAAAAACGCTTGCACTGCATATAGACAGACCTGCGATATTTTCTCCTAACTAGGCTGTTCTTGTGACTAAAAGGAAAAGGGAAAAGGAAGGGTTTTCCCTTCAGTCCTTCAAACCCAAGTAGAGTTTAGCAGCTTCCTTATGAAACCATATTTATATATAGCCCAATAACCTAGAAAATGTTAAAACACCACAGAACATCTGCCTGTTGATCAGCAAGCTCACTTTGAAAAAAAGTGATGTCAGCTCACTTGCAGCCGAGGGATTCACCGTATCTGAAAGCATCTGAAGTGATCTACACCAACTATGACCATTATAGGTCAAAGAAGTTAGTAATCTATTTTTAGTAATTTCTGTCCAGCGGAATACCTGTGAATAATCACAACTAAAAGAAGTTTTAACAGAGTTCATACCAGAAAAAATTACAAGATGCTTAAACAAAGAATCACTCTAATATATTTCACTTTATTTTTATAATATTAAGGTCATCATTTGCAATATTTTTTTGAAAACGACCTATCTGTAATAATACTACTCCTACACTTAAAATAGAAAATTAACACCAGCAAGTGCTAATAGCAAATGGAAAGTGATTCAGCTTTTTATTTTAACAAATAAGAGCTAAACCATTACATAAAAATGTAAAAGCCATTGTGAAAAATGACATAAATATAACAAGAAAGAAAATGCCAAATATTTAGTTAGCGTTCCCTTGGACAAAGGGGAACAAAACTTTATTATAAATATCTTCCTCAGTATATAAAAAGCAATAAAAATGCAACACAGTAGACCTGTATCTAACAGTTATAGTGACAAGCCACTCAAATTCTGTCCCATTTGTTGTGCTACGCCGCAATTGTTGATGATGGTACAATCCTTCTCAACACTCTTCTGGCCTGGTGATGAGATTTAGTGTCTTTTTCTCCACTGTCACAGAATCACAGAACATTAAGGGTTGGAAGGGACCTCGAAAGATCATCTAGTCCAACCCTCCTGCCAGAGCAGGACCACCTAAAGCAGGTCACATAGGAATGCGACCAGGTGGGTTTTAAATGGCTCCAGAAAAGGAGACTCCACAACCCCTTTGGGCAGCCTTTGTTTTTTCCAGAGCTCTGTCACCCTCACAGTGAAAAAGTTTTTCCTCATGTTTCTGCAGAACTTCTCATGCTCCAGCTTGCACCCATTGCCCCTTGTCCTGTCATGGGACACAACAGAGAAGAGTCTGGTTCCATCCTCCTGACACTCGCCATTTACGTATTTATATTAATGAGGTCACCCTTCAGTCTCCTCCAAGCTAAAGAGACCCAGCTCTCTCAGCCTTTCATCATAAGGGAGATATTCCCCTCCCTTAATCATCTTTGTGGCTCTGTGCTGGACTCTTTCAAGCAGTTCCCTGTCCTTCTTGAACTGAGAGGCCCAGAACCAAACACAATATTCCAGACAGGGTCTCACTAGGGCGGAGTAGAGGGGGAGGAGAACCTATATGTTAACAGTTTTGATATGTAAATTAGGTAGTGAAGCCACAGACATGCAAAGGGATTTCCAGGGCTCAGGGCTGCAGTTGCACGTGTGTCTCTGTCCTGCAAGGCGATCCACGGAGCAAGGAACCTTTGCCAGTTCCACTTCATGTGCACTTACTGCGGTTGTGAAAAAACCAGCCAGTATTTACCAGTGCACATCAGCCTGGAGGAGAGGTGCCATGATAGGATATTATCAGCAGTTCAAGCACTCAAATTTTTATTTCCAAAAGGGGGCCTGGCAGAAGGTGTAAATCTTGACGGAAATGGAAACATACCTGGTGTGATTTTTAAATATTATGTTTCTAATGTTGAAATCCCAGACATAATGGCCCCAAGCCAAGTAAACACACCTTGCAACGATAAAAGAAAAAAGCTTTTAAAAGCTTAAAATGTTAACATAAGAATCACTTAAGAAAAGAAAACCCTGATTCATATAGAACACTGTGAACATCTAGGCCTGAGTCCAAAACCATTGAAGTTATTAGGGCTGCCTCCCTCTACTTCAACAGGCTTTGGATAACGCTCCCTGTTTCTGTAACTCCCAAAAAGTCAAATACATGCAATATATCATCTCAATGCAAACTGAACTCAACACATTTCAGTGGCAGCACATTCATTTAAACAGAGCCATGCATACTATATATGGGAATAAAGTGTTCCTCTCAAGATGCAAAGCCAATGTATTCTCAGGCTATAAATACCATCAGGATTCAAAATGAGCCCATTCCTGACCACTACCAGCTCTGACAGGCACAGAGGATAGGTATCTTTCTTTCTCATTTTATTCATCCAGCTATATTATTGGTAAATGTGCTAACAAACTTCAACCCGAACTAAACTATGCGCCATGGACAAAGTGTTCATGCTTATAAACCATGCGGGTCTAATCCAGAATTTGTGTATTTAGCCCTGTGTAAAGCTGGCATAAATGCCAGTCTAGTCTTGTGATCTAACAGAGTTTTGCACTCACTTTGCCAGCTGGGTGGAAGAGTCAGGGATTGTAGTACTGTGAAGAGGAGCAGAGAGCTGGGACTTGATGACCCTTAAGAGTCATTTCCAACTTGAAATATTCTGTGATTCTATGATTCCAAGCCTTCAACCATGTAGCATATGAAGTCATGACAGAAACACAGCATTTTATTATAGCTTTTTAAAGTGTAGTCTCTTTCCTTTTATCACTGAAATTATAAATGGTGGAAAAAAATATTTTTTAACCATTAACACCCACACATAATGTTTCAGCAATCTTTCCCTTAGAAAACCTCCACAAGCTGTACTCACTGTGTCCTTCTCAGACTTCTGACTAGTCAGTAATTTTCATCCATATAAAATACATAATTTTATCTACTGTGACTAGGTATGTCTAATAGAACTGAAAGGATACCCCATCCCCTAATTTCATCTAGAGTTATTTTATGGTTATGTCTCATTAGGTTCTCTGGAACTGCTGCCCTACAATCTCACAGATTGACTCACAGATTTGCTCCTTACAGAATGCCTCACTGCCACTGAACTCCAGCCTGAGCTTGCCAAGGAATTATTATCAGCCAAACCTGAAATCCACATAAACTTTTGTCAGTCTGAGTTGGATTCCACAGAATAGCAGAGCCAATTTCTGAAGTAACACTGCGCATTGCTCCGTATTTTTCCTGCTTCACTACAGATTACTGCTGCTTTTTAGGATTTGTCCCAGGAAGGAGACTAAGATTCACAATCCACCTTCTTGCAATAGTACAGTACATGAACCATCATCCTTTTTTTAATTATAAACATTAGATCCTGACCCTGCATAGATTATATTTAGGACTAGCACTCTCTAAACTTTCAGTGTTTCTACCTCTGGGGCTGTAAACTGCCCTCATTCTGCATTCAGAAATCCCACCGCATCAAACCTGCGTACATAGATCGCTGTTATTTAAAAGGTCTTTGTTCCCCATTACAGGCATTTCTTCTATTGAGCTAAACTGGAAAAAAATCATGAAATCTAATGGTTTTCAACCAGCACTGAAAGATCTGCAAACATGTAAGAGCTGCAAATTCTTCCTGAGCACAGATTTTCTCCTTACATGTATGTGTTGCAAAGCCTTGAAAATAAGCACAGTGCTGCATCAAGATAACATTTTGGTTGAGATTGCTTGGTTTACAGCTTAAAACCTTGTCCATGTATTTTCTGCATGCATAACCAATTTTAGCATGTGTTTATAAAATGTGAAATCCATTATGAGCTCCAAAGAGCTGAAAGTGTCTTCCTTTTCACAGCGTGGAAAACAACCACATGCACCTCTCCATACCAGCGCCTTTATTCGCTTGTAGAAACACCATCTTGCAAAGAACTGTGAGTACCTGTTCTTCAGTCCTTGACCTCTCCACTATGTCCATCTTGCAACTGGCAACCTGTCTGGAGGGATGCTCATGGAATAATTACACACAGACCACCTGATAGCCACGAGACAGGAACAGTGCAGCACCTTCAGCCAGGCTGCGTAGATGACTGACGAGTGAAACGCATTACAGTCCACTACTAATCCCTTGAGCCTTCCAGTTGTTCACAGGTTTCTGCTCAGTACATCTTTGAGAGAGTCAAGGTGAGGTTTTCACATACAGATTTAAATGAAGGGATATCTTGTGTTATCTCTCCACACGCACCCTCTAATGTAATCTCATGTATTTCTCAATATATAGTGCCTTGTTTTGAGTTTGCTTTTTTGATTTTATTTGGAGAGGTCATTTATGCAGGTACTGCTAGAAAATCAACAAACCTAGCTCTATGAGAGCTAGTTTGATAGAAATGCTTCTTCTTTTAGAGAAAATTAAATTTTTCCACTTAAAAAATTTCTCAGGCCTTGGAGGTCTGGGTGAGAATTCTTAACTTTTAAAAAAAGACTTGTGCAAATATTGTACTTCCAGTGAAAATTGATTTTTTCTATTCAAACAAATGAGAATGTTGCTTTGTTTCTACTGACCCAAACTAGCACTGTGTAATTTATTAAATGTCCAAAACATGTAGACTAATACCAAAGAAGACTAATCTGGCCTGTAATTTCAAGTAGCAACTGCTATTATAATCATAATGTAAGTTCATTTTATATGCATACAAGTCCTGCATTATGAGGAGGAAAAACTCTTCAAAACACTGAAATCATTCCAACAGGAATTCTACCTGCTAGAGCCCTGAAGGCAAAAGGTACATAAGGGCCACCACTCTTAGGGGAACCAAGGAGCAGTGACATAGGATCCAGTAACACATTCTGTGAAAGGGTACAAATTTCACTTAATTCTGCACTAGCCACGTTCAGGAGTTGAATATGTCCCAAATTTGTTCTCTCTCATTCCACCGCTCCTTCTTGTTTGAGAGTTTGTTTAAAGCAGTATCAGAGTAACATTCCATCAGATAATGTCAGTAGAAAATGTTAGAAAAGGCACTAGCAGATCCATATAATCAAAAGAAATACAGATTTTATAGTATGCATTTAGGCACTATGTGTACTGTGTATTTCACCATGCATATTTATTGTATTTTTCTGTTATTTCCAGGAACAAGAGCAACTAATGGTGTCAGAGTCCAGCCCACTACATTTCAATTTCACATTCTGCATCTCATACACAAATGGGAATGAGCTGGTCAAGGGACAAAGAAAAAGCAAAGAGAAGACAAGTTCTTTAGCAATATCTGAGCACTCCTAGAAACGTAGATGTAAACAATGAGGAAGAAAAACAGCATTTGTTAAGTCACTGCAGTATGACTGCAGCTAATTTTGGAATAATTACATCTCAAGCGTAATGGACTTTCTTATCTCCAAGAAAAAAAAACCAAAACTGTAGTGAAATTTCATGCCACAAAGTGTTAAACTGTTTGTATCGTGTTTTTAAAATCAAACCTTAAATTCAGTGAGCTAAGGAGGGGGAAAAAGAAAATTCTAAATACTTCTATGCAGCCATTAAAAAGTGTTATATCCCAAAATTAGTTGACAATCACTGACAAATCTGAGGAATACAGTGTTGTCCTTAGAAAATAGCAGGGGAAAAAATGAAACTTCTGGAGTTCCTTGCAATAACATCTATAGACGCAGGCGTAAGCACAGTAACTCAGTGAATTATTCACACATACATGTGAATTATTCAGTAAGAAGCCACGGAAAGTAGACATGAGAAAGATTTCTTTTAGCTCACTCACTGGGACCACTCTTTATGTAGATGGCAAGACAATGTTAGATAACACAACTCTGCTACAACCTGTGGAGTAGCAGAAGAGTCAGTATAAGGAAGGAAAGGTTCTAACATGAAGAAAACTTCTTCAGTCCTGCAGTAGGCAGAGCTACTTCTTACAAAACTGCTTTTGCTAGCAGGTCCAATATAGTTGACGTAGCATATGTATGCAGTCACACCTTTCACCTGCAGCCTCGGTAGCCTTTCCCAAGTTACTATGCAGCAAAGAGTATGTGTTTGGTAACAGCAAAGTTGGAGACACTTCCAGTTGTGACTTCAGTTAGCCTGTATACCCTAAATATTTAAAAAGTGTTTTGCAGTAACTAGTTCCTCCTTACACATACAGAATTCCCTCCAATTCCTCATTTTGTCATGTAAGGAATGCAGCATCAGCCCTTGAAAGTTCTTCTTCACCAGAGACTTGAAAACCCTTACAAGTGGAACAAATACAATCTAAAAAGAGACTTGTATCTCCCCCTACCTGCAGAGCCTTTTATCCTCCTGCCCCAGGGAATGCTATTCATGGACACAGCTACTTCAGGTCTCAAACATGAAATTAACTTGACTCTTAAGACCTGACATAGCAGTATGTCAGATTGTTTGGACTGGATGTGTTGAAATCTCTCGATGATACCTGTTATTTGGTAAACTGATACATTTAGCCTAAGAAAGTTTTAGAAACAATTTGGATAAGCCTTTCTGTACTGGTTAAAAAATGATCTGTTTTAACCATGTCCCAACGATGGACTATCAGAGCAACAATACCCACCAAGACACTATGCACAAGAAGTCTGTGTAGAAGTCTCTAACTTTTCACTCTCTTAAGGAAAGAAGCACACAGTGATAACCTGTAGGATTTTCTTTTTTAACAAGATCCTGACAGCCCTTGCAGATCTGCCTCATGATGTGGAGAAGAAAATGCTACAGCCAAGACAGAAGAAAACAAAGGTAAATCTTAACTACCCACCCATTTTTGAAAACCCACCTATTACTGTTGTAGGAAATGGTATTTTACAAGATACACTTATTATCACAAATTCATTTGAGCTTTGTCATCACACCTGGCTAACATCTCTAGGAAAATTCAGGTTTGATTTTGAATGAAATTAAAAAATGTCTACAGAGAAGTGATACTGCCTGGTAGATTTCCTGAAGCTAAAGGTTAAGTTAAAAGCTTTTATTTATCACTTATCTCCAGCAATCGCTTCTTCAATAGATAGGCCAAGTTCACTGTAACCGTTCTACTTCCAACTGGAATGTGGAGGTTCATTTAGACAATCCAAACTGGATGCTTACCTCAAGAAACTCAAATATACAAACAAACAAGTACTATAACTTCTCACAGTCTAAGTCTGTTTCTCATTTCCCCAAAGTGTTAGATGTTAGATCCTTCATACAGCTGGGTTATACATTGGATCAAGTGTGTTCAGGAAGGAGGGGACAGGAGAAAGGAGAAGACAGCTCACTGTACGTCAAAGCAAGCCAGCAACCTAGCAACCATATATTAAAAGGTGTGTGTGTTTTTGTGGGTGTCTCTGTGCCAGGAATAACTGAAGCAGATATTATTCCATTTGTAATTCAAAAAATGTGAAAAGGGAAGGGGAGAAACTCCAGCTGCTGCTCTATTTTGGGGTCTGTCAAAATCCACTTTCACAAATACAGAGTCTTAACACTTTCTATCCCATTTGTCTTAAACAAAAATGAAAATCCAAACCTAAGAAGTTTGTAGCTTTGATTTGAAAAGAGACTCTTCAAATCAGGAACAAACCTTCCTTCACATACCACACTTTCTTCCAGCTGGTAATACGCAAAAATCAAAGGGGCAGAGAGGTTGCCTCCAAGATTTTGCACTTTAGTAACACACTAGCTCAGTATGCTTTTAACCTATGAGTGCACTAAATACTTTTAGATATCTACATTTAATTTAGCAAATGGAAGCATCAAAGATTCTCAGGGATTGGAACTAGCTCTAAAAAGATCTACTTGAGTGAGAAGTTTATCTTTTAAATTTTGCCAAAGTTTCTCATTCTACAAGAGAACTGAGAGTTTAGATCAGCAAATACACACTCCCACCCCACCATCATATGCAGTCCCGGGGTGCATGTCAACTTCTGAACCACACCATCCCATCATGCCAGCATGTGCCTCACTGAGAGGATTAGCTGACACCAGGTGTAACTTTCATGTCATCAGATGAAAACGAGTGTGTCCTTGTGTGGGGTGGGACGGAGAGGGGGAGACAGGGGGACAGGTCTAAGGACTGCACTCAACGCCTCACCCTTCCAGCCACGCTCTCCACATTGCAGCTCCCGCCGGGCTGTGGTGACCCTACCACAACAGCAGACAGCACACTGCCATCCAACAGCCCCACAGCATCTTTCCCAGTGCCACCTCGCACAGTTGTCCTGGTCTACGAGGCTGGGCTTCTACTACTCCTCCTCACCACCATCACCACCGCACCAAACCGGCACTGGCACCAGGGGGGGAAGGAGAGGGGGAGTTACCTTGTTTTTGACCCCACAGTGGCAGCAGACAGTCCACAGGTACTTGAGGGTCCTCCACAGCAGGATGATAAACAGTCCCCCAAAGAAAGTGACCATGGACGAAGCGAGGAAAGCCCACCACATGCGCTGTCCGCGGCTATCGCAGGGCACCTCCATGGTCACCGGGATGATGAGCGCATCCATCTTGGGCACATTGACGGGGGAGGAGGACGAGTCTGTGTTGAGATTGTTGGCGTTGATATTGTTACTCATTCTAACGCCGCCGCCGCCGCTGCCATTTGCCATAGCTAACAGCGAGCCGGGCGCGCAGGGGCTTCCGAGAGCTCCTCCCGCCGCCAGCGCCCCCCAAAAAACCCATCACCAGCCATATTGCTGCTGCTGCCGCCGCCGCTGCTGCTCAGCGGAAAAATAATAATAATATAAATTAAAAAAAAAAAAAAAAGCCAAAAGAAAACAAAACGAACAAACAAACCAAAAAAAAAGAAAAAAAAAGAGAAAAGAAAAAAAAAGGATGAAGAAAAGCGACCGCACAATCCCCGGGTCCCTCTCGGGAGCCGACAGGCCGGTGAAATCCGAGCGTCCTCCTTGTACGGCGAAAATAATATTAAAAAAAAATTAAAAATAATAATAAAAAGGTAGTCTCCTCCTCAGATTCCCACCCCTTCCTT
>WUAM01000323.1:32334310-32355325 GCA_024336885.1 Actenoides hombroni
CCCATGGAAAAGCAGAAGAATAAATATTTATTTATTTATGTATATATAAGTCGAAATCTCCATTTGGCACATGGTCTGTTCTCAGTTGCCTGCACAAAGTATTATGCAGATCCTCTTGACATCTTTCCAAGGGTAAATACAACAGCCTATGTGTGCGTGACATTTCCCCATCTGAGCTAGTCACTACACATGCACAGAGCCACCATTATGAAATAGTAATCTCTTAACCTTTACGAGTAGTAGTTCCTGTTTCTGCATCTGCCGTGGGTTTATTTTTGTTTTCTACTTAAGTGATGGTAATGAGATTTTATGAGTTCTCAAAGCTTTTTATCGGTCTCTCTAACCCCCTCACCTCCACTTCTTTGTGCAATAACACCACCGTTTGTATAACTTAATGAGTTTATCATGGTATCTCACTCCAGTTGGTTCATCCAGCCTGTTCCTTCAACAGGGCTTTCTGTCTTTCTTTTTCAAGAAGAGATTAATAGAGGCCTCTAAATAGAGAAAGCATTAGACAATAATATGGAGGCATGTACAAGTGAGAAAATCCTGCATTAGTGTATCCCCAGGAAAATGGATAGTCAGTTACATAGTGCACCTGAAGCAGATGGTTCCCAGGAGTCTGTTTTAAGAGGAAATTAAGTGGAGGATCAGGTCGAAAAGAAACTGCATGTCACATCTGCCACATGCAACCCCAGACTGCACTGCCAAGGCTGCTACTCCCTCCCATGTCTTTCATTACCAACCCTCCCCACAGCTAGAAAGCCACCTGGGCCACAGCATTGTGACAGGATCACACACCTTGGGACTTGGGCTCAGAATTTGGTCCTCATGGTCATTTGCTCAGTCTTCCTGAGTTGATGTTCAAGGAGCACCCTTTTCACAGCTGCACACATACCTACAGATCCCTTTTATCCATCAGTGAACACCAGGAGCTGAACAAGGGCAGCAGCATCGTAACACAGCTACTTGATGTCTGATCTTCAGAAATGCCAGGTACTTAAAGATGCTCTTACAGCTAATGGAAACTGCAAGCGCATGCACCTTGAGAGACCTGAGCAATGAACAGCAGTAGTACAGCATATCACAGGGAAGGCTTTTGCACAGTGGAGTTTCTTCTGTATTCTGGTCTGGTAGATAAGAAGGACTGGGTCTCTGAAGCCATGAATATGGCATATGTCTTCTCTTGCTGTTGTTTGAGAGGGCCCAGAAGACTTGGCAGAGAGGCTATAATCCGAAAATGTTTTCTCACTTTATACATTCAGCAGGTATGAGTTAGAAAGTATTTATTTGACTCTGGGTACTGTTGCAGCTGAGTGACATGGGTTTCATGAGCATTACAGATGCAAACAGAACCATTAGGCACTTCTAAAATAGCATCCCCATAATACTGTACCCACAAATACAAAGAAAAATTCAGACTAAAGCAAACGAAGTGTACCACACGATACAGGCTGTACTTTAAAATAATATAATTTGAACATCTTTATGCAGTATTTACACATACATTTGGACAGGTGTAGGATATTTATTGTGATCACTTCTAAAAAGCTGATTTTAAGTTATTCTGCTCAAAAAATATTCATAAACCAACCAACACATACATTAGGAGTTCTGGTTTCTAAATGTCATTCTATATATCTAGAGAAAAACCTTTCTTGTTGTCTGTGTAAACAAAACTCATGTAACAGGTCTCAGTTCTACAAATATTTGTGATGAAACTCACATACCAAGGTATTTATACCAACTGGTAAGACTTACCAGTGAAAAGTTTACTTAATAGGAATTAGCTGCTAAAGACAAAGCACATATGAAGTAACTTGTATTTTGTTCACTGATTGGTAAACAGAGATACAAATGATACATGAATGAGTATCACTGAAGTCAAGTACCATTTGAGCTTACTCCTTTATGAATAAGTGAAGGCCTGCTTTCTAGTACAGATTTTATAAAGTGAAGTTTGAAAAAGCACACCAGGGTCTCGTGCTTCATTTACTGAACAACAACTGCATTTCACACTGCCTTCGGGCCAAACAAGGTTTTCCAGCTCTGTTTCCTGGAGAGATCTGTTCTAAGCAAACACAAAACTTAGTTTTAGGATTAGTTTTCTATTTAGTATTTCAACACAGGACCTTAAAGTTTACTTATTTAACTGAATACTATATACAGAACATAAGACTTTGTTTACCTATGTTTTTCTTGTTGCTATCATAAAGCATAGTCCAGGACATATAAATACGGAGGGCTTGGTTCCATGAAGCCGCGTTTTAGCAGCAAGGTAATAATTCTTCTTTATGTAAAACAGTTCCCTCTTGTGGATATTCTGTGTACAGACAAAATATTTAAAATAGTCATCAAACCTGAATCTTTGCATATAAAAAAAACCGCCCTTCATTCAGCAATGATCTTAACACACAGGACAATCTTAGTTTTAGCAATATGCAAGTAAGAAAGAATGAGCTATTGTATTTAATCAGAAATAATTTACCTGCATTATCATAACAAATTATTTAAGTAAGTACAATAAGCACAAGAAATCTAAAGTTGCCTATCTGTACCTGTATGAGTCAAGTATAAATCACAGTGGCTTTTTATTTTGCTTATATGAGAAAACGTTCTGCACAATCCAATAAAGAGAAGTATGATTTTAAAAAAGAAGGAAAACATACACTATATAAAGAAAAGACAATAACAGCAAAACAGACAGGATTTCCAAGGGTCCATCCTTTGGAATGATAAATCTTTCAATTAAAATTAAAGAGTCCAAGCCAGTAAGTGGCATGGCTTCACTGGTGACACAATATTGCACAATGCACTGATTTGGCATGACAATTAAAAAAACCACAAAATATAACAAAACATGAATGGAGTAACAATGTAAGATTTATATGTTCTCTATATCATGACTACATTATACAAGGAATAATTTTTTTCTTAAGAAATTCATTTTAAGAGAATAAACATGTACTCCCCAGCTTTGCCAAAGGGCATTTGGTCTGAGTCTGGAGAAATGATAGAAAACAATTGCATGCTATTGTCTTGAAGGGAATTGTATTTAAAATGGCTAAAAGCCTCTATGTACACCCATATACAATAAACTTGTTTGCCACAACTTGTTTGCTTAATGTCTTTTATATAAAACCTTTCCATTTGATTAAAGATACAGAGTAAATGTTGAACAAGCAGCTTAAGGTCCTCTCAAAGTAAATACTAAAGCCAAAACACACGGAAGTATGGATATGCTGTCCTTGTCTTAAAGACTCTAAACAGGACACATTTGCAGGAAGTGAGTGGCATGGCTGCTTATAACTATATATTTGCATATGACAAATTATTATCTTTAGCATTTGTTCTTTTCATAGACTTCAGTCAAACTATTTCAGTGCATATTAATTGAAAGTACTCTCTAGCTTATTTTGCATCTACCCAATCTCTGTTCAAAGGCTGAAGTACATATTTAGCACGATAATATATTGCACTCTGTAGCACCTTCTTTTCAAAGCACTTTGCAAATACAAATACATTCCACTTCATCACATCTCTCTGTAACAGTATATGTGAACACTATTCTTGGCAGCACAGTTACATAACAATTTCCTTGAATTAGTTAAAACTTTTGTATTGAGATCTATTTTGGCACTTAACCGTGGTAAAATCCTCCAGCTGGCAGGACAAAGACATACCTCAGCAGAATGCTTTAATGGGTCACCCAGTCATTCAGAGTTATCACCTCCAGAGTACTGGAACACTTGCACTCAATCCAGCCAAATGAAATATTAAAGAAAATCCCTTGTTCATGTTAATCCATACAGTGTGAATAGAAATTTAATACAAATTAGTGTTGCAAACAGAGTATTTTCCTTGGCCTTTTTTTTTTAATAAGGCAGTTCTTCGACATCCTTGAATTTTGTTTAATATTTAGACCTAAGCATACTTCCTTGCCCTCATTTTCCTCTTACCAAATGTCCTGAATCATATAGTGTTTGGTTAGATGTGATATTTCTTGCCAACAGGACCACTTCTTATTGGAAAATAAGTATGGTTTATTCATTAATGGAATGTTAAGAAGACATGGCTAGCATCTGAATAAAGGTGACAGCAAAAATGATGGCTTTGGGAGTGATATTAATTAAGCCATATTATATCCTCTGAGGTCTGTAAGTGCATTTAATAAATATCAATTCACACACTTAAAAGCACTCTTGACTCCTGTGAATCAGAGTTTGTTTATTATTGTTTGTATTAATGATTTTTGCTTCCAGTCAGGGATTTTGCCACAGGAGAGAAGAAAGTAGGAAGATATAAGGGGATATTCTGAAGACAAATTAGTAGCAAGCACTGTTAAAACACAGGTAGGCTAACAATGGAAGACACAGAAACAGCAGTAAAATGATGCATCAAAACAATATGCAAAACTAATCAAATAAAGAGAAAGGCCTTTAAAATAATTCTTATAAACCATTAGTTCCCCTTTTTCTGAGTGAGCCTTGACATCCATCCAAACCATAGAGAGAAAGCAGCAAACCCTTCACCCTGTACTGAGTGATAGAAAACCAACAGAGAAATAAGTTATGTGAAATGATGCTCAAAGAGCCACCCCAGCAGCAGAGTAAAAATTCTCTACCTTTCCTTTGTGTTGATTTTGTTGTGTTGTATCAGGACAACAACATCACCCTGAAGACATATTTGTTCAACACCAGGACTTCCTTCTCTACCACCTGAAACTTTGTGGAAGCAGCTCTCCAGTTCTCGGTATAGATATTGTCATCCTTTGGTCCTTCCAGATGGGCCTAGAAACTTCTAATGGAGTAATGCAGGAAATATTATACTAGTACATCAAATATTTAAGTCCTCTATGTGTCCTCTTCTAATATTTTTCCATTCATTTTAATTTATATATTGCATACTGGAAGCGCATAGGCCAGGTAGCTTTATTTAATTGCTCCTATGAATCATTTGGCTTTGACTCTAGACCCTTTGAAGACATAACTAAAAGGGAAAGGAGGGAAAAGAAGTTTAATTGTAAAATATGACACATCTAAAGATGCCTGTTTTCACTAGGCAATTTTAAGTCCAGCAGCCAACTTTGCCACGTGGCACTTGCAGAGATATGCTCCTGTCAGAATTGGAGCCCCCACAATGGAAGCACTGCCAGTCATTCCCAAAACCAGTCACCAGCTTTAATGTGCTGTAGGGCTCCAAAGTCTGTGGTGTACTATTTAAAAAAATTACTTGGGGAGCAAAGTAAATAGTAGCAGGACTGTACTGCTGCTCTCCTCCAATCAGGCCAATGGAAATTTTCATACAAGTTAACTAATTGTAAAAACCAAAGAAAAGTGTGAAGATGTAAGTGTACTGTAACCAACCACTGAGAAAAGCTCTGAACACTAACTAATTTCATGTCCCCCAGGTGTAAACCTAAAAAATTAGACATCAGGCATGCTAAATCCATAGAGGGGTGACAGTATGTTTACAAGCAGCCACTCCTTTTATTTTCAGCTTATTGTGACACTTAACACTTTGTTCTCCCCAGGATATAATCATATTCAGGAACCTGGTGTTTATTTTTGACAATAACCTCAACAAAATTTCACAAAGAGCTGTATTCACTGTGATCTGCTTTGCTTTCTTGTCTCTCACACTTGTCAGAAACTGAGAACTGGAAATTTGCAACTGAGAATAAATTAGAACAGAACTAAGTCAGGACCACTTTCATTAGCAAGTGTCAGCCCATACAGGAGGGTTTTAAAAGCTGAATCTCAACATATTCAGATGACACTCTTTCTCATCCCACTATATAAACATATATCCACCAAAGAGTTTTTCCAATAGGAGGAAGAGATAAAATCCAGTTAATGTGCAATCCTGCAAAATGTTGCGCATTCCTGCTTTGATCCAGCAAAGCATTTCAACAGGTGTCTAATGTTATGCACAAGTAATCTCTCAGAATCCTGTAACCGAGTCACATGTTTAAAATTAAACATGTGTTTTAGGTCCAGGGTGACAAGGCTCAGCACCTTGTACGATTAAGTGACTAGTAAGCTGAAGAGGTTGTGCAGGAGTCATGTCCTTAATTGCTTGCTGACTTAATCACTGCCTATATCTTACTGAGGTTTTATTTGCTAGTGTGCAATATAAAGGTGACCTTTAATTCAAGAATTAATATAGCTTTAGGATTCCCTTTCCTATTTGGAACTGTATGTTCTTCAATTAACAAAATAATGAAAACACAGTACACAACTAAGTCACAATTTTGGAAGCATCAGTGATGAAGTAACATTATTTTTTGTACTCCTAATAAACGATGATTCTCTGGAATACTATTCTAAACACATGATACTGTGCTTTTTCACTGATAGATCCAAATATGTCCTCTCACAAGTCAATGGTGCTTCTAAGGATCAAATATATACCAGTAGTCACAGATACGTGTCAAATATCAGAGCTCTGCTAATGCAGCAGTTATATGTGGTACTAAGCCTGTGGCAGGCTATAAAACAAGATACCCTCAGGCTCAGTTCAAATTAAGTAAGTCAAGGCCATAATGAATGGCTGCCTTAAAAAGGCGGGATTTTCCAACAGACCTTATAAATTTTTTTCTTATGCTAAATTCAGTGGAATGTTGGGAAATTTCATGTCAACCAATAAAATGAAACTCCAGTTGTGACCTTCAACTACAACCTCTGGATGATATAATAGTGTTGGAATGAGGCTTTATTAACTGAATAGTCTCATATGCTGTATCTAACTCATATTCATAGCTTTAATTTAATCTGATCTGCAGGCAGATGTTAACTTCTGTTTCCTGACATAAGCTAATTGTAATTCAACCTATGGCCAGAACTGAGATAAGTTATTTGGTAAGAACCATGGATTGTTTGTGTATTATGTAGTGAGCGCATTTTTGCCTTGAAATACAACTCTGTAGCTTCATCAATACATGTGGCTATCTAATAATTTACATGTTCATATCTCATAATAGTTAGAGACAGGCTAATGTGTAATCAGTGTAGCAATATCTTTGGGGAAAAGCATAATAAAGCATCTATTTTCATAAATGTTCACAGGTGGATATCCTGCAGATAATTTTTAATTATTAATTAACATGCACTTTTAAGCAATGGAATACTAAATTGTATTTAAATGTGAGACATATTAATCCCAAACCTTTCACCTAGTCACCACCTCAGTCAAGTCTCATTCAAAGTCTCTGACAATAAAACTCTTGTATTGTATTGTATTAGATTACCTTATCTCACACAACAGGTTTTTTCAGCATCTCATTTACTAGAAGGAAGTTCACTGCTATATATGTGATAATAACATTATTGCTCATCTAACCCCAGTATGTCAGAAACAAATATATACAGTCTATTGACAATTGTGGTAGTTAGAATACTTTTAATTTTTACATAAGGGTTTTTTGCAAGTTGTCTGGTAGTGGAACATGATCTGTTTTTCATAAATTATGGCTATTGCTAAGTGTGTATTATGAAGTATTGCTTAGTATTAACAACATTTATTAAGCTTGTAAATGAGACTTGTTTTTTTTCCCTCTGAATTTCCACAATAGCATATTTCAAGTGTTTTCTTTTTGTATCAAGAAATGGGTAATGTAGAACCTTTTAAGGTTTATAAACTGATGAAGCATCTTTGTCTCTTTGATCAAAACAGGTAAAATGCAAATATGTGTAAAATGTTTACCACCCACCATTAAAAAGACAATTTTAAGTGCTACCTTACGGCCATATTAAAATTCTGTAATATAGAATCATCAGTACTTCAGTGATCTGACTGTGGTTCTGGAAGAGCTCTAGTGGTGTGATATTCATTCTAATTTAAAATAAGAAAAATTATATTAGTTTTTCAGGGATGTATATACTTGCTGCCATAGACAAAACAGGCTTACTACTAACTTGCATTCATAGAGGGAAAGTCACCTTCCTTATCTAAAAAGAAAGTTCATAAAACAATTTTGCTTTTGTTTGCGGGAAGATTCAGCTATCTAGAGACAGGTAGTAATTAGCAAATTATTTACTAACTGCCACAGAGCAATAGGACAGTGAAAGTTTGTCAAGGGTGGGTGAACATTAATATAAATAAAGACTGTTTTAACTGACAGTATTTAGACAACACACTTCATTCATTGTACATTGAGTTATTACCCTTCCAGTGAAGGGCACTATCAACTTATAAGGATGCAGTTAAATCCTGACTGATGTGTCAATGCAACACACATCTGCGTGCATTGCAAGAAACACAAGTAATAGATTTCACCAGTTTTTATCACTATCATAAAGAAAAAACACAACCTAGATTACGTTAAACTTTCTTTTTAAAAAAGAGGGTTTCCACTGCTTTTTTTCCCAGATGGTGCTGTAGCTGCTTTCTAGCATAAACTAAAATGGTCAACCTTTTTCAGTGGTTTAACTTCCCTTTTGTGAAATAACTCCTGCTTCTAACTCTAGTAGTCTGTATTAACCATTTTGAAACGTGGAATGTCATCTCTCTAGTCTTCTCTGGATTAATATCAAGTTTCAGGAATACAAAAGGTATTTTCTTCTTTAGACAATCATATCAGGTTTGCTTTACCTTTTTCAGCTTGCTCCAACTTCTTCAATACTCCCATGCCACCTGGTTTTCACCTTAGACCAATAATTATTCAGTACAGAAACATCTTTTTTTATCATCCCAGTCTAAGTGTAATAAAAATATCCCAGTTCTGTAACATGTTAAACCCTCCTAGATGAAGGATGAGATCCTTATGAACTCAAGATACTGAGAATAAAATGTCCCATACTGCGGATAAGCTGTGTAAGCTGTGTATTAGGAGTCATTGCTTTATAATGCTTCTACAATGTGACAGAAAGCAGTTTTAAACTTGGACCTACTGAGTGGGAATACACCAGGCAACATCCAAACAGAGACTGAAGGCAGAAAGATATTCAAGTCTTAGATATCTAAGTTTTTCAAGTAGGTGGTTACAAAGAAAATGCATAGTGCAGGTTCAGTTATATCCAGTTTGGTTTTTTTCCAGTTAACTGTCTGAATATTCAGACTGGGTTCCTATGAATCTTCAATCTGTTGGATGTGGGTCAATGCACACACATTTCCTGTTATATTTTCCTCATGATGATCAATATCTCTTGTATAATGTGTATGTGTTCTTGAAAACTAGACAGAGGCGTTTAAATCTCTCCTAAACCAGGCAATGTAACTATTACTAGAAAGTACTACAGATGGCTAATTGAACCACGGAAAGCATTATCACACCATTTCTTAATTTAGAGTTAGTTATTCATTTGAGTTCAACCTCATTTCATTACTGTTACAATTTTATACGTAATTAAGGTGAGTTTCAAATTTACACGCCTGTGTGAGGTTTTTTTGCAGTCTTCTGAACTACACCTCTTCCAGCCAGTCCTACTAGACCACTGAAAATAATTATTTATTTACTGGCTTATTTTCTGAGGGTTTGGGATTGTAGCTTAGTTATAAAAGCAGAAGCCCTGAAGTCAAGACACACATGCAGCCCTGGCTCTGTGACCTTGGGCAAGTCACATAGACTCTGTGGGTTTCATGTTTACTTCTGTGCAAGGGGTATTGTGGCGGTTAATATTTCTACAGCACTTTTAGCGCTTTAGATGAAAGGCACTGTAAAACTCAAAGCATGACTTACTATTTACATATCTATATATATGTAGATACATATCTTTCCAATTTATGTCTCAGGTATCCAGCATGGAGATTTGTATTTATACAACGCTGTGGGTCTTCTCTAATAAAATAGACTATAGCAACTACTTGTTTAAAGTTCTTTTGCACCAGCTTAACTGAATGCCTGAGAGAATGATACTAGATCACCTTCTTAAAATGGCCTGAATACCAGCAGAAGATTAAGAAATGGTGGGAGCAACTATATTGTGTTACAAGCAAAGTGTGTATGAGCAAAGTGACATTCAGTAACAGATTAAATTGCATTATGATAAACTAAAAATGGCAGAGAGACTCAGTCCTGTGGAATAATAACTCTTTAAGATTTTCCATTTTGATAATCAGCTGACTGATGGGGGGATTTACAGTAAGAAAATGGCTATGATTTTTCGTATGGAAAAAAGCCACCTTCTGATCTAACATGGTTTCACCCTTACAACAATGGCATTGTAATCTGCAGCTCTGCTGATTTTACGAATCCTGGATCATTCTTTAAAAAATTATCCAATCCTTAAATTTCCCAGCTGTGGCACAACAGCAGCTATAACCAAACACTCATCATACCAGAACATACATGATACAGGAACACAAGCTACCTTTCATCTGGCCAGGATACTTGCAGTGCCACCCTATGATTAACTGTTGCTGTGACTCTATTTAAGATCATGTGTGTTAAAAGATAGTTGGAGTTCCAAGATTCCCAAGGCCTCAATACTGTCCATTTAAGCGTCTTGTCTTTCCTCATGGATTAGCATAATGCAGAGCCTGAGGGTGTGGGTTACTTTAATAGCATTTATAGAAACACACATCAGAAAGCAGTCTTTTGTGCTGTATTAGTATAGATGAAACAAGAAGAATAGAAAATACCCAGGAGCAGACAAAGCTGCTTAGTGGCAGCTTTAGAAGTGGAGAAACAAACACAAGAGAATATAGTCCAAAGAAAGACAGGCTGGAAAGACAAAAACTTCCCTGAGTTTTTACATTTGTACTGCAGGTTATTTTTCCATATTTTTTGGCTGGTTTCCTACATGAAGAAAAATTTTTTAAGGTATAATCTCAAGGGTTTCTCTAGTCAAGGTTAAGCAAGTACCAGTTTGTTGATAATGTATCATTTTATCTGAGTGATGTGTCGAACTGATACAGCGTAAGTGATATTACTCAGCTATTAAGCATTAATTTGCACTCTATATTAAATTTCCAATACGCTTATGTGTGTGCATTTTATGTTGTGTTTTTTTGTAATTGGAAGACATGAACACAATTAAATCTGCACCTAATGTGTTGCAGTTTTAATATATTCCAGGATCAATTTTCAGCATTATATTTCACACTCAAAGGCTGCTTTTTTTTATCCTTTTTTTTTTTTTTTTTTTTTTTTAATTTGTTTTTTTTGAAAGAAAGGTGGTGCATGAAAATAAATTTTCTACCTGTTCAATTTCAATCTAGAAAGGAAAATATATTTTTTTCTCCAGGCATAGTAACATCCAGCTGTGAAGGAAATCTACTTTGTTGGTATACCACGAGCTAAGTCAGTCAGTCAGAGGCAGATAGAAACCAGGTCACAGTGGTCTACAGATATCCTGCTGCTGGATTGTACACTCTCATGGAGAATGGACATGGACAAAGTTACAAATTGCATCAGCAGCAACAGCTGGGTGAAATAAGATTTAACTTCTTATTGGAACCAGATGGTGGGCTATTATATATAGTCTAAAGCTGCCCTGCAGGAACAGGCTTGCGAGATGCAGGCAGGAACTGAAAGCTTTAGTGTAAAGACTTCGTAGGATGAACATGTTGAGGCACTCATTCCTAATGCCTCTCTACCTCTATTATAAATTGTAAGGGCCGTGAGCAGAGGAGAAAGATACAAATGAGAGAAACAGATGGAGAGTCAGTGAGGCATAGAAATGCAGGTGCTACACAAACAGATGGAGTGAGGGGAGAAAAGGAAAGGAAGAGCTCTAAGTCTGAGAGTCAGTGTGCATCCTTCCTCCATGTGCACAAAATTCTGCAAGTGTATAACAGTTCAGTCTTGGAGAGATACTCAGAAATTAATTACATCACTTTCTTTTTTTTTTTTTTTTCCCCAGATAGCTCACTTCTTCCCATTAGGGACACTAGTTTCTTCCCTCTGCCACGTGCATTAAAACAAGTAGACTTCTCCCTGCATACATCTCATTGTCAGAATTTTTTTAAAAAGTTATCTTGTGGCAGGGCAGAACTGAATTAATAGCACTAAATTAAAGCTCTTATCTCCTTAATATCATGGCAATGCCTTTTTCCCAACTCTAGACCACATTAGTTTACAAATCAATGTTAAACATGGTGATGAAGCTGGAATGATCTTGGTTTCAATCTCAAGGAGGATAGTATCACTATCCTAAAAGATGGTGCCAGTAGAGGTATTAAGTTTGGTTAACCTTCTGATAAACTTAGACTGAAATCACCAAGTGCCAAATCCAACATCAACCTCCCATTACACAGCAAAGCACAATCGCACCATCTGACGTTAATTACATCAAATTTTCCCTTTGAAGTAAAAGGACAAAAGATGGCTGTTATTTATCCCGAAAAGAGCTGTTTGATGACTTAGAATTGTGAGGTAACTCTTACATTCAGAATTACAGTACATTTTCTCTCTACCTTTGCTGATTTTGTACAGGGAAATGTCATTATGAATTACAACATTCTGTAGGAGAACTGGCTCTGTGAAACCTGCAAGGTTAAGCCTAACAGAAGTTACCGATGGCAGCAGTCTAGGGTTGTGAACTAGGTTGGCTGGAAATTTTTTGATTGACAGAGTCAAATTTATACCCATCATGCCCAAGCTTAGCTAAGGAGGCAGCCTCTCAGCAGCAGCTGGGCACAGGGTTGAGGCCTTGAACTTCTGAGAACCACTTCTGTGATTAAACATTCAACTCTGAATAAAATGCACACGTTTGCCATCCTGATGGCTCACTTTTGAAATGCTCTCTTTGGAGGAACTTACATGTGTCAGCAAGGCATGGCATTTCCTTCCAGTTATCACTATGAGTTCTTCCATTACCTTTCGGAAAGTAAGGACTTACTATTCCAGGCATTACTTCCTGGATATCATTGTTCACAGTGCTCTCAGCTTCTCTATTTTTGAAGAGTCTCTGGTTCTTTCCTGAAGCAGCATGTCTATTTGAAAAATATGATTGCTAGGAAAGATTATTTATCCTTTTCTCATTAAATCCAGAAGTTAGAAGCAGAAATATCTGTTAAATCAACTAGTCTATCCTCTTTCAAGAACAAAACTTCTCCCTTTCACACGTTTTACAGTGTAAGCTCTGGAGGACATACATACTTTGGCTTGGTTGAAAGCATCCTCTGTGGGAAGAGTGGGTTCCATTTTGAGAAATTAGTTCTAGAGCTCCAACAGAGACACTGGAGTCTGGCTTCATAATTTCTACTTCATTCACAGCAAAACTTTCATGCAAACACCAGATACCACCCTAAACACTAACATTAAACAATGTCAATGCTCGAGTCTTTTCTGGCACATGGTCAGAATGAACACGTGGTCAAGGGTACACAAATGCAGCAGAATAGACCATGATCCCAAAGTGGCATCCTCACAGCTGCCACCAACCTAATTTTCTGCATGTTTTTTTAGGTCACTCTGTACAACCCTTTGCTTGGATTTAGATTCTTTGACTCAGTTTTGTTACCTCAGTTTAGTTAGCTTTAGTTATCACTGATTTAAATCAGTGTTCCATCATAAAATCAGAATGATATCTCAAAGGTCTGCCAGCTGGCTAAGGAGCAAAGTTGCATCTTAGATTTTGAAGGCAAAAGACAAGAGACTACCATTTTAGTAGATTTATGCAAGTCATGTAGCCCTACTACAATAAGATGTCTCATAAACTATTAGCTTTTGGAACACTGCAGGATACATTAGGCATACATTAAGCAGATTAAAAACAAATAGGAGGTGGCAAAAGACAACAGCAGCCATTTAAGGAAGGATCACAAGATCTGTTGGACAGAGTCAACACTCTTAATTTGGAATCACTCTTGCACAAAATGTAGCATTTGAGCCTGCTGCAGTGATACTCAGAGCAGCAGCAAGGAGAAAGCTGTCACTGGCTACCTTGAAAACCAGTGAATAATTCAATGCAAGCTACCACCAGTATCACAGGGCACTCCTTTCCTGAAGAAGCTTTTTGAGCAAAGAATCTGAAAGGCACTTTTATATTCAGATAGTAAAATAACAAGTCCTGACAATCTGCAAAATTATTGTTTTTACAATAGCAAAATCCTTTTTTGCTTGACTAATATATTTCAAGGAAATTTATTCTTTGACTTCTGCAATACTTGCAAGAGTTAAAATCTCAGACAAAAAAATTGGCTTTCATTATTAAGTCAATTATCAGAAAAGGTTCCTGCAGATAGGAGAAAAGTAACTTTAATATCTAACCTGTTTTTAAAAAAGTGTTTTGGCCTGATTCCAAATGTTTGTTCTTATATGATCCAAGAAGCAAAAGGAGTAAACTCTCAGGAGAGTAATTATTCAGAAATTTTTTTCACTCATGCGCAAATACACACAACAAAATGTATAAAGTCTACGGTCACTAGGAGGACAGATTCACCCAAGGTCTCACTGACATTGGCAGCCATACAGGGGCAATTTGTATATAAGGACAACTTCTTCTTGAGCAACTACTTCTAATGAGGTAGGCGTACAGATTAGTTCCTTTAATATCTCTGCCATGAAGTCTTGTCTTTTTTGCTTATGAACTGAGCACTACAAAATCCTTGGAGGACAATACTGAATAATAATAATAATAATTGTTAGCAGGTTGATGACAGGCCCTGAGATAGATCCCTGGAATCTTCCTGCCCATATAATATAAAATAGACTTTTTTCCCCCCCAGCTGGAGACAAGCAGCTTAATAAAAGTCTCAAAAAAGCCTGTATCATAAGTATTTTACCATTTTCCATGAGCATGAAATTATAAAAGGGAAATCATATAGGCTGATTGAACCTGTGTTCATTCTGATATCTTTCCAGATTGAACACTGCACTCTTCTAGCTATAGTTTTAAGAGCACTACACTTTTCTGGCCATGTGAACTCATGAAATGTAAAATGTTGACAGGGAGGGTGCTGTTTCATACTTAATTGCAGTAATTTCTGTTAACATAAGAAGTGTCTTTTTCTTTTAAAAAATGTCATTTAATACTTCCCTTATGGCCTCTTTGTGAGTGTGTACAAGGGTATATGTAAGGATTTCTTCCTAGAATCTTGATTGAAAAGATGCGTTAAAGATACCTATATAAATAGTCTATCTAGATATGTTATCTATTTGTAATATTAAACCACTTGGATGTCCTAATCAGGATCAGTCTCATTAAACTGACTACTGTAATGATTTATAACCACCATCCATACAAATAGCTCTCTCTTTTGCATCTCCTTTTCTTCTTACAAGCTTATTTAATAAAGAGGATACCTTGAAAATAATGCTTGACTGACCTGATGAAGTAGAGAAAAGTCACATCGATTTGTTACTGTTTGTAATGTTTTCTGTTACATTTGTCATTGTGATACCTGAGTCTTTCAGAAACAGTTAAGGTACAGGCTCTAACTTGTCTTCAGTGTTTGTAGTCATTTATATACCAAAAAGTTTAAAATTAACCTGATATGGTAGCATTATTTTCACTAGTAAAAGTGACACTTCAAAAGGTAATTCTGCTTCATCTATCCTTCTAAATAATTAATTGGATAAGAATAACCGTCCTTATTGTACAGACCAAGAAGTCAGCAAGAGAGATGATGTTACATGTCCAAAACCTCCCTGTGAGGCAAAATTAAAACCAGAAACAAATGAGCCTAAGTACTACTGCAATGTCTGTGCAATTCTGCTCCAACAACGTTTAGAGTCTGGAGATCAGCTGCAGAAGGAAAAGACTGGCAGGAGTACGCTTGCCCAAAAAGTTTCTGGACCTCAATTCTACCTATGTACTGTAGTAATGCAGTGGATCTGTGTTTTGGCACCAAAACAGGACATGGAGACTTCAGGTTAGCCTTTTCATTTCCAAGCATCCGGTTTAGACCTGAAAGAGTGCAGCTCAATTGCGAGTGTATTGATGGAGACTTTTTTTTGCTAATTTTACTTGCTAATAACAGTGAAGACAATGGTTATCTTTCAGCAGTACAGAGTAAAACTTGGCATACCTTTTCATAATGTGCAATAGAATCAGCAGAGCTGTATTAAGGTTGTCCTTTCCACAACTCATGAATCAGCCATTCATGTTTTCATAATGTCATGTGAGTTTTAAGATCTTAATTTTAGTAATTTTTAGAGACTATTTCCTTTTCAATACCTATTGCATCCACTTCAGAACTTCACTATGTAACAATTTCTTTGCAGGCAGTTCTTCTGTATGTGTCTTCTTCCACTTAATAATAATAAACATTGGTTTAGTTCAATCCTTCAACCACATTTCTGAATGAACAGGAGAGCCCCCATTGGAATAATCCATGTTAACACT
Source organism: Actenoides hombroni (assembly GCA_024336885.1). NCBI lineage: Eukaryota > Metazoa > Chordata > Aves > Coraciiformes > Alcedinidae > Actenoides > Actenoides hombroni. The sequence continues at coordinate 32,350,543 of WUAM01000323.1, forward strand.
AAAACACTAAAAAACACTTAAATTGTGTTATTCATATGCTTCTTGGAATTAAGAAAGGCATTACCATGTGCTCAGGGCAGTCATATGGGTAAGAAGATCAACAAGGTATTTCAATCTATGTGACATGAATAGGTTCACCAAAATGAGAGAAATCCAGAGTTATAGAAGGCAGAGCATATATGTCATGTTTATTTTGTGCTTCAGGCTCATTAGCTCTAATTAGCTGTCAAAGCAATTAGCCTGAATAGATATGCCAAGATCTTCCCTGTAAAACCAGCTCAGGTACCTGAGCCAGGGATTGGGGAACTCCTTGGCTGCTCAGTGCTGACAGTCCCTTTATCCTCTTTAGTGCAGCAGCAGGAACAGTAACCTGAACACCCATTTTTGCAGATGGATGAAGAAAGGATACAGCATATAGCAATGACAAATTGAACTTCATGTAATACAGAGAGAACCCTTGCTGAGTCAGCCTCAGTGATCTGTAAATTGCTATATATTGAGCCAACAATGTGCAAGTGCAGCCCAGAAAGCCAACTGCATCATGGACTGCATCAAAAGAAGCATAGCCAGCAGGTTGAGGGAGATGATTCTCCCCTTCTACTCCACTCTCGTGAGACCCCACCTGGAGTACTGCATCCAGGTCCGGAGAACCCATCACAAGGAGGACATGGACCTGTTGGAGTGGGTCCAGAGGAGTCCACAAAGATGATCAGAGGGATGGAACACCTCCCCCTATGAGGACAGGCTGAAAGAGTTGGGGTTGTTCAGCCTGGAGAAGAGAAGGCTCCAGGGACACCTTATAGAGGCCTTCCAGTACCTGAAGGGGACCTACAAGAAAGCTAGGGAGGGTCTTTTTACAAGGCCTTGTAGTGATAGCACAAGGGATAATGGCTTCAAACTTGAAGAGGGCAGATTTAGGTTAGAAATAAGAAAGAAATTCTTCTCTCTGGCAGTGGTGAGACATTGGAACAGGTTGCCCAGGGAAGCTGGAGATGCCCCCTCCCCAGAAGTGTTCAAGACCAGGTTGGATGGGGCTTTGTGCAACCTGGTCTAGTGGGAGGTGTCCCTGCCATGGCAGGACAGGTAGGAACTACATGATCGTTAAGGTCCCTTTTAACCCAAACCATTCTATGATTCTATGATACACTGCATTTTTCCTTTTATTACCTCCTATTTATTGCACGATATCCCGATCACGAAATAGAAAGGACAGAATTTGCCCTGCATTTATTCTTCAGCTGAGAACCAGCACATGGTTTATGTTTCCCTTAAACCCTCAAAACAAGGATTAAGTGTGACTTGACTGCTGTTGGCCCAGCTGGTTCTTTTACAGAGGTGTGAAATTCATCTGGTCTGATCATAGCAAAAATATTTTAGTCTCCTTTTCCAAATATTATTAAAACTAACTTCTGCAGAGTGAACCTTTTGCAGGAACAGCTGCAGTAGCAGTAGGTGGGGGGACAGGAGGAGAACCCTTAACTTTTACAAGCTGTTTTAAGCTCTCTTGAGGCTTAGAACTCTTTTTGGGTGATTGTGTTCATTCCATTTTTAAAACTGCTCTGGTTTTTTGTCCTTTGTTAGATAATTTTTTATTGTTAATTTTGTTATATTTATGTGTATTATTTCAGTTATATTCCCCCTTCTGAAAAAGTAACATTCTAAAATGAAAATTATTAACTCGCTGCTATTATCCTAACATCTTTAAGACTTGTACTCAGTTATTTATCATATCATATGAAAATCAGCTAGCCATATCTTTTGAAGGGTATGAGCATACAAATATGCTTTTTTTAGACAGCATTTGCTTATTCCCTAAAGCTAAGAAAACAAAGGTGGAGGCTAGGTCTTGAAGTTCTCATTTAATAATTCAGGTAAAATCATAAGAGTAACATAGATAGCCATGAAGAAGAAAAGCAACCACCTAAAGACAACTCAAAGGGAAGTTGCTATGACAATGGCTTCTGAAAAGAGAAAAAAATAAAAAAGACATACTTGCTTATCAGAAGGAAACTATGACACAGGAGTTAAGGTCATTCTGAAATTAGACCACCTACATCAAAACCTGCAATCAGGTTCCCTGCATTCAATAAAGCTCTAGCAGAGCTTTTGTGAATCCAAGCCTCGCTGTGACCCCCAACATCTGTAGAGAAGTATGAAAAATATTCTCTCACTCACAGCTGGAAAATAATGAGACAGCTAGGTAACCGACACATAACGACAGAATCAAGCACAAGCTAAGCACTGAAGAACACCAATTCTCAACTCCATTTATAGGTACCCAATTTAAACATCTTTCTATGTGCTGCATTAGCATATTTTTTATGGTGTAGAAGAAGTACGCATATGCTGTTCTACACCAATTACTGAAGCAAGTCACCTTTCCACAGCTCCTCTAACATCTCACCAGCGTGACATGCCTGGTATGCATCACTCTGAACATGTGAGCTGTTTATTGCCACAGTGCAAGATTTCCCTTGGAGGAGAATTCCCATGGTGAGATTTGTCCACAGAGCCTATTCTGTGCTAGTTAAGAGACAGCTGTTACAGCAGATGACAAAATCTGAAAACAAATTGAGACAAGCATGGCTTTGATATGTGGAACTGCTGTTTTAGAAATGCCAAGAGGTTTACATTACAGCATGGCTGTAGAGGTGGAGCTCCTACGAGACTTCAAGGTCTGCATTTGTTACACACAGTGTATACTAATTCAAGGAAACACAACTGGGAGGAAGTGGTAGTTTGGATGTACAACATATACAACATCTATGTTTTAATGAAAGTAAGTTGAGTCACCAAAAATATCATTTTATGAAGGTAAACAATGTCTTTAGGCACCATCTGAAATAGGACAGACTCTACAGATTTAACATTCAAGATTACCATAAAGTTTACCAGAGTGACTTCAGATGCCAAATCTGAGATGCTGTTAGAGATGACTGCACCTCCAGTAAAATCCCCTGAAATCAGTTCAAGGGGTCTTCTACAAAATAACCAAAATAAGAAGCAGCTCAATTGAGCGGTCATCTCTAGATTTCTTGACTTACACCATTACTAATTTGTGCATATTCTTTTTGGGGTAAAGAGAAGTTAACACATATCTACTAGAAAGAATATCCAGTTGAGGCACTGTGCCATCAACATGTTCTCTGAAGGCAAAAGCTTCTGTCTGCTTCAGCCAAGCAGAATTAAATTTTGTAGTAATAGGTATAAAGATGGTAATATATTTTAGTTGAGTTAAAATTTTAAAAATCTGAAACGACATGTTATTCTAAGAAAGTGAGAGTATCAGATTACAACCTGTCTACTGAAAAACATACTCATATAATGAAAGATAATATATTCTACCACATGAAATCCATTTTTAACTATTAAAATCTGATGCAGGGTTTTTTTAACAATTATGCTTTTGCTTAGTTTGTCATCATGTCATTGTTGTAATTTATCTTTAAGTTTTGATATAGAAGCTCAAATGAAGTTTTGTATAAAATTAAATTAAATATTCATATACTTCAAATATGTCTGATATAATTGGAAATGATATTCAGCTACTGACAGGTTCACTCCATCAACACCATTTTACCACCTTTTGAAGAAAGCTAAAATGGCACATGATAAATACCTGTATAAAAAGTACCTTCTAACAACTGGAAAATTTTTTAGACTTTTTTTTTGTAAGAAAACAACATTTTCTATTGTAATTTCTATAGACCAATGGATTTTGACAGCAACTTTTGTTCCCTATGTTTTGCTCAGCTAAAAAGATATATACTGATAAGGTAGACGTTTTGAATATTTCCAACAATATATTAATTTATTTTTCATTTGAGAAAAAAATAGAGACTTATTTGAAAAGGGTATATTTTTCTGTGTGGTTACCTATGCTTCAGCCTATGGAAACACTGTAATATTTTGAACATCCATTTGTCATTATGCAGTTGAACCAGGATGAATGACTCTTAGTCTTTACTAAGTATACTCTAGTATCAAGATACTATCACACTAGTATCTTGCATTATGAAAAAAAAAAATTTATTATGTTTTGCTCTTTCTTTTTAGGAAAAAAAAAAAACAACAACAAAAAAAAAAAAGAGCAGAAAAAACCCCACAGTTACCCATTGGCTGAATTTTACAATATACATAATTTTCCTACGCTGAATAATCTTTACACTGAAGATGTTTTTTTCCTAAGAACATGTCATCTCACGACAATCCTTTCAGGAAGCAGATTATTTTCTTGCAGATTTCTATGTAATAGAATTAATATGATATAATTAATATATTATGTAATCATTATATAGAAATAACATACATAGTATAATACATGTATAATAACATTGTATATATAATATAATTCTCAGACTTGCATTTTTTTTATCAGCAGTGGAAGAGTCATACCTGATATTAACCTTTTAAATGTGGAATACCTAAAAAGAATTCAGACCTCTTTGTAGATGGCATCAGAAAATAGAAATGTCTCTCTAAACAATATATTTCTCCTGCTACCCTTAAACGTTGTCATTTACTCACATAAAGTTGTCTTTGGATCACCTGTTCTCTGAGAGTTGGCTTCAAAATGTAAAAAATAAATAATTCATATTCTTTAAAATCTCATCGTTTTGATGTCCCATGTCTAAATGGACAAAGTTTTAATTATTTTTTTTAATTATTTACTTTTAATAAGAAAAAGAGATATTGATCATAGAATCATAGAATCATAGAATATTAGGGGTTGGAAGGGACCTCGAAAGATCATCTAGTCCAACCCCCCTGCCAGAGCAGGATC
>WUAM01000323.1:32355838-32390131 GCA_024336885.1 Actenoides hombroni
ATTCTTTTTTGATACAAATGTGTTTTGCCTCTAAACTCACCAAAACTAAAAAATTAGAGAATATCAGATAACCTCTTAGCCTAGTACACATTTTAGCACTGCTTTAGATTGAAACAAATAAAATTAAAAACAACCAAACAATACAACCACAACATATTTCTCATTTAAAAGATAATTGCTTTTGTGGAACCATCCATCAGACTACAATCAGCTTGTGCCAAAGGAAATGCCAAACAAGGTTTGCAAAATCAGGAGAATAAGACAAAATACAGTCCAAACCCGAGTCCTTAATGAGCTAGACTGTGCTCACAGTGGTTTTACTAGCCTACACATTAAAAAGGCTTTTGCTTGTTTTAGACTGTTATCAGATTTTGATCCATTGATTTAATTTATTTTAAGCTTTGATTAGTTGCATTGCTTAACAGGAAAGAAAATCACAACCTGGATTCTTCTTCTGACTTTCACATTTTGCTAGCATAATGCTCCAGATCCTTGCTAAAAGGTTGGTTTTACTGTTAACTTGGCTTGTGCAGTTTCACACCTAAGACAGAAAAATCTTATGATGGATTATACCTGGTGTATAACTTCGATTTAATCCATGCAGGTTTAGGGATCGCATTTCCCTGCTAGCCCTTGCATGTTAAATATCAGGTGGTAGAGTGGCCATTTACACACAGTGTAATCAGTGATGACAGGTCTGTTCATAACAGAAGGCAAGGATGGCCCTCAGACTTTTGGTCCGTTACTCTCCACTTGTGCGTGGCTCTGCCTTGGGAGCAAGGCACTGAGAGGGAACAGCGGGGCCTCCTCACACGCTGTCATCATTTATTCTCCCTTCAGCTTCCATCCTTAGGAAAAAGTGTAGCTGTAGCACTGGTGCATGATGCAACTACGAGAGATAAAGAAAAGGCAGCCCCAGCCTGGCTTCAGACTGGCCAGAGTCACCTCGATTTCTCAGGCGAAGCTCTTGCCCCTGGCTACTTTATCTCTGATTCTTTACAGACTGCTTCCTCCTCCCTGCGTGCCTTTCACCAAAAGAGAGATAATGTTTCTTTGCCAGACAGACAATTACTGCTTTCAGCCATGTGGCTCTCTCCTAGCTATTGACTGCATTACCTTCAAAACAGGATAGTGTCAGAAAATTTATGCATTGAGCTTTAGGCTTAGTCTTCCTTTCACAATGTAAGCCATAACAACCAGAGAACGCATCTCAGCTTAATGACAAAGAGCTCCATTTAGAGCAATTGATGAAACTGAGGACTTTATTTGACAGCCTGTATCACTAAATTAGAGTATTTATCTTAATCACTGCCTAGAAAGAATGGTTCACAACTGTAAATATAAAGCATTTCCAAATTTCTTCAAGAGAATTTTTGAATTAATTCTCCCTTCCCTCTGTAATCGATGTTAGAAATAGTATCTGAAGCAAATTATGTTGCTTGTGTTAATTTGCTCAACCGATTGTTAAGAAAAGTTGTTCTCAGCTAGCAATGTAAGGAAAATATTACTGTGTCTAGGAGACAGAAAATATGACCAGATAGCGGACAGAGGTATTGTTTTTTAAAGGTCCCTGCTCCTCAAAAGACATTTTAACGGTTTAACACTAAAAACCTCAGTAATGCAATGATGTCTGACCTATGTGGTTCCCAGTACTTGACATACCACGGTATAAAATATAACAGCAAATGATAAAGTATGGTGCTGAGTAGAAAAGATGCCATGTGTTGTAGGAAGAGTCTAGAGCTCCACCAGATTACAAGCTTTTTAATCAGGGACCAGTTGTTACCAAGCAAAAAATTTGCATGAAATCTGATGGCTCCTTTCTACTAACTCACCAAAGCCACAAATGTAGAATCTTGAAGTAATTTCACATATAAATTCTCATATTGATACCAGTAGCAGGAATGATTTTTATTTTTTTTTAAGAACAATTGCAAGTTGTTAATATTATTGATATGAATGTTTTAATTCCTGCCTTCCTTATTATTTTAAATAGTACTGCAGTGTAGGAAAAACTTCTGAAATACAGTTTTCAAGGAAATTCCTTTCTAAAGTGACTTGCACCATATACAAACATTCTGTTTGATATCTGCAGTAAATGAGCAATTTTGTTTAATTGCTGAAAAGATGCAGCACTGGTAGCCCTGGAGGGATATTCCCTGCAAAGGAGACAGTCCTCTAAGACCATTTCACTCAAGGTCCTCTTTGAGATGGGCAACAAAGATCCCTCTCCCCCCCCCCCCAAAATAAACTTCAAACACATTTCATCTCACAGAGCACCTCAGCCTTTGAACTACTGAGACAGTAATGTAAAAAAAATCTTCAGAAATAACAGTTAGGACAGAGTTGTAGCAATGATTGAGAGTGAACAGTTTCCACATCCCATCACCCTTCAGGTCAGCAGTGCAAGCTTATGTCCTGAACCATCTGCTGCAAGCCTATTCACTTGTAGGCCTCACTTATTCTCCTGCTCCAAAGGAAGGGGGCACCTCAAGATGAGTCTTGGCAGGCAGCACTGTACTTTTCTGGAAATCTACAGAAACCTCCATGTTCATCACATAAAAGGTGATGAAAGGGTAAAGCTAAAGCTGCCTGTTCAGCTGTGGCAGCAGGAACTGTGGGCCGTGGTCGTACCCAGTCTTGAATTTTTACCGCATACTTGCAGAGGCCAGTTCAGCTCTGGTGCACTGCCTGCTCTTCCAGAAGGGAAGGCTTTAATCCTATTATCGTGTGGAGCCAGCTACTTTCTGGCAAGACTCATTACAGTGTTATCTGTGATTAGCAATCTCCTCCTCCACTGAGCCTGTACGCTCTCCCTAAGGCAAAACAAAGGCTTCTCTCTCAGGGTTTCTTGTTGTCATAAAAAAAAAATAAAAATAAAGCTGAAAACACCATACTCAGTCATTTTGTACACTCAGGTAGTGTTCTGGGCAGCATGTTTGAGCGCTTTGCACAATGCAATTTCAAACTCTAAAGCATCTGTTCCTCAAGTAATGGATCTAATTGAAAGAGAAAGTTTCTCCTTTAATCTTTACAAGGATGTATGAGTGCATTCTTCCTCTAGAAAATAAAAGTTAATGGTTCTCTCTTTTCAGAGGTACATTTGATTATTCATTTTATATGTTTGAGAAGGGTTGTGTGCATAGTCTGAGATGCAATATTTGATTTCTAGGCCTCTGTCAGAAACAGCAGTTAAGATTATTAGACATTTTCATTTAATAAAGGTGGCTAATAAGAGATAGCCCTAATGGACAGTGTCACATCTTATCCATCTTAAAAAAAATATATCTCTCATAGTAAAAACAAAGCCTTTAAAATAGGACAAGATGCCTCAGTACCTTTAGCTTTCCTTTCATCTGAGCAAACTGAAGTTATTCAGATTCTACAGACACCATTCATGGCACCTTAAAAAGTGAAATCTCAGCCTTGAAACACCTGCCAAGAGAAGAGAACAAAACAATACGAGGGAAGACTGTAAAGGGATTCAAAAGGATCAAATTCCTGAGAGAGATATTATTAGCTAACAGATTTAGATTTCATTTCTGCTAGGAAAAATTCAGACATAAGGGACCATTATTAGCAACAGATCAGAAAATAAAATGTAGTGACTTTTACCATATATCCTATTTCAAACAAAATAGATACTTTAACCAAAACCTGTTCTCAAATTAGAAGTAGAAATCAATATAGCCAAGACAGATTACAGGAGAGTTTGGCAATTTATATCTCAGAGGAAAAGTAAAAAATTTAACCTTTCCTAATAATAGTAATTTCTCATGAAGAAGCTACTTTGGCCAAGCAGGCCTCCCAGAATTAATTGGGTTGAACCATGAGAGGACACAGACCATCGTATGACTAAAGGTTCTTGTCTAAATGACTATAACAATTGGTGGGGGATCATTTCAATAAAAATGGCAGAGAATAAGAAATTCACTTTGGGGTTTTTTTCTGTTTCTTTTCACCTTTTCTATTTATAGGAATGGAAACATTCTTTCCCTTCATAGAAAAGAAGCATGGAGAAAAAGAAAGAAAATAGCCTTGAAAACCTATGTGCCAAAAATGTTTCAAGTCTAAATAGACAAAAACAGTTTCACCAAAAAAAAAAAAAAAAAAAAAAAAAAATAAATTTCAGGGTTTGAGAAAAATTGTCTCCCCTCTGTAGCTCTACTACATGAAATCCAGAAGTGTGTTCTCAAACAAATACAGTGACTGTTCATGTCAAAAGCACCTACATCATGGGCTTCCTTTCTCACTAGTAAGAAGGGAGTTACTGGGAATAAAAGGAGGACAGTGAGGATAAGGGAGTCATTCCACGAGTAGCAGGACTAGCAAAGCTTTATCCTGTGGTCTCTCCTTCTGTCAGAGCACTAGCAGAGGCTCCTTTCTTTCAAGCTGTATATTTTCACTTGACCTGTAGAAATTACATTTTCTTAAACACTTTTTTCAACTATGTCCTATGAGGATGAAATCAGATAACTGGGATTTGAGAGAGACAACAATTGCAGGAAACAGACACAAACAGCATAGTAAGTCATCTTTCCTTAGGAAGTCAGACTATAAAAAAACTAGATGGACAGTGAATGACAATACATTTTCTGCAAACCAGAAGGCTGTGAAACACCAATAACTGCTTATATGTGGTGCTTTGAACTGAAAATACGCACAAGGAAAAGTCTGAAAACTAACAAAACATTCCAAAATACATATGAAGAATTTTATGAAAGAGTTCATACTATTCTGACACCCCATCTTGCTGACAGAAACTTTAAAATTAATAGATTAAAAAAAAAAAAAAGTAACTTCATTTTTTTAACAGCAGCTATTCAGTAGCCAGAAGCAACGAGGACACACATGTAAATGATTGAGCTACAAGAGTCATAGGCTTAAGCTTGTGTACTCTTCCTGGGCTTGACATTGTGGTGTAGCAAGACCATCAACAAATGGCAAGTAAAAGCCTCTTTTTCTGTCCCCTTAATGTTCTTGGCCACTTAGACTGTGAAGTACCACATGCTAAAATTACAGGCATATTTCAGGATTTTTGCTCTATTTGCCATGTCTCATATTTCCTTCTAATTAGGCAGGGTTTTTAACAGAGAACTACATCTCTGTAAATCTTAAAGTCCTCCTTAGATTTGTATGTTCTGGTGAAAAAAATAATAAAAGGCTTAAAGGCCTTACAAATAGTTATATTACATGAAAGTAAAAGTGATTAATAATTCAAAAGCAGAATTCAACCAGTGGTCATACTCTGGCTACACCTAGCAATAGCCAGGAATAGCAGTAGTCAACAATGGTCTTTGAAAATGCCTGTAGGGTTTTCCTCCTTCAATCCTATATAATTTACAGTCATATTTTATTTTCTATTCTCTGCATGCTTCTATTTTGTTTTTTCAAATTCATCAAAAACAAAGAAATATAAGAGATTTCTTATTTCTTCTTTTTCCTCTTCCACTAAAATATATTGCAAAATAGGGAGAAGGAAGGGGGTTTTTTATTTACTTAGGGGTTAGGACAGAAGATGCTGCTCTGGCCATCTGCTTGGGAGTTGCATCCTAAAGAAATAACAGGCATATATTGTTCTTTTTCTTCATCTTTTCATTTGTAAGGTATTCCTCGAGCTTTACCTGCTATTCCTTTTTTCTCTCTAGGGCTTTCTTGCCTTCCCTGCCCTTATCACTGAGAGAGGGGAAATATGCTGATTTATTCCAGAACAGTTATCAAACAGGTCCAAATGTAAGCATCAGTATGGTGAAGCTGAATCTATGGTGAAGCTGAATCAAAAAAGCGATAGTGTACTTTAAAAGGGAGACATTAGCTGAAAAGTAATGAAGGATACTTCATTTGTAATAGGAAACCCACTCCTGGGAACTCATACAAGTAACAAAAGAACATCTAAAGGGTAGATGAATATGTAGGACAGGACTACAGCAGAGCTCAGTTTCTGACGTGTCACTTTAATCAAACCTGACTTAAGGAAATTAAATGCTTAAAACTGCACAAATGTTGCTAGCATTGTGGAATAAAGAGCAGAGAGGGTCTGAAAATGGAGGCTATGGAAGGAGCTGGTTGAGTAAAACAGCAAGGCCACAGGATTTCAAGTCAAGATGCAAAGCTGGGGTAAGATCCTTCCCTACAAAGCATCACATCAACTGATAATAAAAATAAAAGAGGCAGAGTCTACAATATAGGCCACTTCCGTGGCTAATATCCTTTGTAACATATTGGTTTTCCTCTCCCTTTCAACTTGATTTGCTAAATAAATGAATAATTGGACTGTGAAACATGGCAGAGGGATATTAAAGGCTATTAGGATGTGAAATGAGCTATTTGCTGGTGTAGTTCTAACCCTGTGTAGTGAAAATCTACATAATTCATATGGGAATGGTGGATAATTAGTCCTCAGTGATTCTGGAAGTCTCTGATGTGTGAGAAATTAGACAAACTTTCAATAGGCTTTCTTCTGCCAGACACATCATTATGTTCCAGTCATACATGTATAGATATACATGTTGCAAGGTTAAAAGCCAGTCCAAAGGCAGGCATAAGCAAAGCAGCAACCCAAATAGCTTCCTGTACCACTGATTGTTACCCTGGTTCTGTGTGAGCTCCACTTTTCACATTCTGCTGGGAAAAGCTCTGGACGCCTACTTAGAGATTGTGCTGCATGTAGCTTATCCAGATCAAATAGAGAAAAGTTAAAGTTCTCACAAAGGCATCAAACATGATTTAACTTTCAAACTACCAGTGCAGCTGAGTTTAGTTTTGAGATCAAGCTAATACTCACATAATGAAGTAGAAAAGGAAATACAATGGTAGGTTCTGTGCTTCCCCTTGCACAGCTCTGAACGTGGCAAAGCAGCTGTGCTTGGACTCAGGGGTATCCAGGCTCAAAGTCTCTGACTTAACTTGGCTCCTGGTTACCAGGTTCTCCTTTTCTTCCTTTCATTCTGATGCCAAGGCAGGCAGGAAGCCAGCAGTGCTCCACAAAAGCTGGATATCATTTTACAATTTTTTTCATAACAACTGTTCTGGTGTTTCTGTACAGATTAAAAAGAAAATTCAAAACGAGATTAATAAAATGGCATTTTTTTTTTCTGTAGAATTATTTTCTTACTACCTTCTTTAGTCTGGGGAATTGGTCTTTGCCAAAGGACACTCACTCTTCAGTTCTGTACTGTAAGAATAAAATGTCAGACTAAAATAAAGGTTGAAGTTTTCTAGACTGCGGCAAAATCTATGTGAGAAACGTTCCTGCTGATAGACTCTGTTGCTACAGACAGCAAAGGAGACCACACTACAGGTCTTCACATTTTACCATCTGCCAACAATACTTTATGGTCTTATTGCAACAGACAAACCTCTTGGGTCTCTATAGTTGAGTTGGTAAGAAGCCATCCAGATGTACACACTGTTCCAAAACTTTCCATTTGCCCTGCAGTCCATGTATACAATCTAGCACTCTCTGAAGCCCCTTGGAATCCATAAACTGCTCACTGTATAGGCAGTGCTGTGTTGCCTTTTTCTGGGTAGTAATTTTCATTCTACTTAAGCCTTTGAGAACTCAGTTTGTGAAAGCACCAAAACAAAAACTGCTTAAATGGACAACAGTTCAAACAGAATACAGGTACAGAGTTATGTGAACCAAAAGCATATTACAAAATATTGACTAAGAAGGAGACCATGGCAAATTACAAAGGTTCTAGAAAAACTGAAAACCAAAGTGGAAGGCAGTTTATTCTGTAAAGTCAGCTGAAGAGCTAACAACACAGTCTGTTTCACACTAACCTCTCTAGTTTCCATTTCAGATTCTTTTTGTTGATATATGTGTGTGTATTCATACATACACACGCACACATTGGGGAAGCAGCTGAGATTTTTCCAGATTCAGATGGACCGTGTTTATCTATTTTCTAATTCTAATCTCTTATGCTGTGTAAACATTTTCTATTGGAATATCTGGAAGGAAAAATTCCTCAAAAGACAGTAATGTGTCAGAACGACATGTGTGTCAACAAAACTTTGTAATCCCTAACATTGATATACATGGTGTGGTATGTTTAAGGAACAAAATGGCATCAAAAGGGTTCTTTCTCACCTTGCATGGGCTTTTTATTTACCTAAGTTTGAACAAAATAAGAAGAAATAAGTGGAAGCTGAGGAAAGAGGAAGATTCCAATGGAATTTGCAGCCCATTGAAGATCCTAAATGCCCTAAGGGCTGCTTTGTCCCTTCCTCTTGGCATCAGTAATTAAATGGCTGCATGGGTCAGGTCTTGCATTCTATAACTTGTAATGTGGTGTATTTCATAGCTACCCAGCACTGTGCTACTACATTTAATACTTATGGAATCTACCACCATCTACAAGTTGCTTATTCATACATCTATCTCGCTTAGGCTTTTCCTTTCTATTAGGATGCACTGGGCTTTTTTTAATTAGAGATTTTTTTTTTTACCACTTGTGATAGTAGTAAGCAATTACAGATTTCTTTCTTCCCCTCTCCTGAAAAACAGCTGCTTTGAAGTTAGTTCCTTTGTCTGAAATTGCAAGGTTTAGTGTAATTCACATTCCCAACATTTTGTTTGGGATATAAATTGTGACTCTTATCCTGTACATTACAGAAATACACAGTTGCTGAGCTGTAGAATCAGAGTAAATCAAACGCTGCACCATTCCACCAATCTATCATATTGATTTAGTCCCTTTACTTTTGTTGAAAGTTATTCCTTCTAACTTTTAACTAATAAGGCTAATGTACACAGTAAGTCCTGGACAACACCTGTCAGGAGGGATTATCCAAGAGTATCCAACAGTTTTGAGTTCATGCCAGTCCTCTCTGTTCTATGTTCCTTGCAGCTCATTTGCAAGCATTAAGGTTGTACTGTAGGTTAATGCAAGCATTCACCCAGATAAATTCAGCTTCTTCTAGCCATGTAGCTGCTGCAGACTGGTTCAGCTAGAAAACCTGCCCAAGAAGCTAAATAAATATCCAGGCAGTGAGCCCACACTGAGCTCCAGTCTGCCACAGCTGTGTGAATAGCAGTATTTCATTTGTCTAGTTTAGGGCTAGTTTCTTTGTCTCTGTGTTAGATACAGTCACAGCAGTGTTGATAATGTTCTCAGGGACGTATGGAGCATAGAAGTACAGGACTGTGAGGCATCATGACCCAAGCCAGGACTCTCAGTTTCAAGAAACCATGCAACAGATGTCTGTCTAGTTCAAGAAAGTCACACACTACATCTAATCTAGGTCTATGGCACAGGTCACAGGACAGCATCATAAAGGTACCACAGGAAAAGACAGTGTCAAGCATAATGAGTCTTATGAAGGGAAAAGGAGGAGTCAAGCAAAATCACACCTAGAGCTTAATAAATAGAACTTGTAAATGACTATGTGGTGATTGTGCAGACAGGGAGATGAAACCTACAGCGGAACTTAGCAGCTTGATCTGGGCCATCTCCATCTTGATTGAAGAAAATTACTTAAAATAAAGAATGGATTCTTACCTACAAATGATAGTAACAGTTTATTACAAAAGATGTCTAGCTTCTTAGTTCCTGGGGCTGAAAGTGTTTGATAATTTTCTGGGAAATTGCATCCACATCACGTTGGCAAGACAATCTGGGACGGAGCAAAACCTTGGTGAGATTCAGGACCCCCATTTATTTCAGTTTCTGAGTGAGGTTATATTTAGCATTGATACAATATCTTAAAACAACAATAATAATAATAAATTACTTACCAAGAAAAATTGTGTCCATATAAGTGACCCTGGTCATAACAGCTCAGGCTCTCCTCTGAGTCTTAAAGCAGGTCATGTGATATCAGTTATAAATGGGAACTGTGAAGAGCAAGTGACATAGTGTATGTGAGAAGAAGATTTATAAAAGAATATGCTAATTCCGAAAGCAAGACTCTTAGAAAGAAATGTGAATATGTTGATGGAACTCTCCAGAAAGCGACATATTCCTCCACAAAGACCTTGCTGTTGCAAAGAACCTCTTTTTACCCATCTTAAATGATTACTTTTATAAATTCAGAACTGGTATGTGTTTTTACAAGAGGGGGAAAATGCCCTCTGGGCTGTGTTCACATGGTCTTGGAGGTGCCACATTGTTAATCAGCCATTATGTTATAAAGCTTTTTATATGTCTCTATCTCCCAAATTCTGATGACTGAAACATGTTTAGAACAAGAACAGCTATAATTGTACAGTCTTGTGCCTTTTCTAAAAGTCATGGCTAATGATAGCTTTTTAGATGAGTTTCTCAGTACGCTATCCTCCAAAGGGCTGGTGGGAGGAAGGGATTACATGTGTTCCTGGTTGCTCCCTTTAGTTCCTCATTCTACTTCTGAAATGCCTTCTATACCTTTCTGAACTATCTTTTTTTTGGAAAAAACAAACAAACAAACAAAAAAACCCAACCCACAAGAAAACCCAAAATACAACCCAGAGAGTTGGAGCCCTTTGTGCATTTACCTGTTGCATCTTAACCCATTCACAAAAATAGTATATTTTGGAAATAAGTGCTGTCCACTTTTTGCTTCTTTTTTTCTCAGGTATCTTTTCCCTACCTTGAAAACAGGAACAGCTAAAATTTTTCAATTCAGACAATCTTGTTCAGGAAATTTTAGCTAATCAGTTACAGAATGCTAATTTTACACAGGTTTATATGAAAATGGAGTACCTTTTAGTGTTCATTTGAACATCTTTCTAAAGCATTGCTCTAGTGTTTCATATTACCTACAGTTTGTGTTCCTCAACTTCTTTTCTCCCCCATGAGCTAGGCTACTTCATTAGACTATGCGATGACCAAGACTCCCTATCAAGAAGAGGCTATGGTGTGCAACCACAGATAAAATTTATCTACTACCAGCTGTACAAAAAGCACACCAATCAAGATGGAAATAGAGCTGTTTTCATTTAAAATATGACATGGGTTATTTCCTGTTGTTTTAGTTAACACAATCTAAATTTTCTCATTGTTCACATGCCAGTTGAGATATAGTGTGGTAAAATGATTCAGTATGGATGCTGTGATATCTAACCTAATTCATGCGATAGTCAGTTCTTTCATAAACAAGTATAAACCATTAAACACACTAAAGACCAATGACTAATAACTGCTAATGAGCTAAAGCACAGGTCCAACTAAGTAGCTGCTAAAATTATGGTAACAGCTTGTCTCTCTCTCTTTTAGGTCTTCTTCCAGATTTGCAGAACTGAGCCAAGGTCGGTACTGTTGCCTCTATAGACATTATGTTATACAATGCTGAGAAAGTGAAATATAAAACCATGAAAAAAAATAATCCAGAAATAAATACAAAAAAAGCCCAATAACAATCTTGTTAATTTCTTCAGTTGTTTTAGCAGCTAACATATTTCTGCCAGAAATTAAGCTTCCCCCGCTTTTTCCCCATGAAGATGCTGATAATTAATGTCAGAGTGACACAGAGAACATGCATTTCTATTACCTAAAATATTTGACCAGAAATCCTTCCTGCTCCTTTTTAACTCAATAAACATCAGCAAAAATGGATTGGATTGCTTTTCTTCATACTATTCAAATGAAGATGAAGAATAACATCAACTGCAAAATCATGGTGTGGAATATTCCCACCATGTCAATTAAGTCGACAGTGTATGGAAAAATGCTAGTAAATTCACATTTTACAACCATTTCAGCTTGAATAGTATATATAGGAAAGCTTCTTATGTCTACAAGAGGGTTTTCCAGAAGAGAACATTTATTATAGTTGTCTTGGCAACATGAGCTCTGTGGAAATACAAATCAGAGCTTAAGAAGGTTTTGTTTTTAAACTCTGAAATAAAACAGAAGAAAAAACAAGACAACTAGGTGAGCTAAACTTTATGATCTGGTCTCTGTTAAATATGTGAAATGACCAGATCCTTTACAGGCTAAAGTATTCCACCTTGCTTCATGCTGATGAAGCTTTGAGTGGAGTACAGTCTTAAACAGGAGCCAGAAGCAATGCATTGTGAAAGATGGAAGCAAGCAGCATGGAGCCCCACATTAAAACATTAAACAGGATAATAGGCTTAGAAAAATGGGGCTCCTCACAAAGTTAGGAATTCAGAGTAGAAAATAGAAGACTGAAGGCACATACGATTGTGATTTTTCAAAACCTTAAATGTTGTTATAAAAAGAACAGTCATTTAATTGTTCCAAATGGCTATCAGGATCCCAGCCTCGAGAAGCAATGCAGGAAAACACTAAAATAATTCAGCTTAAATGGAGCAAGATTTTAAGCTGTTAATTAAATAATGTCTTGAAACAATGTAACAAGATACCCAGAAAACCTCTCAATATCATTACTAATTTTTAAGCACAGCCTGAACAAAAGACTTGAATTATTTGTTCTTGTACAGTTGTAAAGAAATTGCTTCAAAAGTTTACAAAAATGTACAATATTCTATACCACCACTTGCTTTTTAACTGTAAAAACCAGCAATCCTCTTCTCTCTTACACTGGCTGAGCCTAGCACAAAGCTGGGTGTTTATTGTGCTGCCACCTGTGCAACAGATGGGCCTGGACACAGCTCCACCTGAGCAGGCACCACTGCCTTGATATTAACATTTGTTGAGAATCATGACCTTCAAATCAGGAATCAAAGTCTCATAACATTTCTTCTCCTTATTTTAACTAAAAGGCTCATCTAGTGACAAAGGAAAAGCAGAGATGGCACCTTACCCTGAGGAAATAGCTTAGCTCTCAAGTGCTGCCCCTGCTCCCAGCACTAGTTTTAGTCCAATACCACACAGGAAATAATGTTGCAAAATTCAAAGAGGTAGCTGAAGTAATTCTAGCTAAACAGCATGTAAACCTAATTTCAAGAGGAGAAAGAGAAGAAAGTACTGAACTAGCTGAAAGACAACTTCACTAAACAGTGATTTCAATCTGGATGCAGATTTCAAGTAATTTTTGTCTGCACTTTTCCAATTATGAAATAATCAGTTAAAACTAACCTGATGCCAGAAATCAACCAGATTGGACAGGATAAATGCCTTTTTTCTGATCTTATTGATGCTGTTTCATTGAAAAATAAAACATGATATAAAAGGAACAAAAAGTGGTGGTCAAAGACTGAAGTTCTTCTAACTCAGTGTGAATTTCAAAAATTTCACCAGCACTTTTTCTAGAACTTTTGTCCTTTCTCCATCTCATAAACTAATCTCATTATAGCTAATTTTCTCAAAACACTCTCAAGGACATTGAGAGATGAAACTTAACACAGAAGCAGCAGGACTGGATAGAAATTGCTCAAAGACCCAGTAAGACACGTCTGTGAGTGGATAGAAATCGCTCAAAGACCCAGTAAGACATGTCTGTTCTATCTCAAAGAAGGGCTCAAAACCTGATCTTCAGAAACTCTTAATGTGTTTCCATAAAAAAAAAAAAAAAAGAAAAACAAAAAAGAAAAATCAGTGCCTCCCTGCACTTTCCTTTATTGTTCTTTCTCCTTTAGTCTGCTAACCTAGGATGTAATAAAACACCTCTATGCAGTACAACAGACACACAATGCACAACTGTTGTCTTTGCTCATCTTCATTTCAGGTGTAGTGATGGACAGAAACATCAGATACAGGAAATGTTTTGAATTTTCACTTGTATCACAGAGTACTGCCACATAAAGAGAAAACTGCTTCCAAGAGCAACCCACCTGGCAGAACCAAGTCAAAGTATAAAGAATCAAATAACATAAGGGCACTTACTGAAGCTCCGTAAGGCAAGAGGAGATCTCCTGTTAAACAAAACTTTTTCAGGAAGCAGGTATACTTTAAGATCATCCACTGATGTAAGTCTGCTTCTTGTTTACTCATAGGTTAAGAGTTTACCTTGGCTAAATTTATTAAATTTCATCTTTCTTGAGGTAGCTGTTATCTTTCATTCTTCTGTGCTGCCCACTACTAAAAAATCTGTGCAAATTAAAATCTGTGATGCACTTACCTTCAATGCATCCCAGTGAAACAAAAAGAAAAAAAAAAGTGTAATTTTCCTCCTTTTATTGATGGGTAAAAGAGACAAAAGGCACTTAAGGTTGTATCTAAGATCTCAGGAAAACTGAGAGTGACAAGCATGAGGAAAAGGGCTTCACTTTTCCAGATTTCAGTGTGCCGTGTGAAAGCTGACTGCACAACAAGCTTTTCCTCTCTCCCTCTTTTTATTTTATTTACTATGCCAAGCTACACTCTGTGAGTGACTCTTCAAAGCAACAGTTGAAGAGCAGGAGAAATTAAACCTAAGGTGTGTTTAGAGCTTCATGATATACAAGAACCTTCCTCTTTGTTCATATGGGGATGGTTTGCAGTGCCAGCAGTTTCATTATGTTGAATCAGATTGGACTGTGTTTGCAGCAGGTGTTTTGACTAACTTCAGGACCTTATCCAGCATGCAAAACTTCTAGTCATAAGGAAGTCACACTGAAATTTTGCTCAAAAAAGCCAAAGTAGGAGTGGGCTCCCATGGAGAATATGTAGAATTAGTAAAACAAGAACATATCCTATTAAGGTTAACATTAAACCTTTTTACCCTATACAGCCATGATGAGCTGGTACATCAATGCAGCCTGTCAAATATTTTGTCAAAATAAATGATACTATTACAGCTTTACTACACATTCACAGAGGAGTGGATTTCAAGAGGTGTTCTGTTAAGCCACATCAAACTAAAGTTCTTCAAACCTGTTAAAGATACTATTTCTCAGTGTGGTTAATTAACAGGAGATGGGAGGAACCTAACTTTTGACCTTCAGTCATTTTGGTTGCAAAAGCATTCATAAAAAATATCACAGAAATTGTATTTAATGAGAGGATATCCCTCTCCCCCTTCCTCTGCCCTTTCCTCCCAACCCCCATCAGAATTAGTTTTGCTCCACCTAGCTTAACGAGTTAATGTTCATACAGACTGCAGTCTTGGTAAACAGCTAAACAGTTTTATATTTGAGAAAATCATTACAAAAAGTTGAAAAACCTTAACTATCATTGCTTTGGATCCTTCAATAGTGGCAGCTAATTATGCCAGAACAAGGCTTTCTCTCTTGATTTCAAAAGAATGCAGGATCACGCCTACTGGGAATAATGTTTTCCTGTTAATTATACTATGTTTTACACAGCATGAAATGATGAATTAGAAGCCTTGTTAATGCTTTGTAAAACAATGGCATCTCTGAACGTGAAATGAACTCAAAATTAAAAACATAATATTCAAATCTTAACAGCATTCCAAATTTCTAATATATTCTAAATACATTGCAAACTACATAACATTTACTCCTTATGTTCTAACATAAACGATATACTAAATAGAGTTAAGACATATCTATAGCTCATAATGGGAAATTTTGTTCACCAAATATGATTCTGCCTCAATAAAAACTTACATACTGCTATTCATAGAAACCTCTTATTAAAATAGTGTTGGAATAATAAAGTGCACCAAAAAAAAAAAAGCATTAAAAAGCATTAGTGCTTTTCTCATTATAGGTAATGGCAAAACCTCATTGATTACAACAGGAGATATTTTCAGTGAGCATTTCTGCTTACTTTTACTGCAGGCCAAATTATACCTCTGCAATCTCTGGAACCCTTAGTATTTTCCATTGCCACATCAACAGCTGCTAGCAAGTGCTCGGCCTTTTTGCAAGCGCACGAGCCTCTGCCGCTGTCCCCAGGCAGCTCGCTCCACGAGGTCACATCTGAAATACACACGTTCCTCTGCTTGAATTGTCATTTCCCCTCCCATCTAATAACTAATAACAACTCAAATGAACCGTGAACGTAACACAGACATTTAGGTGTAAATCTCTCTGCATATACTCATTTTTGGGGTACTAGACCAGTTTAATAAAGATCAGTGACAAGTCTATCTTAGCTAAAATCAAGATGAGTTTAAACAAGACAATGCTTGTTTTAAACCATGCTTTCTGTTAATTTGATTCAAATTCGTTTTGATCAGGCATCATGGAAGGACATGGAAGGACAGCAGATGATTCTCCTACATGTAGAGAAACAATGCACATTATTTGCCATTTTTTAAGTAAAGCTGCTATAATAATATAATATATAATATAATATAATAATGAGTTATTGCTCATTATTTTTACTTTCTAGGTGTATAATTAGCTGAAGGATGGAGAGCAACAGTAGTAAAGGTTTTTCAGCTTTTTTCGTTAATTCTCTCAAATATTAAGCTATCAAGCTGTTTGTCAGGACTAGAGTCTGTATGAACTGTAGTGCTCTAATGCCTTTAATACTAATTACTTTCCAGGCTCTGACAAACTCTCAGCCATGAAGATCAGTATTTCTCATTTAGTTAGCCCTGTCACAGGAAAGCACTGTCCTCATGGTAATTATTTTCTCCATTTCTGTGCTAAAGTTTCTGTATTCTTCATTTGTTATCCTGAGTGAAATAGCCAAAATTTTGCCTTTTGCTGACACTTCAGCTTCTTCTATTTTCTATTTTTTTCTCTATTGATGGAGGTAACAATAAGTTCCTTACTATAATGAAGTGATAAAGTTTATAGTCCTCCTTCAGCCCATGCCATCTGCAGATATGGTCATCATTTATAATGAAGCCAGCTGCAGATGCTGAAGGTATCATTAAAGAAAGTGGGGGGGGGAACTCAACAAAGCTACAAAACACAACCATTGAGATACTTTTATTATTATTATTCAGCCTCTTTTAATGTATGTGTTCAATGTGCCAAGCCAGAAGATGTAATATCAACAAACTTCAGCTATCTCAGAAAGAATCTGTTATGAAGATAGTCACAACTTTACCAATGAAGTCTGCAATGATAATGTATCTTGTACAAAGTTGGGGGTTTTTTTTATGTTGTAACTGGATAGAGTTGAAGATATTATCAAACTAATGAGGTTGCTGATAAAGAATGGAGGCAATTATTTTAATACATTGATGGCTGTATTATTCACACACAGTTTTTAAACACAATAGATGCTTTTTTTTTTTTTGATGCCCATGTGTGATCCTCATGAGCATTACTGTTATTAACTGTGCAGAGAAGCATGTGAATGTGTTGGATTCAGTTTGAAAAGGGCCGAGCTCACAGAATTTTGTTATTGCTAAGGGGTATACCCTGTACAAGTTCATGTTTACCTGCCTCGTTTTCTTCCCATTCCTTTAGCTGTTACTACAGAACCTAAAAAACCTGTGCTCAGTTATCTGTTGTCTCACTGAAATAAGAGCAAGAAGCCTTGGGGATACATGATACAGGAAGCCCACTTGAGGAGTTTGCTGTGTCCACAGGGATGGCGGTATTGTTAGCACACACTGACATGTACATGTATGAAACAGGTAGGAGAAGGATTCTGTGACCAGAACCAGCATGGGATGAAAGTTTATTACAGAAGCAGCTTTCCTGTCAGAAATGTTGCTTTGAGAAATGGTTGAGATAAATCCACAATAGTTCCTGATACAAAAAAAAAAAAGTTAAAGAACTACATTACTCCAGGAAACAATGGTTAACATCTTGTTTCACAGTGTAAGGTACATTTTGATTTTCAATGTGTTCTAGTGTTTCCTGTTATTTCATAACACTATTGCAGAAGTATTTAGCCTGAAATTGGCTATACTGGATGAGAGCAGTAGACAGACTCTCCAGACAGTATCTTCCCCTCCCATGAGAGCAATAAGTCACTGTTTATGACAGAGCACTTCCCAGAAAGGGACTTCCTTCTCCATAGATTTCTTGCTAATAACTAATAGCTTAAGATCTGCCTGATTTGGAGGTGCATGCAGTTCATATTCAGTAATCACTGGTGGACTCCTGCTCCAAATATCCATTTGCAAAACCAAGCATACCCTTCACCTTCACAAATCCTGTAGCAATAAACAGATAAATGTAACTTTTCTTCTGTACTAATAAAAAAATAAAAAATTCTTCTGTTCACTTGAAACAGAAAAATCTATCACTTATTTTGAGACATGGGATAATAAATTTCTATTTACCTTCTCTACAAGATTCATTAATTCAGGGTGTTCAGTATTCCACTACGAATTTCTCTTATCTGTGTTGTGTCTCAGTAGTTAACACACCTCTGATCATCCTTATTAGAACTAGAAAACTTTCATATATCCTTTTACGAGGCCCAGAGCCTCTGACAAAGCATGGGGTGCTGAAGATTGTGTTCCATGGAGTTGTATAGTAAACCTTTTCTATTTTATTTCCTTATTTTAATTTTTAACTACAATGAACTTTGCACTGTTCAAAAAGTATTCAGAAAGGTGGTGATAGCTAATAGAGAGTCCACACATACATACAGTTAAACTGTTAGCTATTCATCACATTAGCTACACACACCTTTCTTTTCTCTTTGCATTTGCCATCCTACAGCTCCCTTGTAGTGAATTTTTGAGCGGATCACCTCAAATAATTTTGGTCACCTCTCTTCTCTCTCTTTCATAGATAACAAAGGAATACACTACCAGCAACCTCCTGAGGAAAAATCAAGCATTTAGTCCTCCCCTTTGTTTTTTGTTATTTGGCTCTTAATTTGGAAGTGGACTGTTCTTCTCATCACAGGATTACTAAACTGCCCTTATACAGCTCACAAAAGGAGTCTTTGATGCTTTCTGAAAACCCTAGTATGCACTAATAATTCAACATCCTTACCTCATGAGGTCTTTTGACAGTGTTAACAAACACAGAAGTGTGAAGCATTGACACCCATTTTACAAGCGATCTCTTAGCTCTTCTCTAGTATATTATAGTTACTTATGTGTCTACTGATTACATTCTTAACAGAAACTGTAATTTTTTTTTTTTGTAAATTTGCCTGTTATGCAAGGCAGACTTACAGTCAATCTGCAGTCATCCTTAGATCCAAGCTGCAGACATCCCAGCCTCTGTGCCTCTGGTAACATTTCAAGGAACAGGTAACAAACCACACGACTACATAAGCAATTTCATGTCTTTTTGAACATGAAGCCAAATAATCTCAGATCCTGTCACTTTTTAATACCGAGACCAGCATTTTTCTGTAAAAACATCACTTTGATGGCTTCTTCAGATTAAGATTTTGCTGATTAATGTTTGTTGGTTTGCTGTTGATTTTTTTTTTTTCAAATAATGCTGGAAGATCTTCAATCACATTCTCCCTGAATACTGATGCAACTAATACATTTAGCTTTTTGGCAATGGCTTTCATCTTCCCTGACTGGTCCTTTTATACCTGGGTAAACACTCTGCTCCAAACACCTTTCTCAAGATCTTCCTATGTTCTGATGTGTTTCAGTACTAGGTTTCCTATTTCTAATGAAATGATTCAGTTTTATCATTAACTAGCAAAAGGTTATGCTTATTCATGGTTGTTTGCTTGGAAATATTTTTTACTTTGAGAGACTTCTTTTTAATTTCTTAATTACTTCCTTTAAACTGCTGTGCAATCATGTTGGCTTTTGAAGGTCATTAAAATAAAGTGCTATCACAGTGGATTTGTTTCAATATTTCTCCTTATAAGAAATGCTGTTCTTTATACAGTGTCTCTGCTACCATTAGATGTTGAACTGTACTTCTCACTTCAAAATGGCAAGTCACAGCATAGTATGGAATGCCATATCCTGCATTATGCTCATTATATCCTTTTTGTAAAATGTCGTAATATGGCCTGAAATAGTGCAGTTTTATTTTTAATACATAAACCATTTTATTTTATTACATGATGTAGGTTGACATCTCTCATCTGATTCATCGGATAGCTTGTGATACAACAGAAACACCAAATAAAATGAGACCATTTAATACTTTCTTCTTCCTACATAAGCATTCAGTGTACCAATTAGAGAAGCAGCTATTTTCTGTATATGTCTCTTAGCCTGGAACAATTTTTCGAGGATATTGAAAACAGATGCTCTTTTAATTAGAAGCAGAAAATCTGAGTTTCAGCTAGCAACACCCAAGAGTAAGCTTGACTATATTGGAGATAAAACACAAGCTTTACAAGAGTTCTACCACTTTCTGTTATGTAAATGTCTGCTTGTGTATACATCTGCTAGATGGCATCAAACCAGTTAAAACATGTGCATCTCCATTTGGCTCTAACAGTCTCCCCTTTACAAAGGAGGGACTACTAGTCAATAAAATAGCGTGAGCTGTTCTTCAACATTAGTGGCTAAGACCTGTAGTTTTTTAAACAGAGGATCCTGGATTCTATCCCCAGTGCTGTCTATATGCAAGTTAGTTGGCTCTTGCCATCCACAACTATATATAGAACCAGATTTATTACTATGGCTGTGTTACCAAGAGAGCAGATCCAGCATGATAGAAGGAAAGATATTAATTCCACTGAGTTCAAAACATCCCCTGTAGTCTGCTTATACTTCTGTTTTATAGCCATGACAGCAGAGATGGATGCCTAAAAAAATATCTAAACCACAATAAATCTCAGCAGAGAACACAAAATGAAATGTGACCTCTCAAAATTTTGAGTTTTACAACAACAAACCAATTGCACCACATTGCAAATGACAATTCCATACACACAAAAACACCAAACTCATACAATCACCACAGGTCATTCCATGTCTAGGTGTGGACAGCAAGAATAAGAAGGGAAATGCATAGCTTTGTTTACAATAGTGTCTCTTGAGGTTCGGGCAGCCATCCCAAAATAACAGCCAGCAAGTCACAGCAAAAAACATGGCCTAGACCTTAACTCCTTTTGGCTCTACATAAGGTAAAAGTTAACTACAGCATTTTTATTCCTTCAGAGTGCAGGGCTGTCCATGACAACACAGTTAAGACAATTCTTAACTTCTGCATTGTTTTGACTGCCCAAAGTTGCACCCTGTTCACAAAGCATTTCTAAAGGCAGAAATATCCTAACATTTTAATTTTTCCCTGGTTAGAATCTGGGTTGGAAGCTGAGAGATAAGCATGCAAGAAGTACCCTGTTGGCTTAAGGTGACAACGTATCATGAGACTTGCCTATGCTGATCCAACGAGTTAGTATATTAAGTACTCTAAAAGCCCTAGAATCTCTGATGTCTATCAAAGACTGGTTAGCTCTGATAAAAGGTAAAGACAGCTCATTCTTTAGCTCTTCCAGTTACTTGAACAAATGAGAAGAGAAAAAAGAACTAATGAAATAGGGCTTTAACTGGGTTGCCAGTGCTAACGACACCTGTGGTAGTCAGCTTACTCAACACACTCTCAGCAAATAAAAGGTTGGGGTGTTCAGATTGTACTGCCATACTGAACTTATGTACAACATCCAGACTAGCTTGCAGACCTTGGCCCTAAGCAGATCACAGGACATACGAATGCAGACAGTAGCTGCTTGTTACTATAGAGAGGACAGTGTGGGAGGCAAGCTGTAGAGTTTTAAATAGGCTTTAAGACCTAGAAAAAAGCCTGAGTCAACTGCAGAGAATAGGGAGAATGAAGGGAAGGAAAACTGATATAGTGAGATGCATAAGCAGATTGGCAAGACTGCGACAGTTGGTGTTTTCCTTAGAGCCTCAGCTTTTAGAATTAAGGGACTAAGGAGAGACACTGATTTACTTTAATGCTTTAATATTTCTAGCTCTTGACCAGGTCATTTCAACATGAAATTTGTAACTGCCTCTCTGAATTTACACATCAGTTTAATGAAAATAGTGAATCCTTTAGAGAAGGGGGAAAAGAATTCAGGAGACACATAATTTATATAATTTAGCTATTGAAAACTAAAACTTTCTAATTGTAAATATGGTCTTGTTTTGAGAGTCCGTACCACATTGACAGAATCACAGAGAAGTATAAAGGGAACCAGAAAGCTTGTGGAGAGCAGACGGCTAAACAGGAATAAGATAAAAAAATACTGTTTTCCTTTTGCTCTAGTTGCCTTGGTACACAGTAAAAGCAAGCTTCAAATTACATGGTGTCATCTGAAGTGAATCTAGAAATCGTGGTAGTTGGGGCTAGAGTTTGGAGAGTGCAGTGGAGCTGTGTCTTGATCTTGTATGCCAAGACAAAGATGTGTTCTCCCAAGGAATGATATGAACTTTTCTATTGTAAAAAAATCTTCTTTCTTTTGGAATTCAGAGAAATGAGTAGCAAATATATCTGAGGTCTCCTGCAGATCACTGCTACAGCTCTAAGTATCCTCAAGCACTCTGCAAATATGAATTCTTTCATTCACACTCAGGAGTTACAAAATCAGCTTATACCTACATTACAGAAGAATAAATGGTGGTTTGGGCATACCACGTGACAAGCTCAAGGTCACACAGCAAAGGAGGAACAGATCTTGGAATAAACCAAGACAAGCCTATAATTCCTGGTCCCTCTTGGCTGGCATTCTTTCCTATTCCTATGCTCGAGTCTGATGACTGTACAGCACTGCAAATACCAGCCAGTCCTTCAGCACAGAAGGACAGGGTTTGCTTTAATGCTATTTTTAGTTAAGCAGATCCCACTTTTAAATCTGCAACGCCTTCATTTTCAGTATCGTGATTATGCTTAATGTTCCATAGGAAGATGAAGGGATTAGTATGAATCAGAAAGCACAATGCAGCATAGGCAGTACCACGCTGCCTTCTGAAACACCAGCGGGAGCTTCGGTGGGGGTTTTACATGGGGAGGAGGCATTAGGCAGCTGGACGTGTCAGCTGGGTGCCTCATCAGGCAGCTGGTGCAAGTGGAAGGTCAACAGCGCATTTACTGTTTACTGAATTTGTAAATTACTAATTATTCAACTCGCTAAGCAAGGCAGCCTCATTGCCTGTGCGTAATTCCCCCTCCCATCAAGTGCCATATAGAAGAGTAGGAATTCTCAGCTGTATTTTGATAGATGGAAGTAATTAAAGTGCCATAATAAGGGCCATAAAGAGGTGTAAAGGGTAGGTCATCGCTAGTAAGTCTGAGCACACTTCCATGTTTGTCAGAGAACAGGTGTAGAATTAAAGTCCTGCTGTGCACTGAAAAAAAAGCAGTGCTCTGCCTCTGCACAGAGAGGGTAGCTTTGCTAACCAGGAGAAAGTAAGATGTTGTGTCTGTGTCCATAGGAAGCAATGACCTAAGAGGAGTTAAAAGAGTGGCCTTCATGCACATTCACAGCTTTCAGCTGCAGGAGGCAGACACAGGAGCTGCAGAGAACATCTCTGAGCTGGGGATGTTTCAGACATAGTGGCCAACAGAAGCAGAGAGCTAAGACTGCCAAGAAAGGAAGCAAAGAAACGGTCCACAAAACGGTCAGGAAAAAATACTATATGCTGGGTCTTGTGCCAAGAAAAGAGACTTGTTTTTCCTGTCTTGTGTCTGTCAGCAAAAGAGATCATTTTGGAAATAAACTATTCAAGAATTAATTAGAAAAAGACACAAGATTGTGTAAATCATCATCACCACAACATTGGAAATGACTGATTTTTTTTTTTTTCTCTTGGATGCCTTTTATTCTACCTAGATTGGGGCAGACATAAATAAGATTGATCAACAGTCAAAGATGGCTGACATAAGGATGCTTGACTGTGGAGTCTCAAAAGGTGGCAGCTTCAACAGAATAAATCCAAATGAAAGGAAAACTTGGAAAGAATATATCTGTGCTTGCAGTCCACTTCTGCCAGCTAAGTGGCCACATAGGCATGTCTTCCCCTCCAAAAGTGTATCCTCGACAGGGAAATATCTGCCAGGAGAAGAATCAAAATGTGATACTTCTGGAATGAATAGGGTTAAAGGATGCAGTTACACTCTCTACCCAGTCTTTTGTTGCTGAAATATCTATCAAGATCCTTTAGGAAAAGGGAAAAAAAGATTAACCCCTCCTGTACTTAACTGCTCAGACAGGAATGGGAGTGAAGATTAACACATTAGGAGGTGTTCCCAGGATGAAGACAAGAAGGGCAGTACAGAAAGCTCAAGAATAGAGCTTTATAGGTAAAGAGACATTATACATAAAGCGAATGTTTGTCATGGAGGGGTAGAAATAGGGGTCAACTGTAGCAGATGAATGAGACTGTATGTTTCCCAGAATCCTGGGAAAACAGAAGTAAAACCTCCAGGTGAGAGGGATGGATTTGAATAAAAAACCCTAAAATCCTTACTTCAATGGTGAAAAATCACCATAGTAATGAAAAGCAGCCATTAAAACACTACATGGCTTTTTCCTTTTTTTAATTCCCATCCCCTTTATTTTTAGAGTTGGAACACTCTAACACAGAATTCCACTGAAAGAGGCAGCTCCAGACTTTTTCAAATCACAGTTTGATTTGAAGACCCTGCATTACCCTAAAATGCATGAAATTGCACCTGACATTTTGAAAGATCTTTTTCAAAAGTAAGAGGCCCTACCAGCTTCTTAAAGCTCTTCACACGGCTCAAGACCCAGTGGATAGATTCTTTTGCCGGTGCTCCGCCAAAGAGTATTTCAGTCTTGCTGCATAGGTATAATGCATATACATATACTGGTTTAGAGTATATGTGAAGCTGATCCTCTAAGTCATCTCAGTATATTTTGTGACATTAATGTGCATCTCAGACTTTTTTTTTAGGTGCTGATGCAAGTTATGATCTCATGTCAATACCTGGTTTCCAATCACAGCTCTACAGTAGGTAACCTTAGCATGTCAGCTTTAATCTTCCTGAACTTCACTGAATAGTACAAATACATTACTTTGAAACTGTTGTTCATACTTACAGTATACTTCAGGGGTAGCTTCTCACAGGTCAGTGGGGAATTAACTCAGTATGGGAGCCGCCCTTCAAATAACTTGAAGAAAGAGGAGGGAGGGCAGTAGCTCATACTCTAATTAGAGAAGTTTTCTTTCAACTGTTACTTTAAAAGCTGTCAGGTTATAAAAGAAATAGAATTCCCACAAAATGACTAAAGAGAACTATGGGACAAATTAAACTGGCAGAACTATTCTGGAACATAATGTAAATAACAGAAGCAAAAATGCAGGCAACTGTCTCCTATATGCAAGTATGGCTAGAAACTTCTTCTCCTTTATTTTCATCTCCTCCCAACCAGAAAGAGGTCATACAGAGATCTAGGGAAAATCTAGACAGACATAAACATCACCCTATGCAGTTGCCACATACCCCCCGAGTTTGAACAGTATTTTGACTCCCTTGTGCATTTCAGCTTTGCTCCTTTCTGAAATAAATTTCATCTTCAGTTTGCCTTTTGAGCTTAATAGAGTAATCAAGAACTGACAACTTAAAAGCAGAAAGCAGATTTAGAGATCCCCAGGCTGTTGAACAATAATGATTATGGATCTTCAGTTGTTGGAAGGAGCAGCAAAATGTGAAAGATTAAGTTGCAATGACTTTAGCACTTCTTTTCAGCAACCTATATACGTGTTACAGTTTTGCTGTTTTCCACGGAAGAACATCAGTCACTTCCACCACAGACTGGAAGCTTCTTTTGGAAAAGAAGGGCAACAGTGAGATCTGGAGCTTGCATGAACTGTTAGTGACCCTCTTGACCATTTTGTTAGCGCCTCTGCTGCACTGCTTCTGAGCCTCACCCATCTGCAAGCTGGGCTTCCAAAGGTCCATTAGAAATCAACTGCAAAATAATTACCGCAGTGCTTGGCTCCAGATCTAACTTCAAAAGTGCTAAGTCATCAGCTCCACAAGCCATAAATTATCAGTTCTGGTCAGTCTCAGTGAAAAAATATGAAAGCCACAGCTTCTTGAAGGCACATCTAAACATAGCTTCAATCCAGTCCAATTAAAATAAAAACACATGATGGAAATCTGCAACGCTCTCTCCAGTGGTTTGCAGTGCCTCTAGCACAAAGTGCAGATAAGGATGACTTTGAGCCTGAGCAGTGCTCATGCCATCCTGGGTATGTTGGCTATAGTCTAAACCTAGTCTGAACAGCAGGGAAGACTTCTATACTTCAGCTTTTCCATATTCTTAAGATAATCTTGACCACTTTCCTTTTCAGAGTTCCATAACCCTCCTCTTGTGCCTGACTACAGGAAAAAAGTAACATTTCTACAAAGGAATAATAATCCAAGAGATAAAACTACCAGAAAAAAAACTTTATGAATTGCCACTGAATTTTTTCAGATTTTCACATTTACTAATATTCTAAGTAATTTCTGCAATGAGTTTTTGGCCTAAGACTCCGAGCAATTTAATTTTTTTTTTAAACCCTAACCTTTCAGAGCACTTGATAAATAGCTCATGTGAGCTGTTTCCATTACTGTGAGTGAAACCAGGCTCTTTTTGCAAATAGTTGTGTCTTGGAGTTCAACATTTGCCTTCTTTAAATACTTTTATTTATCTAAGATTAGCTGTTTCACAAACATTCTTTGCCACCGATTTCTTCAAACTTCTTTGCTAAAATAGTTTGTTCGGATGAGAATAGTGCTCATAGATAAAATTCTCCATTTTCTTAAGAGAGACAAAATGTTCTTTCAGTTGTTTGTCCAGCTGTCTTAATAGGATATTAATCAAAAAATTAAGAAACATTTATCCAGTTATTGTGCAGACTCCAGTACTGTTGCATTTAAGTACCTTGCAATCTTATGTGAAAAATGTTTCTATGAGGAAAGGATGTACTGATGCTTCTATCTTATAGCCTAAGAGCAAGGTCTGGAGAGGCCATACAGCCATCTAGGGATTGCTCAGATTTTTTAACATAAAGTAAAACACAATCAAGGACTCCACTGGAGTATCTCTTCCTTCCTGTGGAAAGAGGAAAACTATTTTATTAATTGGTCTTCTCTAGCCAGCACCATTCAACTCTTTGGTTTGTTTTTGGTTTTTGTTTTTTTTTGCAAAAAATAACCATATAAACAGAGTGCAAGTGGTAAGCTACCAGTAGTGAGGCTGGTATGGTATTTCAAAAATCAGAGACTAACAGGAAACATACAATTCAAGTACCAAATAGGGACCTAGCCAGACCGAAATCTTGGGTCCAAATCATCAAAATGGAAGCAACTAACTAAATACTGTATTATACTCCATATTTTAAAGTTGGGTCAAAACTGTTAGACTATAGTGTCCTATATTCAGTATAAAGAAATACTTGAATGTACTAATAGGAGGAACCAGAAACACTCTCCTGACGCTTCAGAAGTCTGATGGCTAAATATAATCAGGCAGAGACACTGCAGGCCTCTGGGTGACAATTGCCCAGAGCGGAAAACAAAACCTGAATAGGAGACAGTGCTTTAGGAAAGGCAGATACTTCAAAAGGGGTGTTCAAACATGAGAAAGGGAGTTGTTTAAAGCTAGTCAGTAAAAAAGAAAAAATGCTAAATGTCTGGGTGACTCCTTGAACTGCAGTCCCTGTTGGAGTTAGGTCTGTCTGTTCTGCCAGGTTCCTGCTTCAGGACATGCCTAAAAGTATTGTCATTTCCCCCCACTCCACACAACTCTGGGTAAACTCTTTAACTGTCCTTTGAAAGAATTGGGCCGGCCTTGCTGTTTTCCCACTGAAACAAAGATTGCTAAGGTAGAATAGGAAGCTGTGTTTCCTGTGCCACAGTACAATTAAGGATTCTCATCCTGAAAATGGGAAACCTAGGGAGAGGCAGCGGGTCAAAGCTGCATCCCCCGTTCCCGGGAAGGTTACAGGATAAAAGCTGAGAAAGCTCTGCAGAAAGGAATGGACAAGCGCCAGTGTTTTGATGGCTCTCAGAGAGCACTAATGCGGTCAGAATCTTTTAGGAATATTCCAGGCACGACTCTTTGTTTTAGTTTCTCTGACACTTTGTCTAGTTTCAAATCTCAGTGGTACTGAGGTGGGATGTATTTTGGCACACCATGAGAAGTCCTAAACTATCATGAAAGGTTTAGATAACTTAGAGTATCCCACTTATTTCTAACTTTGAAGTTAAAAAAATCACAAATGCTTTAACTAGCTAAATATTTATAATAGCTTGTCTTATACATACAATGCATAATGACTTCCAAGTACTTCAGCAAGCTAGAAATAGAGAAACATCCAAACCTAAAAGAGCCGTATTTGGGGTGAAAAATGGAAATTGTTTAAAAAAAACCAACCCACCATCAGTTAAAATAGAAATTTTTATATATGGGCTATTTTAAGCCAAGCAGGCTGTAAGGACTACAGTTAGAATTTGGCCAGAACATCAGGCCAGGATATCGTACTTGAAGAAGAGAACAGCTGTCAGTAATAGAAGTAAATAAGCAATAGGAGCCCTCCAAAGAAAGAGACATCTGCACCTATGGCCAGCCTGGAGAGCCTGAGCTCAGGAGTGAGCCGTGTACAGCACTTTTGGTGCTCCTTCCCACAGTGTGCTGGGTTTCCTGGTAAGAAAGCATCCCCTGAAATAAATACTGTCCCAGATTACATGCAAGATGCCCAAGACATGCAGTGCTATTGTATTACTTTCTCTTACAAAGTTCTTGTAACGTGTACAGCCTTCATTTACTGTAGGATTTTCCTCACTCAAGCAGCAATGCTCACTTTTCTACCACTTGGATTTCTTCCTTAAACACCACAACCCTTTGGTAGCCAGACTTCTGCAGGCAAGGTGCCAGCACAACAGTGATGTCAACAGGTGAAAACCCTGGGCTCTTTCCAGTGCATGCCTACATCTTCTGCAGATATAAAACATCTTTCTGAGAAGTTCATGATGCAGGCAGAAACAGCCAAAAGATGTATATTCCAGTGATACTATAGATGTCAACAGTGTCACTTGACAGCAGCTGGCAGGAAAGCTTACCACTGCAGAGATGACTTCGGCCTTCACTGCTTTGGGTACTCTTAAAAAAAAAATCAACTCTACTTTCTCCCATGTCATAAAAGGCTGTTTACTGGGAAAGACTGAAGGGACACACATTCGCTCCACAATCAATACATTTCTATTTAGAGGCAAAACTTCAGGTAGACAGATACACAGCTAATTGCCCTAAGTGCTTGAAAATTTGCATGATAATATATTCCATTAGCCAATTTTCTGCAGCTTTGCTATTAGAAATTCTTATGTGTGTCTACAAAATGCAAAGTTTTATCAGAAATTGCACTGTCGCACTTGTGCCCTTTGTTTTTCCCTGCTTTATAGTCTGTTTGCCAAATGCAGTATTTTTATTCACTGAAATTTCATTACAGATGGTGGGCACAGACTGATAGTAAGGCATTTTCACAAGCGTTGAAAATGCATTTGGCCATTCATATAGGCTCCCAAAAAAATCAAACCAGCAAGGCAAGGCAGGTAGGAGAGCAGGGGGAACCACTGCTTCTCATGTCATTTTGCCAGAGACTCAGCTGGGTGCTGGCAAAGCACCAAATACTCTGTGACCAACAAATAACTCTATTTTGTGTCTCAGCTGCTGTTTTGGCAGCTCCAAACCACCTCCTTTCACCAGATAGACATGCTATCTGAAAGTTGTTACATTAACACTTTCTTCCACGTACAGCAGTTCTATCAATTTTCCTATTCAGGCTGCACAGGGGCCACAAATGAGATCACAGTTATACAAAATTATAGATCAAAAGCTACAGCCTGAAATCAACAGGACTGGCAAGGAAACATAAGCAGTATTCTTCACCCAAGTGAGACAGAGAATGTCACTGCTTTGGATTGAGTCTGCAGTCTAGATGGCACAGAAAGAAAATGCATTAAAGAAGATATATACAACATGGAGCAAAGTTTCACAAGTTGTGGGTGGATTTCTGCCACTCCAAGGTTAGTATGACTGTAATATTCTCCTCTTTTCCCTTAAGTCTGCTGAGATTTTCATGGGACACCCAATGTCTGATCAGACTGAGTTGCCTAGGAGTATAAAACAAACTCACCATTTCCCAGAAATGAGAGACAAATTTCTGAGTCCCCACCTAGTGGCGTATCATTTCCTTCCTTATTTATGCATCTTCCAACACTACAGCACATTGAATATATCAGCTTTAAATAGAAATATATCAGTTATATACAGAGGGAACAGCAATCTGCAAGCTACTACCCTTCCTCCTTCTTGTCATGATACACATCAAAGGCTTCAAAACGGATGGAAGAAAAATAAACTATTTCAAAACCACATGGCTGATAGGAGAATCTCCTGTTCCATAAATATGTTATATAAGTACAGCTATAGGCAAGCATTTATTTGAAAGTGTACGCCTGAAACCCCTTGTGATATGCATCCTGAGCTAGGGTAGCTTCAGAAGTACTTATTCATGGAAGTGTCGGCACATTCACTGAATCTCACTTATTTAAAATAGAAAGGCAGCTACTAGGCCCAAAGGAGATGCTCTGAACTGCTCTCAGCTAGGAGTCTCATTTTATGCAGTTTACAGAAAGGCTTCCAAAGAGCGGCACATTATCGCAAAACACAAATGGGAATTGAACAGGATACAATGAGACTGCTCACAAGCGTCTCATCAATAAACATCATAAAAAGACTTGCGTCAAGAAACAGTACTCCATCTACCAGTCCTTGCAAACCATTGTAAATAATGAAAACACAAATAAGAGAGCAATAAGGAAGGCAGGCAGGGAGTACAACTGATACCATTGAAACACAAAGAGAGCAGCAAGGTTACTGGTGGAAACAGAGGGCGTTTTCTACAAGGGGAAATCGTGCATATCTTTCAGCTACAGGACAGATTAGTACTGGGGTGA
The DNA here is from genome assembly GCA_024336885.1 of Actenoides hombroni. Taxonomy (NCBI): domain Eukaryota; kingdom Metazoa; phylum Chordata; class Aves; order Coraciiformes; family Alcedinidae; genus Actenoides; species Actenoides hombroni. The sequence goes on from WUAM01000323.1 coordinate 32,386,404, forward strand.
AGTGTGAAGTGCACGAATTCATTATTTAAGCGAGATGCTGGAGTTAAGAGGACTGAGTCCATTGTATTTACAAAGAGTCACTCGGGAAAAACAATTTGAATTTATTTTTAATTGAAGTACTTGTATCTCACATTGCAATGTGAATGCTCTCATCAGAAATAAAGATTTGTTTCTGCGGCGTAATTCACTTCAAACTGCCTCTGCTCTTGAATGAGTGCGTCCACACTGTCCATTTGGGTTTGAGTAATCAACATTAAATTTACCTGACCAAATTAACTGTCTGAAACACTTCCATACAGACAAGCAGCAAATGAGGAAGGAAAAAGAGATGCATCAAAGACAGAAAAGAATAAGACAACAGCATAAAGCTCATTTTATCTTGTGCTGCATGCAGTGCTTGCCTCTGAAGGCACCAGGTTAAGTACAAATACTGTCCTAAATTCATCCAACAAATGCATAAACCACATTTGTACAGAAAATTAATGAACTAGCATTCACGTGAAAAAGGTATTAAGAAATTAAGGTAAAGATAAAAACTGGAATCTATTCTTGGGTTCTTACAGTACACACATTTTCTTTAATTAGAAGCAAGCATCCACATAAGAAATGCAACCCTGTAACTTTTTATAGCTGCTGCATAAGCCTAATCAGTTGTGATGAAAACTCCAGATTACACGCTCTCATCTCTTGACCTTGGAGTCACCGCGTTTCTCTCCAGCGGTAATTGACACCCGTGTATTAGGGAGACAATGACTTTGTAGGGAATGCCAGCAAATACAAGGACTTCAGCATCCTTCCATATCGTCACAAGTGCCACAGGTCAAGTTGATGTTCAAGGCTGCTGCACACCAGCACCCTTCTAGATACAAGGGGCTGACCACAGAAACTCAATATGGTGCACACCCTGTTTTCAACACAGTGAGGACAGCACTGGAGCATTAATCCTACAGTGACCTGAACAGCATCATGGTGCTCCTAATCGTGGACTCCCTTCTGTCATTAATTAAAGGGGTGGGATATTGCTACTTAGTTGTTGGAAATCAAGGTTATAATTTCACTGCATTTCAGCTCTCCTGCATGTAAAACTACAGCCACCAAGAGGCTGCATAACGACGACTGATCTTCTAGTACCAAATGGTGGTAGATCAGAACAAACTCAACACTCATGTGGTGCAAACCTTAATCTTTCAAATTGTTCCCTTTCTTCCACAATTTTCATAAAAGGAAAAAGCAAGCAGTCTAAAGGAAAAAAGTTTACATCTTGTTTGAGAGGGGGATTTATGTCCATCTCTGCCCTTCATCAGGTTAAAACTGATCAACGACTCTTCCAACTCTGGCTGGAGGCCATAGCAATATCCATTGTTTGGACTGCCCAGCTTTATACTTGTATAAACTCAGCTTTACCTAAACCAAAACCAAATGAACAAACAAACAAAAAACCAAAAAAACCCCAGAAAACAAAAACAAAACAAAAAAAGGGGAAAAAAGAAAAAAAAAAGAAAAAAAGGACACAAACCCAAGACTACAAAATTTGTCTTTTATCAGTCTCTCTGTATTTTAAAAATAAAAAATATGCATTTGTGCCCCTACCCCCTATTCCTCAAAGGTGAGAATTGTTGGTCTGCTAAACAATGACAAAAGACAGCAGCGAGTTTTGCCTTTTGAGCTGTAAGAGAAACTCTATTGCCTTCAGTGGCCCTAGAAAAAGAGCTAGAAGTCTGTTCTGGAAGACCAGAAGAAACAGGAACAGAACGATGTGAGGAGTAAACTCAGAGAAATGCTGATTGTAAGATAGTAAAAACGTTATTTCCTGGGGTAATTATTTGCCTTGGTGAGTGCACTGAAATCAGCAACACTAAGGTAGTTTGATGCTTTACGCAGCATCGTGTAGCACAGTTCTCCTGCTACATACTTAGAGAAACACACCTCTCCTCTTTATAGCATCAGAGTATTCTATTAGTCCTTTTTAAAAATCCCTAATGATTTCTGAATAAAAAGGAGTCTATTTGCCTCTCAGCTTTCTCTCTTTAGAACAGGATACAGTTTCCTATCTGCAAGACATCTGTAAAAGGATGTTAAGCTGCATAGAAAGGACTCTAAAATCTTCTGGGATAAAACATAGGCTTTTCAAACAACCAAAGGCACACCAAAACCAAAATTGGCCTGCAATCAAATCTGCTAATATGGTGCTCTGTCTGTCACAGAACACTTCACTATTGAAGGGTTTGTTTTAATTTTCCTGTTTGAAATTGTTGTTGACCTTCCTGCCCCATTCCTTCTCTACCTTGCTAGACTTTGTACAAACAAGCAAGCCACCTGTAAAATCCAGGTACTTTAAAACAAGTTTTACAGCAGGTCTATACTCTCAAAGCAAAGGAAACAAATAAACAAGCAAAAAAGTTAGAAAATAGAGGCTCTGGGGCCTCCAGCAGGGTGAAGAGAGAAGCGAGAAACACAGCCAGTGTCTCTATCCCATAAAAAACAGCAACCCAAAACGTAGGGAGCAAGCACACAGCAGGCAGAGCTGGATCGCAGCCACGCTCCCTCTTGCACCAGAGAGACTGTTTCTTGTGCCCTTTGATGGCAGAGGTTAGCACCGGCAACAGGGCACAGATTACTTGAAAACCTGTACACAGAGGTGTCTGTAACTTGAATAAAGAAATGTAGAAGAGAAAGGTCACAGCCCAATGCATGGATCGCAAAAGGAAAGACACGTAGCAACTTCTCATGAGGCACTGCGACAATCTGCATATGCTGCATACAAGACAGCAACACATGGCAGAGGAGTTTGTTGACAACTTGGTGACTGTATTAGTTATATTGGTGTCTAAACAAAAGAAAGATGCAAATCCAGATTTTTTTTTAAGTAAGAAGGAGTTCTGTACGTCTAACTTCGGAAACTGGTACCTAAAAGTATGCTTCTGTCAGTGGGAAAAAAAACCTGCCATTACCACTGAATTCTGGACCTTTAAAATTTAAAGGTCCAAGTCAACACAGCTAGATACCGGTATTTCAAATATTTGTGTTTTAGAGGGATTCCTCCAGAAATTTCTATCAACACACCTTAAAGGATTGTAGAGAGCTCTGAATATGTCATAAAAAGAAAATGCTACTCAAGACGTAAATATGTTTCCATAAGGAAAAAAAAATAATCTATCTGTGAAGGACTACGCAACAGAGACTGCTGCTGTCAAAACCTTGTCAAGCCAGCACAGCAGTTTTTAAAGTTAAAACTTCCTGGTATTGCTCCAGTAACTCAAAATACTTAATATGCTCTAAGTAGAACTTAACAATATGATTCTGGCAGGAGTGTTTCTGATGTGAGAGACCTCTGATCTTGTCCTTGTTCCTAAAGCAAAGGACAAACTGTCTATTTTAGTGGGACACAGGATGGAGACAAAAATGAAACCATTTGTTCACTAGTCCCAAAACAAGAATAAAACTTTTTCATTATCAGGATATTATGAACACTTAATTTTGAACATACATAGATTCAAGAGAGTTTTCAGGACTTATATCTGGCATTTTGATCTGATACCATTGCATCTCACCAGAGTTAAAAGCAGAAGCAGTTTTAGTGAACTTCTATGATGCCTTCATCCTAGAAATACTGAAGGATTTTCCTTGCAGGAAAGAGTGCACTAACAGTTTTTACAGCTTTTGCCTCTAAAATAAAGTAAAATATAATATAAAGCAATGGGCTTTGGAAATTTGAGAAAGCCACTTAG
>WUAM01000323.1:32397181-32408002 GCA_024336885.1 Actenoides hombroni
AAATACCATATATATCTTATACGTATTATAGTTCAAAATACTCTCTCTATATAGTATATAACTACATAAATACTATATAAAGTATTTTGAACTATAAAATAGCATCTGTAAAACAGCAATTTAGGACTAGATCTTTCTTTGAAGAGCTGTGCAAGAAGAATCCCTTTTTTTTAATTAAAGAAAGCTGCAAACAAGAGCAAACTATGGTCTGTAGTGTAGAACTAGAAACCCTATATAATGAAATGTTAGGAACAGTGATCGAGAAGCAGTTCTACTCAAATATTTTAAAAACAATTAAAATACAGTACCCAAGAAACATGGCACAAGAGACAGAAGAGACAGGTACAAAACCTGTGTTAGGAACACAGAGTCAGAAGTGCAAAAAAAAACCAAAAAGGGAACTGATACAATGAAGTTTGGTATAATAGGTAAATAAGTATTGCAACCAAAACTAAACGATCACTTATTTTTGACAGTGAAAACACTAATTTAGTACCTTTCTAAAGGCTTTTAATCAGAGCCCTAAAACTGTGGCTGCTCTTAAATAAAAACAATCTATGTGAATGCTACACACTGAAGTACAAAGCTTAAGAATTACCCTGCAAAATTGCACTGACATAAGTTTTCCATATTTACAGTATCTAAAAGTGACAGAACACAGCATGCTAGGCCTAGCTTATGACTCTTTCCCACCAGTACTTAATCCAGGCCCAACAACCAAAAATTATTATTTCTCAACACACGTTAAGCTTGGATTGTTCAGATATATTATGACATTTAAATATTAGATTCATGCACAAACCAAGAAACTATATCTTTGACAGACAAGCGTTGACAGGATACAAACAGTGGTCTGCCCTTCAGAGGAGTGTACTTCCTTCTGAGCTTACTCCCAAGACGTACCGCTTCAATCCCACTTTATTACCTGGTTGTCAAGTCAAAATTGCAACTAAGAGTCACATTGCGCATAAATCGTTTGCTCATATTCAGAAATTTCACTCCATTTTGGAGAGTTACCTCATTAAGTGAAAGGACACGGAGTTAAAAAAAAAAGAAAACAACAAACAAAACAAAAACAAACCAAAACAAAGAAAATGGACATTCAAGTAAACAGTAACAACCAAATACTTTGAAAAGGTTTTTGTAAACTTGTCGTTCTACAGGATTTTGCAGCATTGTTAAATTCATCACTCATGAACAAGTACACGCAGGTTGCAACCCCTCACGACAACCTGTCACTTGTACGACAGAAGAGACAAGCTCGGTGAAGTGATCTACCCCTTCCCACATGCCTCGGTCAGGTCCTTGTGTGTTCAGTGTTATCATTCCCGTTCATGAAACAGAAATCACTTACAGGGATCTTTATAAAGACAGAAATGGACAGAGTCCGTTGGTTGGATAGAAAGTTAGTTAGTTATTTACATCTGCAAAGCAGTTTCACAGCAAAATAAATCTACAGAGGGCCAGCCGGGATCCACAGGACTTTGTTTTGTTCTTGATCAACAGTTGTCATAATCTGAGTGCAAATGCTTGAAAGGGCTCCTCCATGGACAATGCCTGGAGAAAAAGAAACACCCCCCAACAGCCACAAATGAGACTGGAACAAACAGTTATGACTAATTACAAAGAGAAAGTCTTCTGCATTTTTCTGCCAAGTGTTTATCAAGAGATCAGAATTAATCTACCCAATTCAGTATTTGCCAAATGCATGACTTCGTTAAAACAAGAAAAAGAATAAACAGAGCAAAGAGGTGAAGCATTCAATATACAGTTTCTTCTGCTAGCTCCTAAAACAGCCCAGAGAAGTCACAGAACTGATGGCTATAATCACCTAATGCAACTGTTTTGTTAGAGGCCTCTATGTACTATTTTCAGAGGCATCAGGTGGAAAAGTTAAAGTCTAAAGATGGTCAGAACCTGCTTTAATAAACCACCTCTGTTCAGCATGTGGCATTAAGAGTTTTATGTTTATGTGGTAATATACATAAAGACTATAGCTGTAGCAACTAGACACTATGTACAAATATTCAAGTAAATTATGAGGCATCTCACAGATCGTTGAGCTAAATAAAACAGTGGTGGTTGCTACTCCAATTCTTATTGCCAGCTACATTCAAGGAACAGAGGCCAACAGCAAACAATTCCCCGAAAATCAATTCAGAAGATAAATGAACAGCTTGCATTCTACCCTCACTAAACATAACAGTCATAAAAAGTAAAATGTCAACACTGGCACAACAGGAGAGGAGAATGTATTAGCTTTAAGACTTAAAATGTGAGGGACTTCATGACTAGAGAAGTATGTCAGCAAAGCCTCTGGCCTCAGCTACCACTAAACCTGGAAAAATATGGGAAGTCTTATAAGGTTTAAGGTATAATATCCATTTTTGAAAACAGAGAATTTGATGTCACGCAAAATACTATTTGACTCTGCAGTATATACTGCATTAATGACGTCAGTTTGGATACAGAACACAGCTACTGACAAGGTCTATGAAAGGTGACAAATGGCACTGAGGGGGTGATTCAGATTACACACTGTGCTCACAACTTGGTAAGAGGAAACAACGCCAACTTGAAAGAGTCATTAGTCAAAAAAATGTACTTCATGAATTAGTCACAGAGACTGAAAGAGTGCGTCATACAGCTTCAGGAGGAAGCTGCCATGTCCAACATGCTTATCTACAGGCTTATTTTATGCACAACATTATGATCTCCGCAAGCTTAAATGTCAATGCAGTTTGAACACCAATCCTCTCTGACTACCAGCATCTGGAAATATTGATGACAGCTGGAGTCCACTGTACTTGGCACTAACAGAAGGAGGTCCTTCCCACAGGGCATATGAGAAGACACACATCAGAGTCTCTTGGACTGAGTGCTGCTTTCACTATCAGGGTAAACGTAAAATGCAACAAATGACCGAAGGAGCAGAAGATAACACATTGTGATACAATCTGGCCATGTGTATGTCAAGTTCTGTGAAGGTTTAGTATGTACCATTTAAATGAACAGTTGCATGGCTATTAAATACCAGGTAACTGATTTTATTGAGAACATGCAGCTTCTCTCAGGATGCACTGAGGTAACTCTATATTAAACACATCCCCCTTCCCTCCTCTGCATTTGGCAGGTATGCTGCAAAATACCCCTTTAAGAATCCCACGGTTTGGGGGATGTAAAGTTTGGTATTGGCTGGTTTAATGGTGAGGTTTCTTTGTTTTGTTTTTGTTTTCATTATTAAGTTCTGTTGCCATTTATACCAATACAGCTAGAATTTTAGCCCTGCTCTTTTGAATGGATGTGGAACCACATGGAATATATACTAAAATAAGCAGAGACAGTCTTCAAACACAGTTTTCTTTCTCTGGTAAAAATGAAGTATTAAGTACAACCCAAGGCCCCATATAACATACTTTAAAAAGGCCTCTTAAGTTGAAGAACTAAAACACCAGAGCGTGAGTTTGCCAAAAGAGAAGGCAGAAGAAAAAAAAATAAAAATTATCTTTGAGGGAACAAAGGATCTTTTGAATTGCAGCATAAATTCCACTGTGTTCCTAGTTAAATGTTGATTAAATACTAACCTGTAAAGTACTTGCTATACTCTTGTTCTATTTTTTGAGCTGTCTCAAACTGTTCTTTGGAATGCTTTTGTGTAACTTTGTCCCTCAGGAAGATTGGGTCTTTTTGCTCTCTGCAAAAGAAAAAAAAGAGAAAGAAGAAAAGAAAAACCTTGTGTAAATTTTTTTTTTTTTAAGTAAACTTTGAAATCATTAAGTAGTCCTTCACATTCACACAACTGGATGTAATTTGCAAGCATACTCCTGTGCACAGAGTGCCATCTACTGTATTTTAGCAGTATCAGCACAGTTATAAGGATCCCTTCAGTGCTAAGTAATTTATTTGCTATCAGACCAAGACAGTATTCCTTGAAAGTTTCAGATACTGGGAGGTGGTTCAGGGTGAAAGAATATCGCTTTTTCCAGTTCATGTGCATTGGATCATCATCTCATATACACTCCAGTACTCCCTACAGAAAGCTGGGCTCAAGTACTGCTCTTTCAAGGGCTTGAAGTATCAAACACTGAGCAAATAAAATATTTCTATGTCATACTGTAGATGACACGTTTTTGAGATTACACTTTTTTTACTTTACAATCTGTTGGAAATAAAATAAGAAAAAATATAGAGAAATTAAAATGTTAAAAAAAAGAATATTTTTATTGTGATCAAAGCTTGTAACACTCTCATCCAAATCTGATTTGAGATGCCCAGAATGGGATTCTGTTTAAAAGGAAGCAGAATTTATAATCAACTAGTAAGGTCATATAGATAGATATCGAAGCAATATAAGCACAATTTCTTACAAAAGTGAGAAGCACAGTTTTATTTTATAAACAAAAAATCATCGCTACTAAACTAACCCAACCCTGATGTGTAGGGTTTCAGAGAATGCCAATAAAAGCTGTACTAGATCAAAAAAGCTGTTTGGAAAAACCTCTGGTGTTCATAACAGACAATGTGCCGCTGCACCTTACTTTGATGACTGCTAGAAATTCTTGCTTGTCTATTACAATTGCTCTCTGTCACTTGCAAAAAAAAGGAAATAGCTGTAATGGACATCACTCCATTTCCAACAGGGCTCAAGGCATGACAGGTCTATTTATCATTCAAGTGCATGATCCTACAGTGGTAAGGAAACACACATTGTTTTGTGTCTTCCTTCTACTTGAAAATGGTGATAACTTATATTCTTTATTAAATAGATAGTCATCAAATTTACCTATAGATCAAGAACACAAGAAGACTTCAACTTTCAAAATTAAGATAGCAAAATGTTGAAAATTTAGATAAGATCTCTGAATATAACAGTTTGCTAACATTACATGGGACATCATGTCACTTCCGGCCAAATCAATCTATCAAAATGTGTGAAGGCTTACTCAAATATTAGGGGAGGGACTGAGGTCTGTAACTCCCATGTCCTGTTCCTGGCTATATTCGAGTAGGAAATTCCCCATTATTGAAAGAGCATGACCTCAGAAGACCACAGTATATACACTCCATTGCAAAAGGGGATTTCCCCTTGCTGTTTTCACTGGAGAGTGAAGGTGGGAAAGCTGAGGTTATGAATCAGTTGGCACTGCATTCACACACTTGGCCTCTCTGAGAAGATGAAGAATAGCTCTTTGTCATGGTCACCGCTTAATCCTCAACGGATCCCACCCATATCTGTCTTGCAGTTTAATACAAAGGTGAGCAGGAAAGAACTGAGTGCTTCCTGGAGTTCAGTCTACATTGTGTGATTTCTTTCAAAAATTCACTTAATTGTCAGGCATTCAAAATGAAGTTAAGACTATTTACCTCACAGTGGTTTTTATGAGGATTAATTTCCACATTTTGAAGACATTTAAAATGACTAGGATGAAAGAAACAATAAAGGTAACAAGCTTATTTTAAGTCAAAATAAAGAACCCTGAACTATACCCCTCACATACTTACTTGATTTGTTTAGCATTTTTGTAGCGAATAAAAATTACAATAGGGTAGATATGAACACTGTGGAGCCGTTCGATGGCATGAGGAGCGATGTCAAGCAGACAATGACAATCCTAAAATCAAATGTAAGTGCAAAACAGTCATTCAGTTAAAGAGCATAAGTACACATACAAATCCCCCATTTCTTCCCCTACTTAAATCATAGCAACTCAACAGAGTTTTGCTACACATTTAGCATTTTGGGGCTACCGAGCAATTTGTACCCAAAGGATTTCTAACAAAAGGCAGAAGATGACAAACTGCAAAAATTCCATTCATAGTACCAAAAGCATGCACTGAGAGAAATAAAAGTATTTCAAAAACTAATGAAATGAAAAATCTGATTGCTATACAAGCAATACATTTTTTCCAAATTTAAATATTCATATTCATTTTCTCTTTCAGAAGTCATAAGCAAACACAAGTGCTAAAGTAGTAAGACTATGTGATTTGACAGAAAACTCTACGAAATATACAAATTTTAACTAACATCTGCCTCCAAGACTGTCAGGATGTTTATGCTCTACGTGACTGCGTTAAATAGTTTAAAACCCCTCAATTCCCATTTGGTGGGGTAAGGAGTAGAATCTATGGAACCTAAGAAAATAATTTTTAACTTTATTTAATAATATTGTAAAAGAATAGGGACATTCCTAGTTTCTAACAAAGGCAACTTTGCATAAAATAATCTTTAAACAGTTATATGCCGAAGTGAGATCACTTTTATTTTACTCAGCAGCCTGGGGAACAACTCCCTGAAAGCCTTAAAGAAGGACAACACTAACAAAATTTCCAACCCCGCTCAACATAGCATGACCACATGTTGCCAACTGTACAAAGAACTACAGCATTAAAAAGTGACTCACCTTTTCTGTTATCTCTTTTATTGAAGCTACAGTTGTCACATCAAAATGTCCACTCCTCCGTTTATAATCAATAAACAGACAATCCTTCACACCCCGTTCAATGGCTTGTTGGGAAGCTTTCATAACCTCTGTTTCATAGAACCAGAAGAGACCAAGTCTCATTACTATTCCTTAGGCACAGAACAGGGCTAACGAAACAGTGTCTGTAAATACAGATTCTTGGGGTTTTTTTTCCCCCATATTTCTGGAACACTTAGCTCACTTATATAGAAGTTACCATAATGTATTCTAAGCAAGAGTAAATTGGTTATATTTGCATACTTACCAAGAGGACATCTGCAAAATTTTCCAGGGGATTCTTTGACCAACATGTCTTTCACAGCATCAAGTAAAGGTCCTAGAATAAGGACAGGCCTAGGAGAGGTACAGTCCACTTTCTGCACACGCTGATATGCCAGATTTGCAGAATCTACACACAAAGAAGATTTACTTATTAAAGTATAAATTATTTTCCTGGCATTCTCCAGAAGAGAAGAAGAAACCTAACAGTAATTATTAAAACTATTCCCTTGCAAGGAATAAGGGCCTTGGCAAATTCAGAAAATGCTCACTGGCCATTACTGCACTTTTCTCCACTTTACAGCTCAAAACATGCTTTTCTAACTGAACCTGGTGCTTCTCCCCCACCCCCATCTTCACCCAAACTTTAAAACCAATCATTCTTTCTTTTTCCTGAAAGTGTGAACAAGACATGACATTCAGTTTCTCTGGTGAAAAAAAAACTTACTATGAAGGAAAGGCAATCCCCTCCCAAGTATAACAGAAGTACTTGCCATCCAAGAAAGGAATTGAGTCTGTACTGATTGTATCAAGAGCCAGTAAATCCTTTCCATCTTTGGAACCACTTCGTTTGTGTTTGTGCTTTCTTCTGAAAAATGACCTTCGTGCTGCTGCTGACAATGTCTTAGATGAGCTGTTTTCATCTTTAGCCTCAGACATGCTGTGTCTCCTGTAGAATTCCTGATCCATCCTATAATGAAACAAACTAAATGGTTGGTATTTAAACTTATCTTTTAAAATTTCTTTCAACAAACAGTATCACCATTGCTTCTGGAACACACTGAAAATGCTTGTCTCAAGCCTTAGCTTGAATATCTTCAGCAGAGACATTTAAACAGAAACAAACACTAGCATAAATCAAATAATAAGCATCTGAAAACCTCACACTGCCATCATTTCCTCAGGATTCTTATAATATAAATAGCAACATGGCACAAAGGGCGACTGCTCTGACAGGCAGGGCAAAATTCTCCAAGGCAGAGGCAACAATATTGCACCTACTTGCCAGTAAAGTCAGCCTTGCACAGAAGGGAAGATCCTATTCTTTCTACGAAGCTGCATTTTATACTCGTCCTTACAAATAACTTACTAGCAACTCAAAATAACAATTTTATTTTATGCAATTTTATATGAGATCAAATATTTTGGCCACATAACACAAGTAAAACGTAGTTGGTTTTACTACCCATCTTCCAGTAACAAGCCTATCACCAACATGTATGAGTCTGTATGTATATATTGTTCTTCCACACATTCCACATAGTACCAGTGTCAGGATGAATTTCAAGTTATGACATGGAGAGAAGACTATTAGAAAAAAGGAAACCAAAAAACGGGTAATATTAAAATGCAAGATATTTTAATCACTGAGCAATAACTAATGTGATTTCAGTAAAAATGTACAGATTTATGTCCTGCATAACCCTCTAACTAACTGCTCTACGAACACTAGGAGATTGTAGTGGATACACAGTTGCTGTCCAAAGACAACTAAAGATACTGATGCTTGCCAAGAACAACTGTGATATCCTTAGTTTCAAGGACATTTTTGCTGTGGTTACTCTCACTTTTGTTACTGAATTTTCTATCGCAACACTGGTCTATGTATCATTTCCATTTCTAGTTTACTTTTTAAAAGCAACTTGATAGAGAAATATATTTAATTCAGTGTTATTAAAACATGCCATCTCTAAAATGAAATGTCTAAGAGTTAGTGTCTCCCAGAAAGAACAGAAGCAAACATGTCTTTTTTACCACATCTAACTAGCAGACTTCTAAAGACTGTAAGATGAAGACTGTAACTGAGGTCACTCACATATATTTACTTGGAATCTGTCCTCTTTCCAGCTTCTGAGCATTCTCATCTAGCTGCCAAGCCATCCAGCAACCAAAGTTTCCCTGTGGCAGAGTGTCATCAACATACAAAATGTCATCCTTCTTAAAGCTTAAGTCCTGCTCTACCTCTGCCAGACGGTCATAAAGTGCTCTGGAAAGGAAAACATAAATAGGCTCTGTAACTGATCTCCATCAACTCAAGGGAAGAACATGCAGTTATTTTGAAAAAAAGTTCACAGATTAGTGGCACACTCTACATTTCAAGAGCACACAAGTTTACAGTGAAACATGCAGACTTACTATGCTACAGATTGCGTACTCGCCGTCAGAGACTAGCTGGGATAAATTGGTAAACTTTTCACTTTAAAAATGTGGTAAGATTGGGTCATCATCTCTCTCATGACGGTCAGCATATTATCCTAACAGCCTTATGCTATCATAAACAGTCACACTCAAATACCTGATATAGAACCCATCACCAGGAAGCTCTTTTATCTTATTAAACTCTTCTATTCTGTATTGAGTCTTTATTTTGATGTTTTCTCCAGGCTTCAACATTTCAAGATAAGCTTCCTCAGCAGTTTTATTTCGCATATCAATGGATCCATACTGCAAAACACAAAACACACACATTCATACCTATCTTCACAGGCAACAGAATCAGGTGAGGTTGATAAACATGCAAAATTGAGTTTGGTTTTCTCCACTGGAAGGCTCTATATGCAAGTAAACTTTGCCACTTAACTCCAGTACAGTTTGAACCTTAAGATGTCTAGCAGGAGACTGCGACATGGGAGTGGAAAACAAAACACCCAAGTGAACACAGCAGACATGTAATTACCAACTCAAGTCCTGTCAAGTAAATATTCTCATTTCAGCCACAGAAAACAAAGTCAAAGACATAGTGCATGGCTTTCCCTACTCTCATTACAATTTCACAGCGAAAGGATCAATATTGTTCATTGTTTTGCAATATCTTTCATATCCTTGCCTTTCTCCTATGTACAGCAATTGGATTCAAGGCTTCCGATTTATATGAAGAGAGCAGGTGTTGGTAATTCCAAGTGGACATACATTAGGACTCCAAACTTGTGGGCAAATTTGTGCTCTCAACAGTGGTAGCTCTCCAGGTCAACATCATCCATCTCTCCAAGCACTGCAGCCAGAATGGAGGTTATACATCCTCATCATTCTCAGCTGGGTTTTTGTGGCAGGAACTCAAGATTCACAGAACACCTCCCATTGTGAGACAGCACGATTCTTTGTACAACTCCCTCTTTATACCATCCTAGACATTTTGGCAGTATGCTGCAGACTTTTCTTAATAGCTTACCTCAAGTATCATGTCACCCAAGACTAGTCCCTCAGGTCCCTTTGCTGGGCTATCATCATCTACATCTGCAACAAAGATTCCATAGAGGTTTCCACCACATATCTGGATCCCAAGATCCACTTGGGATTTTTTAACAACAACAGTTCTAGGTTCAGGAGTCCTTTTGTTTGTGTCCACAGGGCCCCTTTAGACAGGGAGAAATAACACATGTACTTCAATTTTAAAACTTGCATTTCATACAATCAACAATCCATCTGAAGAATATATATTTACATAATTGTTATTCAAAATAGGGCATCTGCAGATAGAGTCTTATAAGACAAACCATATTCCTTGCAGACCTTCTTAACTAAATCAATCTTGGAGTAAACTTCTTCACTCCCTGCAGACCTTGTCTTTCAAAACAGTATGAAAACATGTACTTTTATCCTTGGGTTCACTGAACTTGTCTACTGATCTATTTCAACCAGACGCAGTAAGCACAGAAGTACACTAATACCCTTCACATCCACCCTGGCCATCTTTTTTTCTTAAGGCAAAAATTTTACTCTCTACCTTAAGGAATTCCGGGGACTGGTAGTTGGCGTTGTTTGTTTGGATGGTGGAGTCATTGTTCCTTCATCCTGTTCACTCACAGTATCGATTACAGAATGATTGTCAGGCGTTGCGGCTCCGCTGCCTTGAGGAGTAGAATGATTACTCACAGGTTCTAGGCGAGAACTAGGAGAAAAATAAAATAAAATAAGAGCGGTGGGTCGAGAGAGGTTCTCCTCCTCCTCTACTCTGACCTGGTGAGACCTCATCTGGAATATTGTGTTCGGTTCTGGGCCTCTCAGTTCAAAAAGGACAGGGAACTGCTTGAAAGAGTCCAGTGCAGAGCCACAGAGATGATTAAGGGAGTGGAGCATC
>WUAM01000323.1:32422436-32446621 GCA_024336885.1 Actenoides hombroni
TTTAAAAGCACAGTTGCTTGTGTAATCGAGAATGGAGCCTGACCTTTCCCAAGAGAGAGCTGTAAACCCAATTTCAAAGATTTCCTTGAAAGCCTCATTGTACTCAGAGCATTGCCATAGCTTTACTGTGGCATCTGCCAGTAATTTCAAAACCACTGCCCTGCTCCTTCCAGGAAATTCTTCAGTTTAAGAGATCATTGTACTAGCAGTACAGAAGACCTAATATTAGAATCCAAATTTCTTTTTTCTTTGCAGAACTGTGAGCGTTAAGGTAAGAAGAATGAACTACAGAAGTACAAGGACGTATCAGAAATCAAAGAGACTATGCCAAACAACCTCATCACTACGTGAGAGCCCACAGAGAAGCATGGTTTTGGTTATTAAGAAAGGGTATAAACATAAGGCAAATAAAGGTTTCTATAAATACAAACAAGGAAAAATGAAGTCCGGAACCGAAGCCAACAGATCAAAATGCAGAAATTCCTGAAGTTCAGTTATATTAATTTAGTTGCATCACTGGTTCACAGAAGCATTAATATCTTTCATTAAATTCGTAAAACCAATCACTGTCCAGTATCAAACCACATCTTCCTCTCAAGATGAAAACCTAAATCACAAGGCCATATAGTACAAATACATTGATCTTCAACATGCGTAAGCACGGTTGCAGTGTTTCTTGTAGTATAAGTTAGGCTTTCCCTCACTTTCAGGAATCCATGGAAGTTAAAAGTACAGAACTTATTCTCTTATTGGTCATATTATCCTACAACATAACTAGATGTATCACAACTATGTACATGCTATTAATGTGTACATTATTATCTATGCTCAGTCTCAGCTTCTTGAAACACTAAAAGGCTGTGAATGTGGAAAAAACCCAAACATTCTGGGGCTTTGGTCTGTGGGAGTTGTGTATTATGTCAGGGAAAACACTCTTCATATGCCCATGGATGCTCTTTAGAGTCCTTATGTATATTAGCATTCTTATAACCCCATGCAGGTAATTAGGTGAGCTTCGTACTAAGGAGGAGCGGAGAGAGGTTAAGTGGCATGTGACAGTGTCTATGCCCTTCTGTTTTGGCACTTGCATCACTTGTGGTGGCAACACCTTCTTGGTGAAGCAAGACTCCCAGATATCTGCATCCAGTGAACAATGCTGCCAGCCCAAAGCTCTGTCTCAAAGTCTCACAAGGTCTGCAATTGTAGGATCATGCATAAAAAGTTACCTTATGTTGTGCTGAACACCTTTTAGAAATTATATCCTCTTATTGAATTGGTTTTTTTGTATTTAAATAAAAATATATATGCTGATGTGCTCACCACCCACTGAGAAGGGAATGTAGAACACTAAGCCTGAGGTTTAATAAAACTTTGGTTCTATTTGACTCCTGTGTCTGCAAATAAGAATAAACATGGATTGAAAGGAAGAACATCCCTTTCTCACACAGGTTAAAATTCCTCATATAATTCCAAAACCCTAACTGGGAAATCCTTTTCTCAAGAAAAAGCATAGTTTCTCCAAATAAAAATCCTCAGCACACCTTCTATGACTTTGCAGAGAATCTTATATAGAAATGTCAAGATAGTGTACATGAAACAAAAATCTAATATAAAAATTGCACCAAGATAAGATACACTACTGAAAAGTTTTAGAAAAAAGTTAGAAAGTATTTGTGATTTTACCACAGAAAAAAATAAGATGCTACATTAGAATTGTTACTGCCTCCACAGAATACCAGAAAGGTATCAAAATCTGATTATACCTTCGAAGAGAGGTCGAATACTGCTGTTGAAAATGTATTGCTGTGTCCCTTTGCTTCATTAACATGTCAATCTGTTTCTGAAGGCGTCTGTTCTCCTCCTCAGCCTGTTCTAGGCGGCTCAGATCGGTATTGTGAGTTGCGATCTTCTCATTGTAACGTTTCCTTAGGGCATCATAATCCTTTTTCACACCCTCTAGCTTATCCATTGCTGTATCATAAAGTTTATTTAATATCTCTGATGATCCATTTTGCTTCATAACCTAAAAAAGTCAGAAACTGTATTAATAAACTCAGATTTTAATCGGTCCAGTAAATTTGATTTCAAATACACCTAAGAAACAATATTAGAACAAAAATGTATTAACCCATTTCAATAATATTCTTTTTAATGACTAAGGGAACACTGAGACCCTTCTAAGCATTACTGTTACTCTAAGCATTACTACATCTGCTTAAGGTTAAGTGGAGTAAAAAAAAAATAAACAAATCTATCACAACTTAGAGTGCACAACTTCATGAAAATTTCTTTCTAATGGTAACTGCTATGAACAGCTATTAAAGTTTTCAAAGTACTTTGTAGTTTTAGCAAGAAGTAATCGGCTTTATGACCAAGAGGATAGCAGCAATTTAAGAAATAACCAGGAGGTGGCATTCCTGACAGGCTGCCTGGTATCTTCCACAACATCATTTAAAACTTCAACAGAATAAAACCTACCCTCAATATATTCTATACGCAGGCACGTATTTCAATGTTCACACAATATTTCATCTGAGAAGTACCCACAGAGGCTTGTGTTTCAAAAGATATCCATAAAATATGAACACTTAAACATGAATGAAGTCTGACATGAATCTCAGTTTCAAATTAACTTCCAATGACTTATTTGTTGCAAACAGCAATGTTGGTGATAAATGACCAACAACAAACAACAACAGAAAACCACTAATGAGCTTCAGCAAATCTAGTCCTTCTTTCTTCTCAAAGGTAAAAAAAAATAAGCCTGAAAGGAGGCCTTATCTTTCCCCCTACCCCAACCCAGCCACTTTGGGGTTTTTTTAGTGCTATGCTCGTTGCTTCCTCTTTTGTCTTTTAAACTGAAATTTGGCCATGGTGGAGTGGTGGGAAGAAACAGGAATGCACTATACACAGAGAGGCCAGGAATTTATAAAATCTTAACATTAGCCTTAAAAAGGTACATCCCTAACTATCTAAAAGTAAAAAGCATTAAAAAATTAGAAGAAAAAACCAAAACCAAGCCAAACAGAAAACATGAGCTCTATAAAAAGCTGAAACCAAACACACAGCAAATACCCTACAGACACAAATTGGCTCATCTTACTCTGAATATAAGACACAAAAGAAGGAATGGTTCCTGAACACAGAAGAACCTGGATGCCTGCAGACCAAGAGGAAAGACGACGGAAAGAAACTGCCCGCTCTTTGCCCCATCGACTACTGTCACTGTCAGGAAACTACTCTCTCTGTGGGCAAGATAAGACAGATAAAGTTATTCAATCTGACACTGTTCTCCTTTAAATAACCAAGATATGTAAAGGCAGCGAGTTACTGTTCATACAGTGGTGATGTAACAAGGCTGCACTTTGGTAAGAGTGCCACTGACGTGGCAATTTCCACATACACCTCTATCCTCAGTGGATTCAGCAGCATAACCTGCACAGAGTTGGACCCGTGACTAGCTAGCATGCCTGAGTGAACCAGTTCACATGAGTTGGATATGTGGTCAACTGTAAGCATATGTAAATACATGTTGATTTAAACCCACTCAAGAGAACCACAGTCCTGAAGACTACTTCCTGAAGCATTTTGAGAACAAAGTATTTGAGAATTCAAACAGAAACAAACCACCTCTCACTGTCTAAAGTATATATGGAATGTCTTTTAGCTGAAAACACACGAGATAATTGAAGAAAAGAAGGACAAATATACCAGAAATGGCATGAAATTCAGCATAAACTTGCTAACAGAGATTTTTGATGGAGAAAGACAGCAATGCCTAAACAGGAAGCACTGTAATGAGGAAGGTGTCTCATTCAAAATCCCAATCTGAGAAAAAGTAAATAGTCCCAGCTGGATCAAGGAAGACAGTCATGGCAACGAGAAACTCCATATGCAAGCAGCAGAAACTTAAGTTGGTCATCTGCGGTGCAGCAAATCCATGACAATCCCACACGAAGAGTAACTAGAACAAGTCTTTGCTCTGAGGCCACCAAGATGCATTTTGCTGTGGCCTGCCAACAAAACTCATCAGAGGGATTAGAGTTAGACTAAGTCAGACGAGAAATGACACAGACAAGACTCTTGGCACTCCTTCAAGATACCACGATTCACTCTGACATGCTGCAAAATGGAGTTAACTTCCTCGCTGAGGATCACATACGTTGCTTTTTTTGAAGGTTTAATCATGATGTTGACACAAAACAGAAGAATTTCTTTAAATAAATACTAATAATGATACTTCAGCCATCTCCTGTGCTGTCAGATAATTTGAAGCTCTAGGACAGAACCTCCAAATACAATAGCCTTCTCTTGGAGATTTTAGATCCCTGTTTTGAAAGCTGGGAAACCAAGACACAGAACCACCAAGTGATTTGCCCTGGTTTACACAACAAACTACTTCTGCTATCTTCTGAACCAAGCCAATAAACCATTTCACAGCAGAGCTCTCAAGATGGTGTTAGAGGAAATGATAAAAAGGAAATACCCTAGCAAATAATTATTTTTGTTTGCATAGGCTTTGCTTCTGAAACCCAGTGTTTGATTTGGAAATTTGCCTTGAGAATCAGCCTACACACAGTTAACCGAGATACTCTGTTTAGCCATTCCACAGGCTACTCTAACTATTCTAACTGAATGATCAGACTTTTCCAGAGGTGAACCACGGACCTCATATGACCATATTGATCCTTCGTATTACTCTTAATTTTCTTTCTTCATATTATGTGAACAACATTGGCCTGGAGAGAGCCCGTTATATATGATCCTGAAACGTCATCCTCTTCCAGTCCCGAAAAGCTTGTCTTTCTTTGTTTCAAGTTCAAAAACATTAATCAGCCTGTAGCTTTGTTCTCACTGAACAGCATCTGCAAGCCTAAATAACCAGACTTAGCTGTCATTCCCCTAACCTTTACAGTGTCATTAGAATAATAAATAAATAAAACAACCAAAAAAACCCAACAAACAGAACTATCTCCATGGCTCTTTTTTTATTGTTGGGTTTTTCCCCCCCCCGTGTTCTAAAGAACAAACATGGCATGCAAGCTTAAAGCTAGCCCTGTCCCATAAAGTATGCTTGGGAAACAGCTGTCTTTTTAGTCACTTTTGTAACTTCAGGTTAGGTTTTTGATGCCTCTCTACCCACGTAAAAAAAATAACATGCACACACAATCATCTTCATGTACTATTTTTTTACCTCTGCATCTAAATTTATTAATGCCTCCTAATATTCTATATCCCTCATTCCTTTTTTCACCTAGATACAGAAAAATCAATTACTATCCAGGACCTAATTTTCTCCTATACTATACTATAAAATGTAACGCGGATGGTTTAGAATCTGTAACTTTTAGAAGGCAGCAACTTCACCCATTCGCTTTTATTGACTTGTCCAAGAAACAATTCCTGACCTCTTCCAGCACGTACGCTACAAGCTGCAGCTTACCTGCTGCTGCTGGCTGCGCAGGTCCGTTATCTCTTTCTGATCCTCATCGTGAAGTCTCTTCATCTCCTCACACGACTGCTGGAGATGATTGTGTTCTCGCACCAACTGCGTGTTTTTCCTCTTCAAGGTATCCATGTCCTCCTTCAGCTGTGACTGGTCACTCAACAGCCGACTGTGCAATGTGCTGTCACAGCACATAAAAAACGCTTTTAGAGGCCAACTTGCAAGGACAAAGTCCTGGACTAATTAATTTCATGCATGAGCTTTCTATCAAGAAAGCAGGTCAAACAGATACAATTCTGTGTATTTGAGTATTTTAAGCACCAGTGGAAAAAAAAAAAAAGATCATAAACAGGAACATAAGTATGAAGATATGCAAAAGCACACAGTACTCTTAAAATGCATCATGAGAGATGATGGATTTATTCCACCCAGCAATGCCATTTCATAGCCCTTTTAAAAGGAAGCATAGAGAGAAACTGAAATGGTTTAATGTGAACATAAGATGATCCTGGAGATAACAGCCATTATCCCACGAATCACCTCCACTTCCTCCTGGGCCCCTCAGCTAAGCAGCAGCTAAACAAAATAGATACAGAAAACTACAAAAACCTCCTTGTATGCTTTTTTTTAATAAAGCAAAACAAACATACAAAAAACCACTAAAAATCCAAATGCACAACAAAAACCTGCAACCAACAAAAACACACTATGTGTGTTTCAACTGCATTCAAGCAAGTAAAAAGCTATCAAAGTTACTCCAAACTTAATTATGCAAGCCATAATTATTGAAAGAAATACACTCTCACTTAACAATTAAGCAAGTGAGAGCCCCATGAGAAGGATATAATTCAGATTATAGCACAAGGTAGCAGTCCAAAATTAGATCAGACCACTGCTGAACAAGAGAAGAAACATCAGCTGAATAAATTTTACTACTGCAGATCAAATAAAGACTGTCATTTGGAGACTGACAAGTATTTCTGCTGTTGAAACAGAATGATTCAAACTGAATTCTCACACCTGTTGGTAAAATGGTTAAAGTCACAGAATCTTCCAAGTTGGAAAAGACCTCCAATGTCAAGTCCAACCATCCACCTAACACTATTACAACCACTAAACCACATCCTGAAGTGCCACGTCCACAAGTTTTTTTTAAACACCTCCAAGGATGGTAACTCCACCACCTCCCTAGGCAGCCTGTTCCAACGTCTCACCAAGAAATACAAGTCCATACTTACATTAAAAAATAACAAAAACCAACAAACAAACAAAACCACCACATAACACATAGCAATGAATAGAAGCAATTTATATATTCAAATCCTGTGTATTCCTTCCTTAAGAAGAGAATGACCCAAAGCATTAAAAAAAAAGTTTTCTTAAAATTAGAATAACCTGCTAAAAAAGCCTTTGACAAAATATATTCACACAATTAAACCTACATAATCTTTATGAGTAGGTTATTAACCTCCTGTTATTCAACTTGTGTTGGCAATAAATTCTTTGGAATGGCAACTTTTAAAAAATAATTACATGGCATTTTAAGAATTAATGCAGAAGACAGTAACATTTGAATAGCATATTTAACTCAGTTCCTTTCTTTACCCTGAGAATTACTCATAGGATGAACAGGAATTGAGTGCATGGCTTCCAACATGAGTTGTCATATTTTGGGCACCTAAGCTCAGTGAGTTTCAGACTCCCTGCAGTTTTAAGTAGGAAACTGAATTACTGGAATCCAAGTAATTACGTCCTTATCGTAAAAAAAATTACCTCTGAATCAACTAAAATTTGCTATGCTTTCTTCTGACCACATAATCTTAGTCTATGTAAGTGCAAACACAAAAGTTTGAAGTTGTATATACACATCACTTTGGGAAGCGTTAAATGTTGGTCTCTGAGGAATATGCCTATATTCTTGGTATGCTTTGAGTAATTCAATTACTCTGTCTTTTAAAACTCAGATTTTTTTCTCATGATATGAGAGGGTAAATCTTTTATACTACCACGAAAATTCTGAAATAAACAGTGTGACACAGTGTGGTTTCAGTGACTACAGAACTTCTACGTAAGGTGAGCAAAACACTCAATTTTTAGGATATAGAATACAAGCATCTCACATCAACACTGTATGGACACAGGTAATTTGACTGGAAAAAATCCATCTACTATGTACAGAACACTAACGCTTTGTACAGAATTAGCGAGCAAATTAAAGTACTTGAAAATCCTCAAATGAAACTAGGAGTAAAGTTCTTTGTAAAGAAGCCACAAAACTTGCTATATCTGCACCTGTCAACAACCTTTAATACTATTTTCAGGTTTTGGAAGAACGTAAGGAAATGATGCTTATCTTCAAAGGCTTGAGGAGTTGTGGGTGAAAGTGCTATGTAAGAACTAAAAGCCTCCAATAAAAACAAATGCTGCCATTAAATATTAGTCATACTTCATAGTGTAGATTTAAGTGAAAAACTTCAAACCAAGACATTATCTGCATTTCTATTTCTGAGCTGTTGTACTTGCAGCAAAGAAAACATGTTCTTACTTGCATCAACAGCTGAATTTTAAACAGAAATACACGGTAGAAATATTTCCTTTCTCCCTGTTTTATTGCATTTTCATAAAAGCTTTTAATTGGTCTAAACCAGTATTAAAACTTACACAAATCGGCACAAGAGTTATCACAACCTATTTTAAAAAGAAGAGTAAGAAATCACATTCTCTTAAATTACACTGTGCTTTCCAGCCTGACAGTAAGACTACTGGGTAGTCATTGCAAGTCAGTAACTAGGCTTTCCTTGTCAGTGTTCCATCAAGACATCAGGGATTCCAATCTCAAATTCTTTTAAGTAAAGAAACCAATCCATACTTTATCATTTTAAATAGGCCAGAAATGTTTTACCTGATATAGGCAAACACTAATCTTGTAATTGAAGTGGAAAAGCAGAATTAAAAAAAATAGTGTTTTAGGTATGACATATTAGATATGATAAATCACTATATTGATATATTGAATATTATAATAATATTATTATATGCAACAACACACAACTGTTACCTTGTACAGCTTTACTAATACTTACTGATAAAAATCCGCCTCTTTTGCTGCTTCTTCACACCTTTTTAGTGTCTTGGTGTGCTGATTCTGCAGAGACTGTAGGTCTGACATGGCCTTCATGCACTGAATCTTCAGTCTTTCATAATCATGGTTTGGTTTTGGACTAGGCCTAGCATGGAAAAAGGATATGATGTCAAACATCAGCTACTACAAGAATGAAAAGTCTAGGAAATTACTATCCAATAAAGAAAACAGTATCACACGACTGCTGATACATAGGTTACATTATGCTTTAATTTAAATAGTGACCACTTCACGTTAAGATGCAACAGCAAATAAAAATTCACTGCCTTAAACCCATGGTAGTTTCATACTGAGATGTAATATCTAATAATGGGATAATTCTGCCTATCACTAACGCAGCCAGAAATAGTACTGAGCATGCACGTACCTCTTTTCTCAGCAACAGTATTATCACAGAGCAGAACTGTCACTTGATACAAGAACAAGTCAATCACAGTACACTTGGCTTTCCTGTGCTACCCTGTCTAAACTCTCAAAGAAAAAGCACAGAGCTGCAGTGAGAGTGGGGCTCAAAAGAGGCTGCCAAAGTCAACTGGGAGTGCATGGAGACCTGGGTAGGGAAAACTTCTCATCCGGGCAGCATCTGGAGGATCTTGCCTACAGCTCCCTAGGAAAGCCAGGGTTCGGGCTGCGAGAAAGACTTCCAATGGGACACCAAATGCATGCATCTGTGCTGGTACAATTTGATCAGCCTCACTATTTCAGCATTGAACTTCAATATTTTGACCAAGGTCGCCTGCTGAACTACATAACTGATTGAGTGTTACCATGTTCTTTTAAACTACTATAAAAGAATGAGAACACATCACAATCTGCCTCGATAACCCAAATTTTGTTCAAATAATTACTAGGACTCTCCAACCTAATATTATCTCCAATAAGCAATTTTCGTTAAGATGAGCAAAATGAAAGCATAAGTCAGTCAAAACAAAATTTCTGAGTGAATTTGTTAGTTTGTTTTAGTGTATCGGGATGACTGGGAGGGGAGACATTTCTAAAATAGTCCACCTTGTCAAGCAATTGACCAACATAGATTAGGTCCAGAACGTGTGATCCTTGCACATGATTACCTTTATTTACTAGAAAAATTACAAACCATGCTAGAAACTAAATTACCAGGATTATGCCTTCTTGTTTCAAAGCACTAAAGTTCCAACAGAGACTCTAAACTGAACTGTTTCTCCTGTTAACAATCACACAAATTTTTGCAGCACTGAATTCTAGTTTCAAAATGAAGTTTCTGAGAGCTGTCCCCACCTCTTAAAACTCCCCAAGCAATGCAAAAAAAACCCCAACAAATAAACAAAAACACCACGACCAAAAAAACCACCTCTGCTTATTCTCATATCAGATTTGCTCCGTTGCTGCACAGATCATCCCTTTCTCCTTCCCAAAAGGCTTCACTATAAGCACAGCCTGAAAAGCAATCAGAACTCTGCTTCATACAAAAAAAAGCAACATGGATTCTGGAACTGAAATGCAGTTGGCAAGTGAATCAAAATGAAAATGGCTTTACACTACTGCAGCGGTGAGAATTATTTAAATAAATTAAAAAAAAATAAAAAGAAAAAAATAAAAAGAAAAAAAGAAATGCCAGCCATATCCGATCCAGACTTTTAGGGAGTGTGTGTATGATATGAAGGCGGTTTTTAGCAACCAACTGAGTCTGGGTTGCTGAATAGTAAGGCCTTTAATTGTAATTCCTCTTTTTCTCCTTTTCTTGGGGAAAACATAACCAAAAAACCCCCAAAACAACCCTTCTTTGACTGACAGACTCCAGCGATAATTAGAAACCTAATTAATATAACATAACCAAACATACACGTCTCATCTACGTGGATGTCTTTTAAGGGATTTTTAATTCACTGTTTAGGAGGGTCAAAAGAAGTAGTACATCAGTTCCTACAGTGTTACAGATCATTATCACAACTACTGCAATGTTATTCTTTTAAAATACAACCCTAGTTAGCGTAAGTAAAACTCATTTTGAAATGTCACACCCTTGATAGAATCATTAAAAAGCCAAGTATTGATTTAAATTAGACTGCAGGGTGAAATTATTGAAAATAGACACCATCTGTCCACCCTAGTCATTAAAACAACATTAACAGAAGCACAGTTTAATTCTCATTTGAAGCGTTAAGCTTACTGAGACTGATTAACACATGCTCGTGTTAAGCTTGTAACCACAAATTAATATTCATGCAAAAGATTTCAGTGTATGAATTTTTACAAAAGGATAACTGATAGGTCAGTCTCAAAGCTATGGTGAGAACTCGGTCCACAAGTCTAACATCAGCCACATGTAGTTCATATACTGCTACAGTAGCACTAGCAAAACACAAACAAATCCTATAAAAAGGAGGATACCGTGTAGGTAGCTACAGAAGTGAGCCTACCTTCACAGTGAGGATGGAACAAGAATGCCACCAGTAACATCCTGCTTTCTAGATCATTTACATGAAATAAAAAACATCTGGATAGCCGAGGTCATATGCTCCACAGTGCTGTTCTAAGGGTTTATGGCTCAGCAAGAAAGAAAGGGATATGCACAGGTGGAAAATTGGTCACAAGTCAAAAATCAAAACTATTGCAAGAAAGCAGTCCATTCAAAAGTGGTTGACTCTTGTTTAAGTAAGACCACCATTTTATGCTAAAATGCCTCACAATATACAGAAAACTATGATTTCAATAAAGGAGATGTCAGAGTTATTATTCCAGAAGCATTGGCCAAAAGGTTAACAAATTTTAAATGCTAGTGTCAAGTTCCAACTGATATTCATATAACTCAAAAACCTCTTTCTACTCCAGGGGAATTACCCTAAGTATAAACGAAGGCCACAATGAGACTGACATTTACATGTATCTCATGCCAGCATCAAAGCCAATGACAACTGCAGATCCAACTTTGTGGGCAATGTCTACCCAACAACTTGAAAATGTTATCGTTTGCTATTCCAATTACAATAACAACAATTAGAGATTACACATAATTACGTGATCAAATCTTTGCTGCATACAGTCACTGTCAAGTGACACAACAAACAAGCACAGCATGAGCAATCCTCCTCCTGTCCAGCAGGATGATACACGTTCATCTGATTCAGCACATCACAATCCACTTCTGTGGCTCCTCTTCCACTGCTTTAGACTTAGTCAACACTCACTTTGGAAAACAGCTCTCAGATTGGCACCTGCCAGCCTTCACAGCCAGCACTGCACAGCCTACCAGTGTGTTGCGAGCTGCAACTGTTTTGAAGCACACCATTCTAACACATCAAGGTTTGCTGCTACACCACCTGCGTTTGGTATGGCCATGGTTAAGGCAGCACACACAGCCAGGAAAGCAAAAGCCCTTTCTGGGTAGCAGAAATCACGATCCAAACAATAATCTTAGAGCTTTCACACTTCAGCGTAACAGCTTGCAGTGTCTGGGCTTTGATTCCAGAAAAGGCCAAAAATCGGGTTTATGTAAGGAAAGAATGCAAAACAAAGAAAAAAAAAACAACCAAAAAAACCCCAAATCCAATCAAAACCAAACCAAAACAAAACAATAGATATCTTTCAGAAAACATAAGATGCATCTGTGGATGGGAGGAGCAGCTGCTTTTATACTGAAGGAAAACAATGTCTATTAATAATCTTCATTCGTTTCCCACTTTTTGAATATTTGTTTGTAAGGCAGCATCCTCCATCTAACGCATACGGCCCAAGTACTGTCCAAAAGCAATGTTTATTTTGATGAGTTGTTCTTTAACATGTAAACACTTATATTTTCCACAACATACAAATTCTACATTGGTAGCAGAAGACTGATTTGACAATTAAAGAGAAATAAAAAATGGGGCAGTCTAGAGGACAGCTTATCAGAACTTTATTAATAGCATCCTGGATTATGGAGAACATTATTGTAAGCTATAAAATCCTCAGTGCCTAAGCTCTAATGACTTTAAATTAGAAATCCCCATGTATAAATAACTGGAAGCTATGCAAAAGATGATGACATTTGACAACCTATTCCTCTCCCACCATCCAAACACTTGAAGACCCTTAGATGGAACACATTGCTCTTAAAGTAGCTCTCAAAACTCATGGGGGGAGGAAGGGAGCATTAAGATGACTAGCTAAGGAGTGAAAAGAAATGCCTAGATTCTCTCAGTTGACTGGTTCAAATCTTTACCTATCTCATAAGGACAAAAAGTTTAATTAACCACTTGACCACATACAAACAGAACTGCTAAGGAATAGATACAAACAACAACAATAAAAAACTGAAGCTAGAGAAGCTATGCATCATGGCAACACCTCCCAGAAAAACCTATTCTTTGCTCTTAATTCAGATTCTGTGACAGTCATTATTTCCAAGGTTCAAAAAACTTCTCTTACATGTGCTTACTGCAGGCAAAAAGTACATGCTCAGTGTGGCCAGGTCACATTTATAAATATTATTAGATCTTTAACCCTCTAAAATAAATCAATTCTGTTTCCTACCCAGTAAAACTCTTATCTACAATTAACTCGTACTCTCTCCGAGTACTATCTTCCTCATTACTTACTTAACCTCAAATTAGAATGAGTTGCATAAGGCTGCTGGCCATTAACTGACTTGGAACACATGTCATTTTAATTTGACAGCACCAATAACTTCTCAGTGTAGGGCAGTTCCTTACTCTTAATATGTTAATATTATGCAGTCCCCCAATACATGTATAGAAGAAACTATAATTCCCAAAAAAACACCTACTCCCCTCAAAAGAAGTCCAAACTTCTCTCTCTCCTTGCAGAAGCACAGGAATAGCTGAGGGGTCCCCGTGTCCGTCCCCCGTTCCCCCCCCCCCAGTTTCTGTCCTCCACCCAAATACTCAGAGCTATTTCCCCTTCTCTCTTGCTTTCAAACCAGCAAATGCTTCAGCCACTGTCTTCTTTCTCTTCTCACAACATAACCCAAGAAGCCTAAACAAATTGTTTCCTCTCTTCTCTCAAGGTAGAGATGAGCCCTGCTCCCCTCATTCCCACAACAAAATTGCTGAAGAAAGTGGGAACAGGCAGCTCTGAAACCTGGATGTGGTCCCATATGTACACACACATCACTAGGATGCAAGTAGGTTACAAGCAACACATATACATTTCAATATCCTTCCTGCTTGACAGGCAAGCAGGAGTCAGGATATTTGAAAACACTACTGAGGACTAAATTAAAATGTTTTGGGTTTTGGTTTTGTTTTTTTTTTACCTGCAGTCATCAAAAGTTGATCCAGGAGATGAAAGTGCGAGTCGCTTGCGCAGCTCATCCCTCTCTCGAGTTACCTGTCGGAGCTGATACAATATTGTCTCCAGCTTCTCACTCATCTGTCTAGTGTCTATTACAGGTGGTGGAGATGATGCTTTACCAGTCGTACCTGACCAAGACAGAAATAATTGGCAGTCAGAGAACTCCTCAAAAAAGCAATACAACTTGACTGAGAGCTTAACAGTAATTTTTAAGAATGGTGTAGTTTTGGTTGCAGAATCCAGTTCAAAAATGAAACAAGTCATAGTTTTCATCAGTAAGTTGACAAAAGAGTAACTCCAGTCAGATTCTGTGCTAGTAGAAAAGCTGTATGTGTGTTGCAAGTGAAGTTTGCACAAGTAGGTTCTTTGCTTACTCATGCACTTACAAGCTGCCTAAAAGGCAATTTTGCAGTCACAGTTGCAAAGACCTCAGAAACTACCACAGCGACAGAAGTCACAGGTGTAAAGTTGTTTCCAGTAAAGAACCATATTTTTCCTTCTAATAAAAAATTAAAAAAGTAAATTCCACTTACATGAACTTACCCCAGAGTCAGCAGAGAAACTGGTAGAGCACAGGGGCTCTTTTCCTCTTCCTTTATCTAGCAGCACAGACATATATTCTGCTATGTGCTCCTGCCAACATTTATTTTTAACACAATCCTATGCTTTCACACATCACAATTTATCAGTTCAGTGTATGAAGTAAAAGATTTGACTTGCCAGCAAACCATGAGCAAGGCGCTTCATTTTTAGCATGGGCTAAAATGAGCACATTACAATCACTGCAAGTGGCCGAGACATCAAATTTCCTCTAAGGGGCAGTCATACATTGAAGAGCTTTGGGAGATCTTTTAATTCTCAGCTTTCTGAATATCAGAGATTAAAGATGATGCCTACTGTCTTCTCAGACAGCTACACCAATACAAAGAGGTTGTCCTCCACCTGAGAGATGAGAGCCCAGTATATTGTTTCACAACATGCTGGTAATTAATTCAACTGTAATTTCAGTCCTGCTCATTCTAATGCCAGACACATAAGAGCAAACTCAAAGATGAGAAAGCTGAAGGTCTACATGTATACAGAAAATTACTATTTGCTATCCCAAAGAGAAAATCTAAAAATAAGTTTGCATAATTATATTTACATATGTATTAACTTGGTAGGATGTACCTTTATTACAACTTTTTTTTTTAAATGGAGAAACAAAAGATACAATAGTAAAATAATGATCACCGTTTTTTCAAAGACAATTTCAAACACAGTTATTTCATCTGATCAAATGTTAATGAGTTTCAAAGATTGCCTTTTTGGAAGGTATTGCAGAGTGGGGAAATTTTTAAGTAGAATTACCTGTGCTTTAAAGTTCCCCCACAAAAATAACTGCACAGTCAGGGCTACCATACATACAGCATCTAGAATAATAGATCCCTGTTGCTGCTCCTTTCAGCTGTTACTGGAAATCTCTAATAAGAATTTATGAGCACAGCCTGTTCGTTTAATCTAACTACTGCATAATAATGTATGTAAATGCTCTAATAGGGAACTGAAAAAAAAAAAATTGCAGAAGAGCCTGCATTCTGTAGAAAGACACAAATGCACATCACTCAAAAGAATTCTCAATGGAGGCCGCATTTGGGCATTCTCCTACCACTGTTCACTTCTGCATTCAGATAGAGTCCCTTAATCCTTAATGACTAAGGATCTCACACTTGGAAAATGCAGTTCTCCTTTCTTTTTCTAAAATAAGAACTATTCCACATAATTTTTTTACACAAGATTATACAGAAACCAGTAATAATACAAATACATTATCCCCTATGATATAGGGAATAAATGGGGTGGAGGGGGGTATCAAACGGACAGACGGTCAGAATCTGTATTCATTTGGAATAATTCAGACCCATAAATGAGCAGGCAATTTCATTAACAAGTGAAAAGGCAAAGGGAGATAAACCTAATTCAGGTACTGACAGGCTGCATGGTCTTGGGTAAATCCAGTGGCAACCTGCACATCATCTCACATAAACTGACACAAGAGGATATGTATAACACTGAAAAAGTCCCCTTCTCATCCTTACACAGAAGTTCAAAACTTATCTGTCATGCTGGGGCTGCTTATGAGCAAACCAGACTAACAGGATGCAAAGGGCACAAGAGGAAGGCGGCGATAAATCAGGAAGGCTGGTGTGCTTTACATGAAGGAAAGGGCATTGCATTAACACCACACTACCAC
The DNA here is from genome assembly GCA_024336885.1 of Actenoides hombroni. Classification (NCBI taxonomy): domain Eukaryota; kingdom Metazoa; phylum Chordata; class Aves; order Coraciiformes; family Alcedinidae; genus Actenoides; species Actenoides hombroni. Next base: position 32,438,529 of record WUAM01000323.1, read on the forward strand.
TAATATCAATGTTAACCCCAGCAGCAGTCCCACAGACAATGTTCGCTACACAAGTCCTACACCAGCATTCAACAACTGCTCCAGGAATCTAAAACATAGTAAAAGTGAAGCAAGAGTTATACCTCTGCTCCTCCACCTCTTTCCCCCATCCAGCTTCGACAGCATCCCCACAAAAATCTTCTTCAGGCGAGAACAACATTTGTGCACGCAATCCCCAAAAAGTGCCAAACAAGACAAGACTGCTTTAAATAAAGACAGGGTAATTATTCTTAGGAAAGAAGCTCTCTCAACTAATGTAAAGCCATTTGCCTTAGTACCAGAAAAGGTTATTTTTCAACTTGCCAGTTTAAAAAAAGCACATCAACAAATATTTCCCTCTCAAATGCAATGATATTGTTGTCAATGTGTAATACCAGCCAAGACATGTACAGCTTTTTAGTGCTGTAAAAACACATATCAACACGATCTAGATAATCCTCCTCTTATCCTTAAAAGAAGTCCAAAAAGTTGATCTTTGCTTGCTTTCCTAACAACCTTACATTTTCAATAGCTGTACAAAAGATCTCATAAAAGTTAAATCAGATTTGCGTATGCCAAAAAAACCAAACATCACAACACACACACAGTGAACTCCTCTTGGATCAGAAAAATTCAATACTCTTCATTTCCTTTAAAGGAGCTTTTATAGCTAAATGCTCAAAGCCTTTTATTGCATCTGACATCCTGATGCAGAAGGAAAGTGACCTGCGCTTTCAGCTTTGTATTCTTTTTCCATCTGACTGCATATTCTACACAGCAGTACTTCCTTTCTGCACTTCAACCAGTCAAACAGGTCTTAAAATGTACAAGCCTAAAGGCTGTACCTCCATTATCCAAATCATGCCACCCTTCAGTAACTCACCCCCTTTCTCAGACAACCTGGATTTGTGAAAATGTATTTACTGCATGTCCTGCTGAGTGCAACTCATTCATCTGCTTCAGTAAGCCTCACGACTCACTTTTCATTTGAGATGCACTTGGGCTCCAAGAACCCAACCATATGGAAGTCAGTTCCCTGGCCAGCCTCCAGGTAAGCGATGCTCCACCAGCTCCTGCAACAGTCAACACCAAGGATGCATCATGCAGGCAAAACACATTTTGCCCATAATGCAGCAGAGGCATTAAGTCCTGAGTATGTGCTATCTTCATCTAAAGTAAGATTTCGCAGGATTTTCATCATATATTGCATAAAAGAAAACCCATAAAACAGAAGCTGGAGCAAACTTACCTTCCATAACTATAGTCCAAATTCTGGACTTAAGAGAAACCACAAAGATGCGAGTATTGCACTAAATATCAAACACAAGCCTCGATGATTAATCATCAATGACTAAAGAGGTAACACAGCCACACAGAAACGACTGCTCAGCTATCTCCCTGTTTGGGGATGAGGTGGCACACTTTTTGAAGAATAAAATTACCTTAAGAGAAACAGGGCTGGAAAACTTGTTAGCCCGACCAAGATGTACCATACTGCCAAATCAACATAATGTCGAGGGGAAAAAATGGCTGTTAATACACAAATAGCTACTTAAAAAAAATACCATTAATATATTTTGAATTATAATAAACTCATTACTCTTTGAGAAATACACTTTTATGACAGATTCAACTAATGCAAAAAGCAATCTGTCACAAGCTAACAGAATGGTTTAAACTCGCAAATTTGTGCCAATTCTTGCTTGCAAACAAGCAGGAGATGCTACAGCCAAGCCTTTTCCACTGCTTTCTTTAATAAAAACTAAAATCAGCAGGAATGTTCAGAACATTATTGCTTTATGAACTTGTAAATAATGACAGAAAACACGACATGTTAAATAAAGACTTGCAAGATGTATTGCAAAGTATGACCAACAGGGTTTCTCCCCAAGCCCAGGAAGGAAGGGGGAGTAAAGACTGATGCCTGCTGTAGGAAAATGTGTGCTAAAATATTTACTTATTTTCAATAATTTATGAGAACTAGAACAGGATTACATATCAGAAGTTATTGTTTAGGTACATTTCTTCAGATGTATCTTTTTAAGTGGTCTTGAAATAGCAGGAAGCAGAGAACAGGACTGCATGCAGGTGAAATAAAACATCAGTAAAAACAAAGAGCAGCACATTGAAGAAAGGAAACTGAAAGATAAAATATCAAACTGTGAAACAGTTTCAGCTGACAGACAGAAAACCTCCTAGGTTATGAAAGCTGTAAGTATCATGTAACATGCAAGAACAAAAGAATGGGTAGCACTTCAGTATTTATTTTAAAGCAGAACGCAACAAGCTAAACAAGCCCATCAGCATGTAAAACAAACTTTCCACTTCAGTCAAAGACTTCAGAAAGAACTGAACATTGGTTCAATATGAAAGAAAATCTACAAACCAATACCTAAGAATGGCAAGGAGAAGAGAAAAAATGGGCAGATATGTCAATTCAAAAAGTCCTTCCAGAATTTTGCTGAGCTAAAATACAATAGAGAGTAAAACCTCTTACCATGACCAAGGAAAATAGAGCTGAAGCTTTGAATAAATTAATTTGAAATTTGAGTAAATGCAACAAGGAATTCTGTTTGAACATTTGGTTGCTCCTTGGAAAAGCTCAAACGCTATATTTGTCAGGCTTACAAATGCACACTGAAATCAAGACCTAGACAAAAGCATCCAATTCAAACACAAGGGGGACAACAACCAGGGTCACCTGCTGCACACCAACCAAGAGGATGAGACTCCACCAGCACTCATTCATTCACTCACATCTTCTGCAGAGGAGTCGTGAGCGTCATCTCACCATACTGTTTCACAGCCCCAAAAGAGAACTGCTGACATCAAAAGGATTTCCTGAACACACAGACTGATAAAGAGCCTCAGGGAGCAGTGAAAGACCGAGTGTTCAAGACATGCTGTTCACACACACTGTATTTCCACTCAAATCATTACAGACCAGCCAAATCTTCAGGAATTCCTCCAAAGAGCTGCCAAGTGTTAAGAAGCTATTATAGCAAATAAAATACCATGAAGTGGCCTGCTATTCATTAGTGGTTCTCAAGCCGTATAGATGCAGAACCCTTTAAGAGACCAAGAAGTGACTCAAATTGTATTGTTACAGAAAAATTAAAAAGGCAAACCCCACAAACAAACCCCAACAACTCTCCAACAAGACTGCATCAGTACACATCCGCACAAATAACTTTTTTATCATTTGTTTCTTTTAAACACCAACTGAATCTTTCTTGGGTATCTCTGAAGTGACAGAAGTTGAGGGAACACTACATGACTACACAACTACCTGAAAATCAAGGTCACAGAAGTCAGTGATAATACACTAAAGCTATTCAGAGTGCTTATTACTTAAGAGAAGATGGTTATTAACAGGCACACTGAAAATTAGGTCAAAATATTAAGGATCAATCCTAAAGACTTCTACGTGACTCATGAACACAATAAAATAGGAGAGTGAAGTTACTTAAAATTTGTGGAAGAGGGTGTTTATGTCCCAGGTTAAAAGTCTGATTTCCAGTAAACTAAACAGGTACTATTCAGATCAAAGGACAAGAAAATTATACAGGAAATAAATCTATATGAGAGTTCAATTCAATCACTGAGGTCAAATTATTTTACTGGGAAATGACTTCTGAACAGCGCAACTGATCAGTGAGGAGGTGGAACATCAAAGGCAATCACAGCAGTACAGAAAAGGATTCTGATGGTAGTGCACTGGTAGTGTTCCCAGTACCTCTTCCTCATTCATTTGTGGCCTTTCAACAGGTGTAATATAGTCACTTGCTCCTTTGTCAGTATGCGTTAAGTGTTGAGGTATCTTGACCAAATATAAATTTTGTGTTAGTGAAAAAGCAAGAAATACCAGAAATACCCTATAGGCTGCAAGAGGGACATAATTCACTCTTTCAGACACAGAATGAGTGTTTGTCTTGGACTGAAAGAATAACATAAAGCACACCTGCAACTGAACGCTTCCCATGAATAGTACAAACAATTACATTGCTATAGACAGCTGAAGAAAGTGTGAAGCAATGAACTGAAATCACAACAACATTGTCAGTTGTCAGCTGACACTGGACAGTTGCCAAAAGGGCCAACAGGAAAATGGGGAATGAAAGACTATACACTGTTGGGAAGGAATTATCATCTGATGGAAGAGGGGGTAATGATTGCTTTGGAGTAAGAACTAATGCCCTCAGAATAAGTAACGTGAATTGCAATTAGTGAAAAACAACCTGGAAAATAGCCTGTCAGGCTCATGAACTAAGAAAGCATTAAACAAGGAAATACTGTCAACAGAAATCAAAATCAAATAAGCTTGGTGAGGATACATGTATGACCACCTGATGGAAGCTGAAAGGAAGTGATGAAATTGTAGAGCCAATGCTGCTGTCTGTTACTGACTGGTATGTAAATTCCCATAGGAACTGGTAGCACAGTGATACGAACAGCGAAGAGCAAGATAGAAACACACCTAAAAAAAGTGATACCATCTGCAAAGAAGAGCTGGAACAATAACAGTCTGTTAAAAGATAAAGGTGATAGTATGTGGTATGGAATGAAGAGGATACAAGATTGACAACTGTAATCAAAACAACGCAAAGAGATCTGACTGCGGAAGGAAGGAAATTATACATGTGGAAAGAGAAAGTTTTTTCCATTCCAAAAATCCCCTCATAAGGATCTCGCTATAATATCAAAGAATGGAAGGGTATGCAATGCCTTCTTGTTAAAAACTCTTTGTCAGAGAATCGTAGCCCGACTCTGGTTTCTATTAAACATTTCTTAAAAAAACAAAAACCCAAAACAAACCCAAAACAAAAACAAACAAAAAAAAATCAACCAACCAAAAGACCCACAAAAAAACCCCCAAACCAGCAAACAAAAAACCAACACGTAAAGCACCTAACAATAAAAACAACAAGACATGAACTAAACAAAAACCACACACACACCAAAAAAAACCCAACACAAAACTGTGCATTGAAGAGGGGAAGAAGAATTACTTTTTTAAAGCACTAAAGGAAAACTGAGATGTTTCATGATGGTACTGGGATAGGTAAAAAATTGTTCAATTTCACAAACTATAATCCTGTGGCATCATATTGCTTAGATCAGCAGCGTGTTACTGCAGGATGTTAAAGGAGTATTGGGTATCAAAAGTCTTGAAACATACCCCTAGTATCAATTCACAGGGGTTTTATTAGGCAACATGTGCTAGAAAAATAATTTACCTGGCTACAGAAAAAGTAAAAAAAGGAGCCTGGTTTTGTAAGAAAAGAGCAAGTAAATTAAAAAATTAAAAATACAGAAATGGAAGTAGAATAGATAATTGAGAGATGCACAGAAATGAACATGGACACTGCATTACTACTTCCCACAGCAAACAGATTTGATGATTTCAGGCTTAACTACTGTGTAAGTAGGTTGATATATGGCTGATATTGTATCATCTACAGATAATCTTTCAGAACATAGGCCTTCCATCTTTCCTTACAAGCCCAGAAAATTACCTATTGGGATAAAAAACACTTGAACCAACCCTCCTGTCCAAGCACAACCACCTAGACACAGCTGTTCAGGACTACACCATTTAAGTTCAACTGAGTGCTTGGTGAGCATTTATCTTTTAAATTCTACATGTCAAATGACTGAGTGCACTACACAAACAAGTATTTTTTTTCTCCTTTATTTTGGTTGGGGGTGGTGTGTGTGTGTTAGGGTTTTTTTTAAGGAGGTCTTTATTCTGTGTTAGGTTTTTTTTTAAGGAGGTCTTTATTCTGTGTTCTTTTCCTCTCCGTTATCATGAGTGCTCAAGTGGGAGACTAGCCAGCAACTAACACGTATAGCTGTGCTACTGGTTTCTATCCATTTCCTAAGTGACTCTGCCTTTCCGTGCTCAGCACACCAGGCACTGAATCTCCATAAATAATTATTCTGATGTCAGAGACACAGGACTCTAGCTCCATTCACGAGAGTCTGCCAGGCACAGGGAGCAGGCAGATGAAGGATGCTTCTATTTACACACAAAAAGAAATGAAATACAGGGAGAGTATGACAATTTAACCAGGATTTGTTCCTTCGTGGGGAAGAAGGCGCAGCTGAAGCACAATGGGATGCATGGACTGCAGCAATTTATACTGTACCTCTTTTGGAAATCCAACAGTGAAAATTTGCCCTCAATACCATCAAAGCTACCTATTTTACATGCACAGCATGAATTTTATTAATACCTGGGAAACAAAGAGAAGAAAACATAACAGAATTAAGGAAATACTGTCATCTCAACTCATCTGCAATGATGAAGAAAATACACAAGAAAAACCTGTAGAGAGCAATGACCTGTCACTCTGTATTTTCATTTACATACAGATACAAAAGAAAAAAGGTAGATACACCTATGGTCAAAGCAAATAAACATGCAAAGAGTTTCTACTCCAAGGCTGCTACTCTGCTGCCACAGGGTGGGAAAACTGGCTTCCATTCAACTGCTTATTCTGCCACATGTACATGTGGGTAGAAATTCATTCTTGTTGCATCCCTCATCCCCTGCAAGCTCATCTAGTCAGGGCAAGAGAAAAAAGCTTGGATGACACCACAGTACTTAGGATAGACTAGCCCTAAACTCTTCTTTGACTCACATTATGCAATTTATATCACTACACGTTCTCCTTTTATATCAGGACTGTGACACAAGTGAAGGCTGAGCTAACCCCTGCGTATCCAGTTGTACCCATAATTGTTCATCCATGCTGCTGCTCTCCATGATTGCTGCCCTCTTCTCTTTCAACGGGAGAATTCAAACTGAAAACGTGCCCAAGGCTCCAGGCACACTATGGATTTTTAAGTGATAAGATTATGTTCTCTCATCTTTCCCTCCTCCTTTCCAAATCCTAACACCATCTTTTATTTATTTGACTGAGCCCATGTTTTTTTAGAACTACCTTTTTAGAAGAGTAATTTTAGTGCTATTCAAGATTCTTAGTTCTTAGATCAGGGTCTTTATTTCTGGAAAATAAACCCACTGTTACATACATCAGCTTCATAAATTAACTCTGAAACCCAGGATAGCTGCAAAACACATAGAATCATCTCCATTTCACAATATCCTGGCTTACTTGGAAGTATTTCAGAACAAGATGGTTTAATTAAGAATGCTGGCAGCAGAAGCCACCTCCAACAATAGCTAGGGTGATTAAGGTTGGAAAGAAAAGATGAAGCACCCAGACATACCTTCCTCTCGTTACTTCTATGAGCTACAGAGTCCAAAGACTACAAATGAAAGACTGTGTTATTTCTCCTAAATAGAAGATGCTAAAATTCACTCTCTACTTCTTTATCTGGTCATAGTGGCCCAAATACCTTTCTCACTCCTTCTGAAAGGTCAAATGTGAAAGTGTGTTTCTGAGCTGCTTGACAAACAGAAGCAAAGTAGAACATAAATAAATATCCTTTTTTAAAAGGTTTAGTATTAATGAAAACCAGTGTATTGAACTAATAATAATAAAATACCTCTTCTGCCCTGTGACAAAGATCCAAGTGGGGAAATGAAAATACTTCTTTATATACATGTGTGTTTACATATAACTATCAACATCAAGTTGAACATATTCCAAGGTTTACACTGTCTCCAAACCATGAGCTATTTACTTTTTTTGACTTACGCATTGATTTCACAGGCTAAACTTATAATTTCCACTCCACAGAATTAACCTTGTGAAAATGCATTACAGGGAGAAGGGAACGAAGAATGGGAAAGATGTATGTGAAAGTCCTGAAACACTATACCAACGCAGTATTAGTTGTGATTCCACTCAAAGAAGTCATATGAAGCCTCTGAGGAGCTGGCACAAAAAGTTTCAGTTATGATGGTTTGTCATTTAACAAATCAGTCACTATTCAAAGCTGCAGTCAGATTATTTTAAATGACTTGCCAACATATCTATTAGGATACGTTGGTTATTAAACAAGGAAGGCTTGTTATTGATATTAGATCACATAAAAAAATTAATATCTCTTGCAAAAAAATATGAGAGGGAGAAAAAATGGTTGGGGGCGGGGGGGGGGGGGAA
>WUAM01000323.1:32462360-32496030 GCA_024336885.1 Actenoides hombroni
GAAGAAGGAAATTTAGTTTTGTCAACTTCATTATGTAAAAGCAAATAGATGATCGGAGCTCAACTCAACAGTTCTGTCTTTTCCAACTATGCTGCAAACCACAAGTTACTCCAGGGAAATGCTCTATCTTATCTTTGTTTGGGTAATATCTTCCAAAAATTGACATTTTGAGTCCATTAGGAGATTTGTCAGAAACAAGTGTGAATATTAGTTTTGAACCATTAGAAAGTGGTTCGCATTTCAAAATCCATAACGCAACAGATCCCAAAAGGTTATATGCTTTCATGCAAATTAAAACCCATCTCATTTCTTTCATAAAATAACATCAGTGGAAGACTTGACAGAAAACTTCAATTCTTGGACTGAAAAAGCTGATAGCGTGTAGCTCTAAATCACTGCTTTCCCTTCCTGTGTCACACTTCATACTGCTGGGAAAACAAATCCCACAGCTTTCCACTTGAAGGGATAAATTTGCTTAATAATTAGTGATGCTTATGCTGATTCTGTTTTACTTAAAATGCAAAGCACCTTCCAGAAATATTTAATAAATGAGTAGTTTAAAAGAAAAAAAATAATTTAAATGCACAGAAAGAAGGTAATTGGGGAAAAAAAAACAGGGAAAAGAAATCCAAGCTACTGTAGAAACCCCTGAAAGCAAAACCTGAGAAAATATTTTAGTCTTTACAGACTTCCAGATAGCCCTTGATTAAAAACAGTCTGAACCTAAGTCAGATAATTTACATCCTACTATCCTCAGCACGAGGACAACAGGATAATCCCGCAAGATTGAATCCAGAGAGCACTCTTATTTTTTAATATATGCTCTGCATGTATCCAGTAACACATCCTGAAAGCTACGAGTTTGGAAGTTGGTCATATTTCTTTATTTTTCAGTTTCATAAAGTATGCTTTTCTCCATTCCCTAAACAGTCAGAGTGAAGCAACTCAATGCACAAACATAAATTAACATTTGAGAAAACAAAGGAAACCCCACATAAACCCTCTCCACCCACCTAACAAGAATTGTCTCCTTCAGTCTCCTGCACTGTAAACAAGTACAAGTCTCAGAGTCCTATAATATAATAAATAATACAATCAAGTTGCTACCTTCAAGTAGACCATTAGGATGAAGAAGAGCATGAACTGTGAGAGAGTTGCTAATGGCTCTGCCATGCTTAATCAAAGTCCCTGCGCTACCCAGCACCACACCAGAAAGAAAAGCTGGTGACTTGCCACCAGCTCCACACACACAAGCAAGCCACAGGAACTCATCGTTCAGTCTTTTCAACTATCCAAGATAAACTGAGCAGAACCACTCTCCCAGGCACACAGGAGGGGCTTCACAATTCAAACCTGAGCTCAGGCTGCACCCAAGAAAATGTGGAACATGTTTCATTTGAAAAACGTCAGAAGTTTCTCCCCTAAAAAAGCACAGCTTCAAGTGCTTTTCGGTGATACCATCTGGAAGTAATCACCACATGAGAAGGGGAGCCATCAGGAAAGCCTTGAAAAACGAAACCTGGGCTATCTGAGCTACCATGGGCCTCGGCATAGGTGGGAAACATCCTTGTACTGGAAACCTGTATGAGGTAAGAATGTTTTACTAAACATGACAAAGTTAAGTGTCCTGCCTGGTTACAGCACTTGCCTCTCTGCAGCCACCTCTAGGCTGAACCCCTGTATGCACTCCTAAAAAGGCAAACACTAACTGCTACAATTCATCACCTCACGTTTGGACACAGGAGATGAGCAGCATCATCTTTTCAAGATCAGAGGATTCTAGTCACGACTTCCATGCTTTTAAAATGTTATCTCCCTGGTTCCTCAGCTCACTATAAGAGAAAATATTTGCAGAGATGAAGTCATCCCCCACGGATTCATGCCTGCCTGGCAAGTATGCGCCCTTTGGCCAGCAAAGCTCAGAATTCATCAGAAACAACACATCAGCAGATTTGGACTTCGATGGTTTCTAACACACACGTGCAAAACTGCAGCTTTATCACCTACACAAATTAATGGCAGCTACAAATAAAGGCAACATCTAGCGAATAAGTAGCAGTGATAATGGACAGATAGAAAGAAGACAATAGTCCAAAGAAATGCTGAAACTAAACATTCAAACAGAAGGACCATATATCAAACAACTGTGCCACCATGTTTTATTGGCACGTGCAGAGAAGCACTGGAATTTGCTTTCTGTTTTCAAAAGTACAGTGGGTCTTACAAACCATTCCCCTCCCATCAGAGAGAGAAGAAAAACAACTAGTAGAAACAGGATAAGGAAATCCATGCTGGCATCAGCAAAGTTATTCTTGGTTCATTAGGATACTAGAAAACAATGGAGAGAGGCAACCATCCTCCTTCACGTTCCCCCACTAGCAGAAAATCAGAGCAGTACAGGACCTGCTGGCCTTGTACTACTCTCAACCTTCCTAAGTAGCAGTGGCTCCTACTTCATCTTTATACCTCACTGTAGAAACAGATCGAGTCTTAGCTCTTCATCACCATCTTTCACCCACTCTCTGAGACTCTGCTTATCTTCTCATTGAAGGCAACGTCTTCGTACTTTTTAACTTTTGTCTGTATTAGTATGAAAAAGGTTAAGAATTTTCATCTCTGTAGGGAAGGGAAGCTCTTAGGATTAGTATTTTTGGAGAAGAGAAAGAAAAGGCATGTTCTGAAAGCAAACAGAAAATTTTGAACAGACCAGAAAGCCCTTGCCATTGTTGTTGGCTCCAAACACAAACACTAACATCTTTCAGAACATCCATCATCTCTTCAATACTCCTGTTTCCCACCCAGAAATCTAGTGTTCTATTTTCAGAACTAGAGACCATGCCTATGGTCTTCCACTTTCCAAGAAATCAGGGAAGACATTTGCACACTTTTCTTCATTTTCTTTTTCAATATAACACTGTATCTGGAGAACGTATGTTCATAAAGTATAGAAACTGAAGTTTTTAATTATAACAAGTAACAGGACACATGGACTGCTTATTTGACTCAATTTACCAAGGTGTTTTTTACATTAGGAGTTAAACAGATGTAATTTGAAATAAATGACATCATTCCTCCCTTGTAAGTCTTAGCACAGGATGGTAACAGTGGCTGGACTGATTTCTTTTTTTAATTTTTTAAAAAAATCAGTGTCACTGCTGATACAAAGCAAGAATAGGGTTAAGCTTACCTTCCTAAAACTATAAACTGACAAAAAACCTAGAATTTCCCCTATTCCAAAGCTCTATAGTTGCAAGATCAACAATATCTTAAGCCAAATGCAGTAGTAGCCTACAATTAGAAAACTATGAAGATGTGTCTAGCGATAACTGAAAGCCCTATTACTGCTTTCAAAATTGCAGATGAAAATTTCTTGTTAGAACACGGTATGTCTACTCGTTGCAGACCATATATCTATCATTCTTCCCACAAACAATGAAAATAAAGAAGAAAGATGGGTTTAGACAGAACTTTTAGCCAACAATATTCAACACAAAAAAAAATAAAAATGGAAATCAACCTTAAAAACTGCTAAATTACCGGGCATTCTCCCTAAATTTAATGGGAAACAGAAAGTTTTCCAATCAACTGCCAACACAGTATTATCTGTCATAGCGGCTCAGAGTCTGTTCTCCAACGGCAAAGCTCTGAAAGACCAGAAATATCCATAAAACACGGTGCTGTTGCAAGCAATGCAAGAGGAAAAAAAAAAAAAAGAATGGGGACTAGAGTGTTGGCAGTGCAGTGTGCTCATCAACAGCGGGAACGGTTCTGCAGAAAATGCCCTGGTGCGATAGGAAACGCTCACCCATCAAGGAGCAATGTCAACGCTAACACAGTGTTGTGCTCTCTGTGCCAGGCTTCTATGGCACCTCTCGTGTCCCTGCAACGAGAAGGTATAAGCACAGATATCCTCAAGTGTTGTGAAACTAGTGCAAAGCGTGAGGGTAGCAGGGGTAAGCGGGGAATTTTTCTCAGCCGTGTGCTCCGAACACCACGATGGCACAAGAGCTCTCCTGCCACTGTGACCACTGATCTCAGACAGCTCAGCCTGAAACACAGCTCTTACATTAACAGAGCCACAACAAGAGGCAGGTACAGCACAAGAAAAATCCAGAAAGTAAATCACAGCTCTGTAAATAAATCTCTAAATGGGTGACATCTTTTCCATGCATTTAGGTATTATGCTTAACGCATACTAAGTAAAAAACTAGACAGTAAACCACCAATTTGGAAACTGAAAATTCACTTTTGCACAGGGGCTGTTTCCCCACTTAGAAAAAAAACCCAAACAATACACACACACACACACACACACAAAAATGCACAAAAAACCCCAAAACAAAACAAAAAACCCCACAACTAACACCACACCTTTCAGCAACCTCACAGCAAAAAATCGCTGGATATTACAGCCTACAATTCCAATTCAGTATGGGTATGCTTTCCACAGGTGTAGTCCAACAACATTAGGATGCACGAAGCAAAAGCCCTACAGACCATGCCCCAACTTTCACTTTAAAAAGTCCTGTTGCCTCTGTGTTTAGCTGAGAGCTGCAGCAAAGCTGTCAGCGTGGCTTGTATACACACATATATGACAGAAGCTCCATTACAGCACTGTCATGGTTGTTAAAAAGGCAGGCCTAGAAAATTGTGCTTATTGCTTGAATAAAAATAACAATTTAAGTACTGCCCCAGTGAAGCCCAGCTTCAGAAGACCTAGTTGATGGAAGACATAAGTGGGGCTGCAGTTTGGAGCTGTTGGTTTTTATGAAACTCTTGTTCCAGGACTCTGTCCCTACATTTGACTCTGGACTGGAAAAGAAGCTGCTGACCATTCAAATCTTAATCTTCACACAAAGGTGACTGTGGTCCCCATTCTGCTTATTTTTCCTCAAAACAGCCAGAAGACCTCTTCATGACCTGCAGGAAGCATACCACCAATTACAAACAAGAGTTTCATAAAAACCAACAGCTCCAAACTGCAGCCCCACTTATGTCTTCCATCAACTACGTCTTCTGAACAGCCTGGCAAGCTTCAGAATTGACACTTCCAGCCAAGCCCCAAACACGCTGAGCAAAAACAACATCGTGACAATAAATTAACATCTACAGGAAATGTTATGCACTAATTGCACTAATGCCCCTCACTCTGTCCAAAATATAGGCTGTAGTGCGGCCAAAACAAAGCAATTTCTGTTTGATTCCACAGCTGCAAACTCAAGACTGTCGCACAAACACCACCATCAACACCACCCCGTCTGTAGGATTTCAATAGCAAGACCTCACTTTCAACAGGAGTCACTTGTAGAAAACCCTAATTGTCAAAAGCCAGGTTTCTAATCCCTGGGTTTTTCAGTCTCAGATGCCAGTAAAATGATATCCTCTGTACATATGATAAATGGAGAAAGGTATCAAATGATACGTCACGCTTGCACTTGCATATCCACAACTTCAACATCACACTTAGAAGGACTCCTCTATCAAACTACGATGTTGGTATGAGACAGAGACCAACAACATTCTTGAAAATTTTTGAATAAGCCACTTGAGCTCTTGTCAATCTGTAACCACAAATCACGTAATGGTTTGTCCCTCCTAAAGCTGACCGTGTAGCAACCAACGTAAGATCTATAATAAAGGCATGTAAAAGGACTGCCTGCTACAGGTTCTGTACAAAGCTAACAAGGCTCAAAAAGAAATTACTCCACAGTACACATATGGCTGTAACAAATACAACCTATGAGGAGGGAGAAAAAAAGCGACACGTAATAAATAAATAACCAAACACGAAACACAACACATTTATTTGAAGGAAAAAAAGAATTCTCTTCCCCCATGTGTGGCTTTTAATCGGTCTCCAAACAACCACAGGAAGCCTGGGTGGTTAGAACTTCAGCCAAAGAGCTTCCCATGCTACTGAACACTGAGAAGAGGGAAGTGGGTTATGACACCACCACAATCAAACCCCCAGAAAAGCCTGGGTTTGGTCTTAAAACATTTCACTTCTTCACGTTGCACAACTCTTACCAGGAACCATATAAGGTAATGGCTGGATTGGACATCAGACTGTTTCATTTGCCAGTAAAAATGGTTTTCCTTCTTGAAAGGAATTTTGGCAATTTATTTCAAGTAGGTTTTTCTTGTAAACAGCAACTTTCTGTGTTTTGCAGCCACACTACTGCAAAGAATGGCTGAAATACATCAATCCGCTGTTCAAGATGCAGATCAATGCTGTAATCAACTCCATCAGAAAGCGAAAGAAGTAGCACAAAGGAATTATAAAAGGAAAAAAGAAACATTACTCCCAATTTTTCATGGCCTTTTTCCATTGCCTTTCTAAAACCAAGCAGAAAATCAAAAGAATAGCCAACAAAGAGCCCAGAAAGCTACTCAGCACAGACGCAACCACTTGACTTTTCCAGTACCTTTCAGTGCAGCTTTAGAGCAAGGCATTTCTGCTTCTGTTCTCTTCAAACTCACCTTCCATCTCAACTCCAAATATTACAGGTTGATTGTACAGACAGTATCTCATATATGCTGTTTCCAAAGCCTCCCAATCCAGCAAAGCTTTGTCATTATCACATTGCTATTATCTTCCTCACCAAGTCTGAGTTCCGCAAACAGGTCTCTGATTAAGGGCAGACGTTTGCTTAATAACCACAGTCATTATCACCTGGTTTTAGGCGTTACACTGCCTGCAGAACACTTCATTATTTTTACTATGTTATAGCAATAATGTACTTGTTGCACTCTTCAGCTTTGCTTTTGGGATGAGTGAGACCAGCAAGCAAGTGCTCATAAAATGAAATAAGCCTTCGGCTTCAGTTAATGCAAGTGTGGAAAAAAAATAAAATCAGAAAAATAAACTAACAAAAAAAAAATATTTAAAAATAAAAGCACAAGGGAAGCGTTATTAGAAGCAGCCATACTACTTTTCCAAGTACTGTACAAGGACCAACATATATTCTATGCATATGTACCACACAAACTAGTCACCTTAGTCCTTGTGATTTACAAGTATAAGTTAACGCTGCAGGGGGAGCTAAAGAAATTAGAGCTATGTACACTGAACAACCAAGTATTACTAGTTCTCCATTAGTCAAGCTGCAGATTAAGTGGTAAGAAGATATAAAATCAGCACTAACAATGCTAGGGGCAATGTCTGGATAATGCAACGTGAATTGACGTCTTGTATGCAAACAACTTTAGACAGAGTTTCAAAATACTGCACTGTGCTTTCTAGCATGGCAATAAAGGACAAACCTCTTATAAACCAACCTATCTGTAGCAACCCAAATTATTGGTTTTCCAGTTCCTAGGAATTGTAAGACAGCGTCCATGTATCAACACTCTGTGTTTATAATTTTATGGTTGATAGCAGGACATTCATCCATACAGATCTAGAGAAGACATCATAAAATTAGTTTTAACTATAAAGAAGTTCTTGTCCAGAAGGTGTTGAAGAGAAGCAGTTTAAAAACCCAAACAAACAAAAACCACAACCACCACACAGCAAACCAACCTCCTAGTAAGTTTTTATAAAAAGCATCACTGGTATAAATTAAAACACAAGAATGCCACCCATGAGAACACAAACTGAAAAGTTTAAGTCTGCTAACCCACCAAGGACATACTGTCATACACTTCAGGCACTCTGAGCTGTGCATATAGCAGAGAGCAGACACCTTCACAGTCAAAACCAAACAAAACACACCATAGATATCCCCTGGACTTTGTGCTCCTAGTGAAAACATAACCCAAACTGCAGGCTGTAGGGAAGCACAAGTCAACAGGAGGCTGGCCGGCTGCTTCCCCGGTCCTTAAGCAACGCAACCAGCCCGGCAAACAACAAAGGGCTCTTGTTCTAAGCCAGCACCAGGGTGGTAGCTGAACCAGTTGGCCCAGTACCCTACAGTGGTCTGTGGAACATCAAAGGCTGGCTGTGACCTGAGCAGACAATTCGGATGTGTAGGTGTAGAGTTACAAAGCTGTAAGAGGTCACTGGCGGATGACTTCTCGTCCTGCACTATTACAGCTTCCCTGCCAAACCAGCCTGCAGGTTCCCCCTGTACCAAGGGAATAACCACACCAGGGGTTTTCCTGGATAAAGCTTACTGCAAAATTCAAGTGCATTTCCTGAGATGAGCTAAGCAGCTTTAATCAACAGAGGACATAATTTTTTTTATAAAGGGTAGATGCAGTGGTTCTTTACCTTGAAGATCCAGGTAACCAGGTTAACTGAGACACCGATGAGGAATGGGTAACTGTGGCATAATGGACAAAAATGACACCCTACTGCCAGACACTCAAGCTACAGCAATAAAGTACATTCCCTTCAGAAAGTATAATCAGCACAAAGTAAAGCTTCTCAGTTTTGTACACATGCTATAAACAACAATTTAAGCCGTAACACCTTACAAAGAAACTCAGTCCTGCTTTCATCTCTGCTACAGACACTGTCAGTGCAAACACCATCTACCCCAGCACAGGGCACTGCCCTTCTTATCAACTCAAAGCCCATGGTGCTATCCTAGGAGGACTATTTCCTGTCTGGGTAAGGTTGTTTCCCAAGACACACCTTCTCCTTTTAACTACTAGTTTCAAATGTGCGTGCAAAACTACCGAAGGCAGACCCAAAGCATGCAAAACAGGGCCAAGATGTCAAGACATCTCTACACCACACCAGTCTTTTAATCAAATAAAGAGAAAAAAGTTCTTATGTGGTCCAGTAGTAAAGAAAAAAACACAAAAATACCCAACAAACAGCAACAACAACAAGAAAAACCCAAAACAATCAAACAAACCCCTCAGATCTTATTTCTTAGTTCTTCACTACCTCTTAGTATGACCCCAGTAAAACTAAAGATCACTCGTTAATCTGAGATTAGCTCAAGTCAGCTACTCTGAACAGCCACAGAATCACAGAGTCTCATGGCAGGCCTTCACACAATCCGGTACCAGGGGGTTCACAGCAACTGCCTCTGGCCAGATCTAAAACACCCTGGCCATCAGAGTCACTTCTCTTTGTTTTCCTGCTGTGGCAAAACGCAGACCTTGCATACAATGCGTGAGAACTTGGTTTTAGGAAAGGCATTAGAAAAAAAAATAAATTAAAAATAATTAGGGAAACCAAAGTTATCACCTTGGTACAACTAAACACAAACCTGCGTATTTTTGTGTTTTTAAAATCTACATTATGTCTTGGGTGAAAAGCAACTTCATTTTCCTAATTTTTAAGGGGAACTTCAGAAATTTTTATCCCATTATTCAGGAGCTTAACACAAAGTCTCAAATAAAAATACAGAAACCCCAAGGTTTGAAAAATATTTTCATGATTTTCCTTCAGACCAGCATCTCTCTTTCACATGTAAGAGGATTCTCCTGAAGGATCTTCTACTGAAGAAGGAAAGACAAGGAAACACCAAACCAGGGCATTTAGCTTCCAAATGCTACCAAACAAACTGGAATACAACTGGTGCTATGAGAACAAATTTTGCTTGCAAATTCTATCAGGAGCTCCAGCACTGGTTTAACAACATCAGGGTCATACTTAATCATCTTAACTCATGCAAGAATTAATGTCATTATAAAACCCAAGAGAGGAACCGTTCTCTTGCTTAAGAGAAGCATCTGCTTATGCACCTTGTGAAAGTGAACTGAACCTTTACAGTGATGATGGTTTAAGGAAGGTCTTTAGGACTCCCTCCACCCCCTTTTTTCTTTATTTCTTCTTATTTTAGGGGGCTTGGTTTTTGTTGTGGGTTTTCATTTTTTTTCATTTGTTTGTTTCTAGGAGGGATTATTGGGTTTTGTTTGTTTGTTCATTCATTTTTAAACCTAACAGATTATCTTACTGAAATTCACATCACCTGAAAAAAGACTCTCGGGCCCAAAACAGTTTGCAGAAATAAAAACTAAAACAAATCATAAACAGAACAGCTCTAAGGTTACATTGTAGCACTTCAGATTAAGTTAACCCAAACAAGTGTATCTTTTCCTTGTCTCCTCTTACTGAAATCATTACAACAGCCAGACTTTCTCCACCAGACTACATTCTGTGAGACCCCCGATTACAGTGAATGTTAACTCCTGCACATTTAATTACATATTTACAAATCACAGCTTTTAGAAACATGTCCATTTTACTAGGACACGACCAGAACATGAGTTAAATGCAACCATCTTACCACCATACCTCAACCTTAGTATTGCAGTGCAAGAACTGAAGTATTTCTTTCTGAAAAATGTTACATTTTCCAGGAAAAAAAACCACCACAACAACAAATGATTACACTAAGTAAAATATTATACACGCAACTCAAACGGATTTAGTATATTCATATCAATATCAGAATTCTGTTCAACAGCAGTAAATCTCAAAAAACAGAAGAGCACTATTTCTCACAGCATTCAATACTCTTTGAAATACTACTGTGAGCACAGAAAAGTCATTTCTATTTGCTTTTTCCTACTAATTAAAAAGGCAAAGAGCAATAAGCAAGAAGACAGAAGCCAAGAGTAAAATGAAGAGAGAAACAGAGCAGATGGCATGGGAATACATTTATATATACTTAAATTATTCCCAAATTATTAAAAAAGAAAGATCAAAATGTTTTCATTTGCCCTATAATCAGTGTTCTTTTAAGAAAGGAGTTTTCAGATATATTTATGTAAAGTGGATTGTGAATTCTAATTAAGAGATAGCTGTAAGCCAGGATCCTCCGTCATACAATTAATCTTAAATCCAACCTCTAGCTGAGCAGAGTACAGATGGAGGTTAGACAGATGTAATTACAAAGTCCCTCAGCAGTAAGCTACTGGGAGAGGTTGCAGGCTTTCCTGGATTCCTCCTTTGTACTGGCTGGTAGGCTATTTTTGTCAAAATATACCAGGAAGACACAGTCACTGTGATAGTCACAGCACTTTGATATTAGCTTTAGTTTGCATCACGTATTTTAGGGCCCCAATTTTGACAATAATAACAACTGCACTCCTATTTCTGTGAGCTGCACTGTTTATCAGAGCACTGGAGTAGATGCTGCATTCCCAGCTTCGTTTCTGTCCTTCAGGATTAAATCCTCCCTTTTCTGCTTCAATCCTCTCCCAGTGTCAAACTGCATTTTACCGCCATTCGGAACTTGTAAAGTGAGATTAATTCTTGGAAAAATAAAAAATAAATCATTTGGAATATAAATTTCAAGAAAAATAAGATATAACTTGGCAAGTAATTTATGCCATAGTCTTCACATTCAGAGGTTAGTTTCCTCTGAATGACAGAAACCCTCTCCAAAAATCTTCCGTTCGTTACTGCTGCTCCAATCCATTCATTCATGGAAAGTAGCAATTTTTGCTAATTTTGAGAAAGACAAAAACACCATGTTACACCCAAGAATCATCCCGTGTCTAAAACCAGTATAGCAACTATAACTCCACTATACTTCTCCAATTTCCCATTTTCTCTGAGCATCGGCACTGCAGAGGAATATCCAGTAGCAAGGCATGTGTCATCTAGTTGGACGTTTTCCCCTAGCTGTAAACCCATGAACTACCTTTCTGCTTCCTGTCTGAAAAAAAGGTATTAAGATCACACATTTTACATGTTAATGTTTCCATTTCAGGTTCGCAAGCAGCCTTCAAGCGCAGCAAAAAAAGAAAATGATGGCTTTGCATAATGTAGTCAGTTCAGGTCCCACCATCCTATGCAAACCGCTTGCATATATGAATTAAAGTAGCAGCAAATACTGTCAGTAAATTTGCACTAACCATTTTGCCATGGCTGACCCACCCAAGCTGGGGAAATGGGCTACATCTGCCACACACTGCAAAGGGCTTTTTGTACGAGTTCTGCTCAGTAGTTGAAAAAAATAATCACAAAACAGACATGTAATGGAAGGCGAATCCAGTAAAAAGTTCAGAGACAAATTCTTAACGTTCTGGTCATGAAGTGACAATTTTAAGACCATGCCAGAGTTAAGGGCATTCATACACATCTTCAACTATGGGTCACTGTGTATCTGGCCATACCCAAGCCCTGGACCTCAACTTAAACATCCTGATCTGTGTTTTTCAAGCCAAACCCAGATGTATTTAAGTAAAGCAGCAACAACCTCAACAGTACTGGTAAAAAAAAAAAAAGGTGTGTTTTTTTTTTTTAAACATTCCTTATATCTGGTAGGGAATTCTTCATGCAACTTCTAAATAGCTGTGAGGATAATCTTAGCTAACTCGATCAACTTTTTATTAAACAGAAACGGGGAATGCTCACAATCCCCACGGCAGAGGAAATTCAGAGTTTGGCCCCGCTTCTCTCAGTCACCTCTTTCCCCTCTTGATCCTAAACCTCTGCAAACCTGATCATCACTCCACCCGTGCCATGAAGCAGAGAGACCCCAAACCCAGGATGGCTGCCATGCTCTCGTCTGACCCAGAGCTCCTGGAACACCTGAGTTGCAAAGCACCTTTAAAACACTGTTAAATCCCCCTCCCTACCCATATGTATGAGTGGTCACCTAGCTCTGCTGACAAATTCAGCGATTAGGCAAGCACATATAACTGCCTATGATCTAGTTTCCTCCCTTTATGGAATTCCAACTGATTCTCGTAATGAAGAGAAGTCCTTACAGTGAGTTGCCTCATACTTAACAATACATTATGTACATCCTGCTCTGAATACATATCATTTTCCTTCTCAGTGGTGCAAGTCCCTGACTCCTTCGTAGGTGGTCATTCCATTAGGATCATTCTCACATTTACCTCCACTATGTCTTCCCAATTTCTGCACTAGGAAAGAGCGCCAAAGCAGAGCAATTACCACCAGTAATGCTGGATGTTCAGCTTAAACATCCACAAAATGGTTGAACTGAAACTATACAGAAGGCAGTTGGCACAGAAAGCTTCTCTCTAAAAGGCCCTTTTTAGGAGCATTATTTGAAGCTGAAATTGTTTTTTTACGCCAGTGTGAAATGAGCAGACTTAGATTAAGTGTTAGCAAGTGCACTCTTAATGAACACATAGCCATCTAGAAAACTCAGACTAACAGCTTCTCCCTGGGATGCAGCTTCCAGCCAAAAATGCAGATATGCACTATATCTGACAGAGACAATGGAGTGAAACTTTCAAGGACTCAAAGTCACTTTATTTAAACCCTATTCTTGATCTGAGAAAAGTTCCAAGACTATATTTCATCATTTTCATCATGATAATCCATGCTTAGTGAAAACTACACTTTGGGTAATTCCTGTTTAGAAAGAACTCTGTAAATTTCTCCAGGGTGATATAAAATTAAGATTTAGAAAAGGAAAAACAAACCACAAAGCATTTGCTTTGAATTAAGTTTAAAAAAAAAAAAAAAAAAGCTCAGTAAGACCTGTGATATGAATAAGCATTTTGACAAACTCAACTTTTAGATTCAGAAGGCTGCAGATACACATATTTCAAAGGCAGTTATTAAAAGACCCACAAACCACAAAGAACTGTTGGAGCAGAAAGACTAACTTTCCTAAATCGCTTTTGTTCAGCGTAACAGAGGAACTCAAGAACAATTCTATTTCTTCAAGAACTTTCAAAAATCCTTTTGGGAAATGCCTACTTTGCAATTCAAGAGCCAGACACAGATGATTTGTTACAACTTCCCAACATGCCCCACCTATTCATTACCTTTGTTTACAAATGCTCAGAACAATTTTGCTAGCCACGGTTAAGTTCGTAACACACTTCAGACATCTACAATTCTATGTAATTTCTTCAGATCTGAAGGTATTTCAGTTTGAAAAAAGTTGAACTGATCTTTATTCTTTTTGAGACTCAGTGAAAAAGTTGTCCGCTGCTGAGAGGGGTGGGCAGAACAACGCAAAATATATGTTTAAATTCAAAATCTGTAGCATTAAACACTATCAAAGTAATCACTTAAACCAGTATACTCCATTTGATCACCTTTGAAGGTGTCCAAGCTTGTGTGAATAGTGCATACACGTTACAGGTCCCCTACCACCATCATTCAGGCAGGAAAGCTGAGAAGCCCATCTTCACAATACACCACATGCAAACTGAGAAACACATGAGGACAGCAGAAAATCAAGAGCAGAGATTAGCCAGCCAAATGAGACTATCCTCCATAAACTAACAAAGTGCTGTTGTTGAAATGGTTAAGAAAATTAAGCACACTTTTAGTGATTTTCTGAAACAGATGTAGAAAAGAAAGCATGTTTAATGCTAAGAATTCCACATAAAACATAGATACAATCCAACGTCTGATACTAGTTAGAACTAAATCGAAGGCCAAGATCTCATAGTTTAACCTTCAAGGTCTGAAATCCTAATGCCCCAATGATCCAAAATCACCTCTTCTTACTGTCACAACACCAAGAAATTATTCCCCAAAATTGTAAAGCTCTAACCATGGCACATTTATTATCTTCCACAAGCTATTATTTTACCACAGTGTGCTATAAAATGGTTTTAGTGATTACTGTGGGTTCATGTCTTGCACAATAATGACTATGTATACTTCAGCAAAACCTTCATTTGGGGTTGAGTACTTTTTTTTACTGTTCTCTTAAATGCACTGTGGGAATAAGCCAAATTATTTTTATAAAAGACAAATGGTCTTTAAAAGTATCATCTACTTTCAATATAAAGATTTTTTTTTTCCAAAACAATTGCTTCTCACTGAAAAAACAGCACATATTAAAAATTTCCATGCATAAATCCAAATGCATTTGATGAAATGAATTCACAGACCATTTTATGTGGATTCCCTGTATCAACTACTACAACCCTCGAATAGAATCTGGCTCACGTGCCCGTGAGAAAGCTAAACAGATTCAGAGCAAAACCAATAAACTCTCAACACTGTATTGTTTCAACGCAGACTGGCTGAAGAAAAAAAGAAAAGGGAAAAAAAAAAAAAAAGAACGTAACTTTTCAGAGATCACTGCAGCCCAACAACAGCCACGCTGCAAGCCTTCCAGTTTCACCCCTCTGCCTTTACCTTCTGGTTATCACTGGAAAAGAGGGAACCAGAGGCCCCAAAAGAGTTGAAGTTCAGCACTAAAACCGTACTAACAACCTGGCTTGTTGCAGCACTTAATTAATTTGCTGTAGTTGGCTGTAAAATTAAATGGAGGTTTGACATTCTAGACAATATAATGGGATTCTCCCTGGGAAATGAAATTTTATGCGGGTCACGTATGCAAGGCCTATCACTAAAGATAACTCAGCCAGAGACAGAAAAACAGCTCAGTATTTACACATTGTGTTTTCCTACACACAGGTTTCAGCTGAACAACTTCGTACAGAACAGGACTGCCACCAGCCTGGCCAGATGAAGACTTCCTTCACGTATTTACTGACTTTTGTATTAATACCAATACTCCTGATACCCTACCAAGTCCTAAAAACCCAAGGTAGAAAGTATCTCCCACCTCAGTATCTCAAACTGCTTCTTAGTTTTACCAAGGAAATTTTTGCTGCTCAGTCAAAATGCTGCTCTGCTGCCTGCAGCAACGCAGCCCATAAAATACTTCCAACTAGCACAAAAAAAAGCCAGAAAAATAAGAAAGGTTCATGAATCAGGGTAGCAGATGAATCTATTCAAATTATGAGCTGGTGTAGTGTACCTTAAAGTGCTGGCTTACACATTCTCAAGGCCAGTGATTTAGAAAAACACCTCCAAGTTCATGTCTGCAGTCTATACCTAAGTCAGCCTCCTACTACTCAACAGCAGGGGCTGGGTTTCATCCGTTAAAGCAGCCTAATCAGACCCTTAACCTGAAGGCATAGTCAATGCATCTTCCAGAAAACATGGAAATAAGTGTCCTTCCCTAATATGCCTTAATGGCAGCTAGAAGCCTTACAACCGTACATTTTTCCAGTAAAAAAAACAAAAACCAAAGGCTGTCCTGTGCATTGCCAGCACAGCAAAGTAAAGCTGCTGCAGCCTATCTAAATAGAGAGAAAAACAGACAGCCTGAGCATCCCAAGGACCATTGCTAGGGGAGGTGTAAAAGGGGATGAACAAGAAAGTTACATTTTTAATGCTTTCTGTTAAAATGGAAAAAAAACCCCAAACCATCAACACTTAATGCGAGAACAATATAATTGAAACTTAATTCTCTCTTGAGAATACCTCTTTTGTGATGCTGAGGGGATTTAGTACTGCTTTTTGTGATTTTATTATTGCTAAAATTCAGGTTCTACCTATATAGCTCATTCTGAGTCTACCCAACTCCAGAACTACATGGTGGAGCAGCTGACAAGAAGGTAACTAACCAATTACAAGGGAAAGCTTATTGATTAGAGCATTTTGTTTGGGTTTGTTGTTTTAAGACTTCAGCTTTTTACATTATTTTTAACCACACCTACTTAAGTTAAATGGCCTTTAACGAACTGAAAAAAAAGTGCCACACACCCTATCTTCAATTAAAGGTTAAGCGAGCTCTCAAATAACATCACTCCTTCTCATAAAAGCATTCGGAAGGGAAAACCAGACTGGATGTTCATGATTATTTTAAAGATTAAGAAATGAAGTTAGTATCTTCTTTAGGGTGATGCATATAGCCTCAAAAAAACAAAACCAAACAACAACTTTAGATAACCTGATTTCACCACCATTAAACACTCACACACCACCTGAAAAAGGGAACATTATCATGACCTAAATGCAAAATAGACGTTAAAAATCATTGCAAATGTTCAAAGAACATGTATAAAGTGCTTAAGAGAACTTGAAAACTGCATAACAAGCTTTTCTGAAAGGAGTCACTGAAACCACATCTGTCAATCTCCCATCAACTTCTACTTGAAGAGCTCCCAACAACTCAATCAGCCTCTCTTTCTACAAGGAGATCATAAGTGAGAAAGACGACCTGAAATTATGTAAGTGCTCCAAAAGAGCAAGCTCACATGGCTACCCGAACCTTAAAACTATCTCCTGTTAGTTATTTTTCCACAAGCAACAAGAGAAAGCTATCCACAAGGAAAACAAACAAGACACAGAACCAATAAAGGAGATAAATATAGTTTTATGCTTATTAAAATAACATGTGACCATCAATGTGGCAATTTAGCAGCTGTACATGGTAATTTTGATAGGTATACTTACTACACCAGTTTTATTTCCCCAATCCAGAAGTTCTGATGCTGTTAAAGAAAACCATACACACACACACACCTGCTGGTTTGTCCGTCTCGGAAAGAAAGAACATCCTGAAAAGCAAGGATTTTTGTGTGCTAGCAACAACAGGGCATAGCTTACCCTCACCAAGAGAGTCCAGAATTCCAACTACATTTTACATCAATCCTCATGAAAAATACCTCTTCCTACACTGCTGCTACGTTTTCCCATGCAAACTCCATCTGGAGCACTCCTGAGAAGCAGCCATCCATCCATCTCACTTCCTGAGGCCCAAATGGACAAGAGATACTTTACCAAAGACATTGTCTAACCCAGAGAGCTTAGCATGCAAGCCCTGGATCCTGCCAACACTTGCACATGCCTAACCTGGTGCATAATAAACAGGGATTACTCACATGCTGGAAGGTAAGTGCCTGAATAATAAGCACGTTCATGACTCAGCAGTTAGGCGCAGGCAGAATAAAAAGCCAAGGTGAAAGGAGAGGGGGCACGAGAGGCAAGAAAGTCATCACAAGGCACTAATAATTCTAAGACTGAATGCTCGCAACTGGATTTTTAGGGAAGCAAACTTAGAAGTAAAGAATGTTGGCTTTAAGGGTTTGGGAGAGGAGAGTTTCTTGGTTTATCATCCAAATACAGAATGAATTTTCAGCTATGAAAAAGTCTGTCAAAAACCAACCTGACTGCCCCTTCTTTACCCAATTCCCCCTGCCCCAACTGTGCAGCTGGAACAATCGTTTTCCATTCTCACTTGCTTTCTCTGTCTAGTTACAGGTGAGCTGCAGGCCTGGAAAGCTTCTGAATGAGGGCAATATGGCCTATTTAAAAGTTCAAATCCCTTATCAGCCAACACACACACACACAAAATTAAAAATACCTAAAATAAATAGCTGCTCTCCAGAACAAATTAATTAATGCTGCGAAGAAGCAAACTGCTGAGCAACTCAACACAGGAATTGTGATACCAGAGGCTTCAAAAGTTGTGAGGAAAAAGGTGGAGGTTTTACATATACGTATATATAAATATATATATTAAAAACAGCCTGCTCTTAAGTTCCTCTGATACCAGTTGGGGTAAGAAGGGGCCTTCCAGTTGTATGGAGTTATTATCTATTTCCCAGTTATCACACACTGTCAAGAAAAATATCCTTAAGCATTGACCCCAAGTGACCAAGCTTCTTCAAGATTCATCAATTCTAGGTATCCCATCTGCTATCACCAGCTTCTCAAGCCTGCAAAGGGTGCCCTGAGGAGTGTCAGACTCCTCTTGCACAACAGCTTACAACAGGAACTCCCAAATTAACCTTATTTGTTAGCCGCACCAGTAAGGGATGCTGGTATTCCCACCTGTCACCATCAAAACATCTGCTGGTGCACCACAACCTATGGCCAGCACACAAATAAACCCATTATCCAGCAAACGTGCACTAGGTATTTTGAGCTGGTTTCTAAGCTGTAGTACTATGGGCCTCCTTCAATATTTTAGTAATTCTATCTTGCATTGACAAAAATTAATGTATCAGAGTAATACTGAACTCCCAAATACAGCCCTTTTGGAAGAGCTGGGCTCCAACAGTCGAGAAGCATTAACAATGCTTGTCTCTTCAGGGGACAGAATCCTCCTTTTACGCTTTCTTTAGAAAAGTATTGGTTAGCCTCAAGCCAAAGCTCAGTCACTGTGACACTTACAGCTCCTACAGCAGAATGATTCAGTTCTAAATTATCACCGTTCACAAAAAAGCAGCCAAGGACTTGCATCTTGAAAGTCACAGATAATGTTTCAACAGTGACTACTCAATAGAATTTGCCAAGTCACAGAAGCCGAGATGCCTCAACTTCATTCCTACAGCAATTTCCACACAATGTTATATGCCCTAACAAGTTTTCCCATCTCAATCAATACTATAAACACTTTACATAAGGAAGTGTTTTCACTTCATTATATGTACAGCATTTTAATATTGTTTATATTTAAAAAAACCCAAAAAACAACACCACACAGAAAACTAATTGCCTCATACCAACACCCAGTGCTGGAGACTGAACAGCTCTGAAAGATGAAGCCTCTGTCCTTGAGATTTTACAGCAGAAGAAACTCTTAGAAAAGAAAAAAAACATGAAAAGTAAAAGGAACTTCGCAAGACTTCGTGGTATCTTTCTAATTACCAGGGTTTTGAAAAAGGAATTGTAATCCTATAAAAGAAGTGAAAGAACAATTAGGACTAAAGGGAGAAAAATAAAGAGAGCTAACAGGAGCACGGGAAACTAGAAAGCAAACTGAAAAAAACCCCAAAACAAAACAAAAAATCCCCCAAGTGTTAAAAGCAAGTCGCAAAGAAAAAAAATAAAATTCCAAATGCTCGGCTGAAATTGCAGGCTGCTAACAGAATGGGAAAGCCCAAAGTCACTACCCATGTGGTGGTTGCAGTCTTCACTATCTAGACCAGAGGTTCAAAAAACTCACAGCAACCAACACTGGCTAAAGCTGCAAGACGATGAGACTGAGAATTAGCAGTTAAATCAGGGAAGGATGGAAAACCTCTGAGACAGGCAATCTTTAGCTTTAACAAATAAATTACCAGCAAATTACAGAAAGCTGTTGGCTTTTCTTACTGATGACATCTGAAAGGGAGATTTTTGATTCTACTTCAAGATACTCACAGAAGTAACAAGCCAGAAGAACCCTTCAAAAATTTCAGTCTCTCCTCTTCGGTAATTTTGTTAATGCCCCAAATGGTGCATGTGCCCAAAGCAACTTTACATCTGCATGCACTGATACCACAAAAAAAAAAAATTATTATTCATTTTACACTGATGAAAACTATGTCCTGATGAGTTTACCGTGACCAGCTTTCTTTGCACCCTCTCTCGGAGCACAGCAAAAATGTAATTGAGAACTACCACCCTTGGGATCTGTGAACTACTCAAACATGCATTTCCTTCTTTGGGATTGAGAGCCTGCTTCCATTCATTTACTATTAGACACTTCATTGGGAATACCCCGCTGGACACTTCCTGGAAACTTCCTGCACTTTTTTAGCCTGGCAATTCCAAGAGATACCACAAATCTGACATCACCAGAATAGACAGGTACTGCAAAACTAGAACTGGGTATTTTTATCAGGTTTAATTAGTGCTCGCTGCTGCCAAAGACCCGTACTAATGTTCCTTCTGAATATTGCCTGCTTTTTCATCTGCACAGTTTAAGAAATCCTGTAACAACGATTGTGAAGCTAACCAGGGAGCTAATAACAGGTCTGGAAAAACCCAGACATACTGCTGCACTTCTCCTGCTCTTCAATTTTCAGCAGCAGAAGGGAGTGTAAATTGTACTTAATTGCAAAATTGTCAGTTCAACCCTTGAATCGGTAAATTATGCGTTGACAATTCTGCCTGGCTTCTCCCCCTCTCCTTTCCCAGGGAACGCACACTCCCAGCGTTATTTCTCACCTCTGAGCACTTTGTCTTCATCCCCTATCTCACCCCACAGCCTCCAGAGCTCCCCTTTCCTCTCACTTGCTCATACAGGACACCACATCCTGCCTCCACATCTCACACCCATCTTTCATACAGCCTCTCGTCTCCTTGCTAGCCCAAGTTCTCAGGCCTGCTCACGAGCTCCTCTCACCAGTCAGGGTCCTGTAGGGACCAGTCAGTGTCCTGTAGGGACCAGTCAACACTTTGTGGAACACAGGGAAGAAGGGGCGCAGCACAGAAGCCCCAGCACCAGCCCCAAGCAGTCACACTTCCATCTCCTCAAGGACACCCCTGGAATCACTGCATTTCTTGTGGGTCTCCTCATTGCTGTCAGCAAGAGAAGTGGGTGCCAGCTCTTCATCTCCTAAATTCATACATACAGAGCTTCCCTTTTCTATCGGTTTTTAAAGATGCTGACTTTGCAATATTAAAAGTAAGCTTTGTGACTTCAAATCAGATATTGTCTGAAACAACTCCTTTTTTATAAAGCAGAGGAAGTTGATATAATCCCTCTAAAAAGTCACAAAAGTTTGAATTCTAACTTTTTCCTACTCCTATAAATGCCTACATTCACTTTTTGGACTGGAAATTAACACTTGAGCTCTGACCAAACACAGTTAAAAAAGGTCTTACTAAGTAATAGAAAGAAAACTTTCAAAGTCAATCTACATCCATCTTCCTTCTTTCCCTCTTAAAGACCTTTTCAAAAATAAAATTGATTTGGAATTTTAAATTTTGAAGTTTGAAAACTTAAACTCCGATGTTGAGACTGTTAAATAAAACAATTCCGAAGCCTAACATGCTCTGCTTTTCAAATTCAAAATGGTGCTAAATCCTTAATTACATTTCAAAGAAATCACATCTTTAATAGTACTTGTCACAAAGTTATCTTCCACTGTATTCCCGTGGACAATCTTGGACAAATTTTATGTCACCAAATTAAAATTAAATGACTGTGAGAATGAAATATTATCTGTTTAGCAAGATATCTAAGAGATAACTGACTGCTCAGAAGTCAGTTATTTCTGCATTAGACGGAATACATTGTTCTGTTTAATAACAACCCATCAGTTCACCCCAAAATAAAGTACCTGGCATACTACTTCAAGTCCCTGTGAAAAGTACTGGAGATTTGAAATGAGGCAAACAGTCACCTCTGCACGGACAGAGTCAACTTCTCACAGAAACACTGACACAAAAGCTGATGTAGTAATCAAAGGTTTCACTCAAGGAAGGACTAGCGTCTCTAAACGTGACTAAGTGAAACAGAGCAAATCACACTTGGTTAGGCTTCTGCTCTGACAGATGGTAGTTTCCTGAGAGAATCTGCACTCTATTACTAACACTGCTAGGCACACTATTCTCAAATCAGAAACAAAACAAGACTAAAAATATATATTTTATTAGAGAAACTGTGATCCATAAACCACTACACAGGTTTAGTTTTAAAACAAGCAATTATAAGCTACTATAGAACACAAGTATATTTAAATGGGAATTGAACTGGGGGAAATTCTACAAAGAAAGGGGGCAGGCATGTAGGGGGCTTGTGTGTTGGTTTTGGTTGTTTTGGTTTTTATTGGGGTTTTTTTTTTTCCCTTTCAGTGGTCAGGTATTTAGGTGGTTTTGTTCTTGTACGTACAGTTGGACTCAGTGATCTAGAAGGTCTTTCTAACCATGATTATTCTGTGAAAAGAAAGTTCATTGTAACATACAAAGTCATCTGTATTGGAAGTCTTTCAGCAGTTACTAGGACCCCAGTTCTTTCCCTTCAGCAGTGAGACCAGCTGTTTACTTCCCTCCGTGTCATGTAGATAAATACTTATAAAATCATCACTGTCCAGCCAGCCACAAGAACAGCTGGTATAAACAACAGCCTGAGTTTGCATCCATGTTTACCTATCACCTGTAAGATCCAATTGGAGGCAATATTTAAAATGAGAAGGAAGAAAGCACAAAGTAAACCACACGGTAATGGTACACGTTACGTACATTGGAGGGGAAGGAGAAATCCCCAGTGCTAGCGCGGTAAGCAGAATGTATGATGAGTTCTGCAACTTTGAACAAAATCAACATTACTTATCACCTCTCCATTTCCCTCGCAATAACAGCACACCGGAAAAAGAAATTAGCAAACAGTACTGCAAGAAGTTACTCATTACTAATAATTTGTATCTCCGATAAGCATTGAGGGGACGGACTTCATATTAGGCTCTTCTTCCAATCAAGACTATAATTTAGTATTTATTTACCACTGTAAACTATCATTTTTTCACACAGTAATGTTAACTTGAAAAATTCATTCAGCTGGAGAGGTTCAGTAAAAGGGATGTTTAAGATAAATATTTTTTACCTTCAAGAAAACAGACATTGTATGTAACATATGCTGAGGACTTTTCACTTAAGTATTTTAAATACAGAATCCAACAGTTCTTGCTACCATGTTTACAGTTTGCTACTACACAAAAAGCAACTTGACTGAGCAGCCTTCAACATTCCCAGTGAAAAGGAGTAAAACCCCTAAATGGCAAGAGAAGAGCAGATGGGTGGTCAGACTTCCTACAGAGAAATACTAGAGTAAAACACCCCACTGCATCTGAATACAAGTTCAAACAAGAACCTTTCTCTACTGCAGTTACCGTCAAACATGAACTCTGTGCATAATACATCCAGGACAAACTCCCATGCAGACCCAGATGTTTCAGAGGTGTTCAAGGGGCACATAAGCAGCCTCACAGCCAGTTACCATGAGATCTCCCCAGGGGAGTAAAGTTGGAGTATCAAGAACAGTGTTTGAGGGCTCAGGTCTTGAACCTCCTGTGTGCATTATGGTTTATTCTTCAACTCACTATTAGCCATCTCCTGTGTGCTAACTTGTTTCCCTCGCAATGAACGTGTTTACAAAACCACAACTCTCAAAGTTAGCTCTTTGTTACTATTGATAAGTGAAAGCAATAAAATTTTAAAACCCATCACATCAGAGGAAGGTCTTTCCTCACACAGATGTTAATTTACCTCAAATTAGCCTTTTGGTCAAGGGGGATATAGCTCATTTTGCCAATCAAACTATATTTCCTTTGAGAGGTCAGTGTCGTGAGATGTTTTGCAATTCCAACTTGTATTTTAAAAATAAAGAGTGTTACTATATCCAGCATCTACTTCATTTTTTTCCTGCCATTGATGTTGAGCACCTTTGTTTTTAAGGCTAGTAGCCCAACACCACTAATGCATCTTCTCAACAAGACGAGCCAAGCATTTAATCTAATCATACAAAAAAATCATGGGTCCTACTCTGAAAGGCAGCGAGTGCCCTCATCTCCCATTGATGTCAGACCACATAACATTAGAAATATTGAGGTCTATTGTTCGGTCCATTTTTCCCCATCCTCTGAGGTCCTGCCATATATTCATTGCAAAAGGCCATACACTATAACACACTGATGTAAAACAAAACATAAGACCCTCACACAGTTTTTTGTGTTTACCAAACTCCTACAATCAACAGCAAATAAGGTCAGAGCACACAGCACAACTGCACGTGCAAGCACTGTTTCCCATACAGAAACAGCTCTCAAAGGGTTTTATTTTCTTAAAGCAATTGTATAGTTTGTAAGAGGCAGAAAGCCCTCCCAATGCAGTTCCTTACAGAAACAGGTAGTTAACCTGTATTTCCCAAATCTGGCAATGAAAGCAAAAAAAGACTCCACATTTCTGCATCAGTCAGCATAGACACACACTGGAGGAAAATACCTACACATCACTGGGACAACTGCATGTTCTTTATCTGTAATAAGTAATACAGAATTACCATTTACTTCAACTGAAGTATTTCTCACCTAGAAACAACTGCACTTTCAAGGCTTTGTGTATCATCACCAAATATTTTTCTTCTTTTTTTTTTTTTTTTTTTTAAAGCCGCGTACTGTCCACATAAAAGTAGACTGGCTTGCTTTGTAGGAAAGAAAATAGAAGACCTGAGGGTCAAAGCGCAACTTAGTTACTAAGAAGGGGGTTTACACTCAGATTCTTCTCATGTAAATTTCCAGTTAAAACATTTGTTTTCCTGCTCTAAACACCAAGAAGAGTTAAAATAACACAGCCTCAAACAAACACGTTTGTCCAAAGAAATAAAGCTACAATATTTACTCCAACGCACATCTGTTGAAGTTCTGCCAGGCAGCCTATTCCAACAGACTGGCTGCAGGGGAGAGTTTCACAGTGTTGCCCAGTCCAGAAGCAACTGTTGAACAGCACCGTCGGCCCCAGAGGAGGTCACGGGAGGAAAACCCCTTCGGCTACGGTTTTCTCTAGCCCCCAGCCAGCACTCGGCTCTGGGGAGTGGGAGCAGCAGCAAGAACCAGGCTGGGGGGGCCTCCCCTAAGGGCACCGTGCAGCAGCATCCACGGCACCTCTCAGGGAGCGGGACCAGCGCGCCGGCCAGAAGGGCCAGGAACACAAAACAAGAACCGAGAGCCCAAGTGCAAACACGGGAGAATCCCACCCTGGAAAAAAAGAACCCCCCCGCTCCTTTCCCACCTTCGGGAGGGGGGGCCCCGAGGGGCCCGCGCTGCCCAGCCGCTCCCCGGCCCCAGCGGGGGTGGGCGGGGGCACCGCTACCCTCCTCCTCCTCCTCCTCCGTCCTCGCACCTTCCCCGGGCCCCGCGCCCACCGGCCCCACTCACCGCCCGTCTCGGACGCCGCCGGCGCCCCCGCCACGCCATTCAGGTAGAGGATGGAGAGTAGATGCGGCTGAGTCTTCTCCAGGGCCACCCGGAGGTCCTGGAAGTGGTCCCGCTCCTTGGCCAGCAGCAGGGCGATGAGCAGCTCGGCCTTGCCGCCGCCCGCCGCCTCCAGGTCGCGCATGTCGCGGGGGCCGAGGGCGCCGGCGGCCTCCAGCAGCTCCACCACCTTGTCCACCTCGGTCATGGCCTGCGCCAGGCTCTGGCGGCACTGGGCGAGCAGCTCCTTGTGCTTCGGCTCCATGGCCGCAGCAGGCCGCCGCCGGCCAAACTTCGCCCGCCGGGGCCGCGCTCCGCCACCACCGCCCCCGGGGAGGCGCGGCCCGAGGCAGGGCGCCGCTGGCCGCCCTCCTCCGGCAGCCGGCGCCCTCGCAGCAGCCCCTGGCTAAACTTCGTCCTGGGGAAGAGGCGCGGAGCTCGGACAGGACCTGGGCCGAGTACGGTCTCGCCTCTTCCTCCTCCGGGCCGGGAGCTGCCGCCACCGCAGTCCTCTCCAGGCAGATGGGGAGGCAGCCGCCGTCAGGGGCTGCTGCTCCTCTTCCTTCTCCAGCTGGCGCCCCTCTCGCCGCCTTTCCGCGCCCCCCGGGGGGCGAAGCAACTTCTCCTTTCCTCTGCCGCCAGGAGGGGAACAGCCGGGAGCAGGAGCTGCTGGAAGAGCCGCCGCCGCCGCCTCCCGGGCACCCCCCCACCCCCCCGCGGGGCAGCCCGGACAACTTCTCCGCTCGCTACAGGCCACACGGCCGCGGGGCGAGAAGGGGGGTGAGGGGAGACGGCTTCAGCTCCAAGCGCCTCCTTTCATTCGCGGGCGCACGCAGCCATATTGATTGCACAAGGCTGCCGCCTGCGCCGAGACGGAGCTGCGGCAGCGCATTGCCCGCCCGCCCGCTCCGCTCCTCGCCTCCCGCCGACGAGCCGTGGCGGCAGCCTCTCGCCCGGCCCCGGCCCGGCCACCGCCCGCCTCCCGGCCGTTAGTCAGGGGCACCCCGACGGCCCTTGTGGGGCGCGGAGGCGGGGCGCCGGCACCGGGGCAGGGCGGGCCGGTGGGGAAGGGCCCGCGCCCCTCATCGTCCAGGCGGGTCGTTCCCCGCCCCCGCGCTGCGAGTCGGCCTGCGGAACGTTTCCGCCGCTCCGCTCGCTGGGGAAGCGGGGCTCCGCCGGGGCGGCAGGGGGTGACCGGCTCCGGGGGTCTGGGCGGTAAGACAAAGACTCGGCGGCGGCGGGGCGATGCTCCTCCCCGGCGGCGGGGGCCGGGCGGGGCCGGGGCTGCCGGCCTTCAGCGCTCCGGCGGCCCGGAGCCGGCCGGACCGGGGCTGCCGCTGCTCTCGCCTGGAGGGCCAGAGCCCCCCGGGGGGGGCCGCTCTGCCGCTGGCCGTACTGTTGCGTGGGCCGGGGGCTTCCGCCGGGCGCCAGCTTCAATCGGCAAGGTCTGTTGCATCCTAAGCCCAAGGAAGCAAAACAACAAAACAATAACAAAGCGTGCGGGGACGTTGCCCATTAGAATTTACAAAAATAAAAGTTTTAAAACCAAAGAGCTAAACAGCAGGAGTATGTGTTGGGTCATCTCCCCCTCCCCCCCAACATAGCTTCATCAGCGTTTCGTGAATAACGAGAGAGGTAATTTACCAATAGAGACTGATGTGTCTGTACTCGGCCACAGCACCATGGACGTGTTCAGCAAAGAGAAAGGAGGCTAGTAAGTTTCCTGTCTGAAAGTAAACAGTCTGCCAACATCACTTGCACGGAACGGTACCTTCATTTGTAAACAGCCAGGAGAATAGACTGAAGAATGACCACAAGCAATCACAATCTGAAATTCACATTTGATACGAAAGACGTGTAGGTATGTTTCTGATACCTTGCGAACAATGGTGGCTGTACCGACACAAAAGAGCGTTCCTCGTATTGATATTAACCCTGTTACAGCTAGTGGCAGCTGGCATTTTCTGAAAGCCTCCTGCCCAAACACGAGCATGCTTTACTTAGTGTCCAGAGAACTGGACTCAGTGAGGTACAAGGGAAAGCAATTTTCCCCTAAAATTTTCCATTAATACACCCCTTTGGAAAATTCAGATGCTGAACTGAGTTGCAATTCACATGATGTAGTTGAACAGATGATGATGTTACTCACGTGTGAAAAGAGTCTTGGGTTCCATGCGTAATCATGGCATGCATTCTACTGCGAGATGGAAGCAAATACAAAATTAAGGGACTTGGGGTTTTTTCCTCAACCTTCTAAGTCATTATTTAAAACAATAAAAATCATACCATACTTTCAAATGATTATTTTATTTTTTTTTTTACATTTGGACCATTGTTACTTACACTCTTACAGATTCATTTCTTCTAATATTGCATCCATAGTTTTCTTAGAAACTTTCTTTACTAGACAAAATACACAGAGATTAGCTTTGTTGGATCATGACTAAGGTGAATTCCTGTAAACGGAGTTCTTTCTAGACTACTGAAACTTAACAGAAAATCTGCCTATTTCTTTCCAATAAGTTGGGCAAAGTTTAGTGGGTAAAGTGATCATGCATTCCAGAAACATGACTTAACTCTGGTATGCATTAATTGTCATCTTTAATTCAGTAGAACAAAATGGAAACAGAACAGAGTGAAAACCTTCAGGTAGGTGAAACCTTCGTCATGTCACCTGGTGCACAGATGAAGCAGGCACCGCTCTCAGCCAGCGCCAAGGCAGTCACTCCCCTTGGCGCCCAAAACAGAACGTGGGGCAAGTAATCTCTCCATTAAAAGCTTTCAGAAGACAAATGCACAAGAAGACCGAACAAAGATTGCACAAATTATTCACATATTTCCTAGTTTTTAAGGCTCTTACTCTCAGCAATCCTTTAACAATATTGGTTTTTTTGGGGGGGGGTGTGTTTCCTGTTAAGAAAAGGAAACAAACCACCAAATTGCAGTACAAGGCATTCTGATAAGAACTGTACCTTAGCTCCACACAGCAGTCCTCCGCTACTTGAAATAATAAAGAACAATGTTGGTTTTCCTCCTCCTCCTGACTCTGCACACTGCCGATAGGTGCTCTTCAGCAGAGGCTGCAGGAACACGGGAATGGCTTCATTCGGGCAGGGCAGAACTCTGGTATCTTGAGTCCCATTCCAAAACCTAGAGGGAGGCGTGCCTTGGAAAGTGCTTGCTCTGGAGTCTGTCTACTCCTGCTTTTCCCAAATGTCTTAGTCCTTTGCCTTCTCTTCCAAATGAAACACCACCCTTCTCATCATGCAATGACTGCCTCGCTTTCTGCTTGCGGATCCCCATCTCCCATTGCTTAGATGGTGCCAGGTAGCAGCTAAATCCCTGTCGTAGTATCAGGTTTCTTTCTGGCAATACAGTTTGTATCTTTTTGTCATATCTAAGTTTCTCACACTCCATTTTCCTTGCAAATGGCAAGTCTTCTTTGCTGTCAGATAAATTGAGATAGATTTCTTATTGCACAGATAACATTTTTCTCTTTGATGGGTCCAGACAACAGGCACTTGCCTGTACAAAAGAGTGACCCTTCTGTTACCTCAACTGCTTGGCTCAGTATAGACCTTCTCCAGCAAGTGCAGGGGAAAGTCTCCTTCAGACTGGGACATATATGTAATCTTTGAAGACTCAAAACTATGAAACATATACAAAACTTAATGTGCCAGAAGTTTATGAAGTGACCAAAATTCAGATCACAGTAGCCCAGAATCTCCAATACTACTACTACAATAAGAAACAAAGCCAATTTTCAATTCATTCCCTCCTCCCCACCTTCAAAAGAAAAATAAAGACTAAAGAAATTGGCAAATCCCTTTGCTTCCTCTGCCAAGATTTCAGAAAAAAAGAATGTGTCTGTGTAATCAATTTTCAGAATTAAAATCTAAGGTAATCAAAGACAGATTCCTGAAATGAATTAAAGTCTGACTTCCACAGACTATGCAAGAATCAACGAAGTGCTTATCAGAGTACCAAAAGGAAGGCAGCTTTTTGTTTGTTTGTTTAAACCAAATAAAAGGAAGGATTTAGAAAAAATTAACCAAATACGGAGCTCTGACACAGGATGTCATGGGTGCCTGTGTAAAGTTGGATTCAAACCACAATTTGACAATTTAACAGAAAAAGAAAATCAGTAGATTTTTCTAAGCCTTAGAAAAGCTTTCCAGATCTTCTAAGATTTGGAAACTAGGCTACTGAGGCTTTATGCTTTGGGCATAAAAGCCGTTAGGTGATGAGGTTTCTATTCTGCATCAGTCATCCACATGCTGAGTGATGCTATTGTATTATTTCAGCTTTATATTTTCTGATAAGGCACCCTATGGGAACACCTGGGCTTCAAAACAGATTTCTTGTACTCCCTTTAATAGGACAAGAGTCTTCTCTGCAAAAATACCTGTCACTCCTCAACTACTTCCTCAGTCTTTGATCCTACCTGCTTACTGCTGCCTGAAGTCACAGTGGCAGCTCTGCTGCTATAGGTTTAATGTCCTCCTCAGTACCATAAAACTGAACCAGTCAGAAATTGTAATGGACGAAAGTAGAGGAGTTTCTTTAGGATTAACATTTATTTTTTTTCTATTATTTTTAAATACATGGGAAATACTCTATTAGCTTTCTGGTTTTGGAGCCCATAGGATACAGGTCTTCAAGCTTCACTGGCAGTCATGTATGCTAGAAACAGTTTTGTAATGGAAAGCTAAGCTTCTCACATAATCATATGATGCAAGGATCTAAGGGTTTAGAGAAAAATACTGAGAGATTTACAGTAAGTTAATGGAAGCTGACAACACTTTGTGGATCCTGAGAAGGAAGGCTGTACAACCTCTAAGGCAGGTATATGAAAAATGCAAGTGATAATCAAGTTCAGAACACAGAGATTTTGTAATACCTGTCATAGGAAACACTAGCAGCTGAGCAGTTCTCAACAAAAGCTCATTTCTTTTCATATGGATGTAAATTGATAAACAACTAATTAGCATTTTCAGGATAGAAAGGTGCTGGTCTAATGGCCCAGCAGATGGAAAGATCTCATTTACTTACGAAAGTGAAATAAAAATAAATAACATACATAAAAAAAAAAGCAAAACCCCAAACCACAACCATAGTGTCAGCAGTCTCAACCCTGACCACGCAAAATACTTTGCCTGGCAGTATTGCTTCCAGGAATGGGCTGTGGCCATAAATCCTGAGGTCCTCAGTGCTCCTGCTGAAGCTGTGGACCGAGGGAGCTGTTGTCAGACTCTCACAGAAGCACAAGGATCATTTATCTTCCTAAAAATGTGTAACAGTGATGTCCGGGAAACGGTTTAGCTTTAAGTGAACTCCTACATAGAGTATGAAAGAAAGCAGACCAGAAGATTATATTGCTTTTTTTTCCCTCTGCATCCCGAAAACCTATCAGTTATTTCATCTTGCACTGCACTAGGCAGTTTTCAGATATTAATTATTCTGGCCCATTCCCAGACTGGTAATTCAAATTAGAATGAAGAAAATCAGACAGTTATTTCCATTAGCTTCAGTAAAAAGAAAACACCATCTATGCTGAAAGTTTTAAATTTCCCAGAGGTGTTGGAAAAGCAAATTTAAACAAAAAAAGTTTTCCTTAAGCAATTAAGTATTTGGCTGGTAAAAAAGGAAGAAAAGGCCTTCTCTTTGGGCAGAATACCTGTCAGGAAGGGTGTGTGTTTGTGGAGAGGAGGAGGAGAAGAAAAGGGTAGGTAACTGTGGTCCTCCTGGAGCTGTAAATACACACAGTCACTTCTCAGACAATTGATTCCAAAAACAGGCAGCAAAAGAAAACCGGCAGTGCTACGGAGGCACATTAGCGGTGATTCTAAAGGGCTGTAAGAGTTTCAGCTTTTGTAGGGAAGGCACCATGCAAACACATCTCAAGTACCCGTCTGATTAGAACAGAACTGGGGGGCAATTAAATTTTCTTTGGAAGACTGGGCTGACGTGTGATGTGGTTAACTTCTACCAGCGAGCAGACATTAAACAGCCCCTTTAAAAGCCGTTGCTTGCAGTTTGTCACTGGTTTACTTTCTAGGTCAGTTTTCAAGTCAAGCCAAGAGAGGCTATTTATACCAATCATTTGCTTTTACTTCTTTTAGCACTAATGGAGAGATAAAAGCAAATGGGTGTCCTAAGCATCCCTGGGTAACTCCTATAAACAAGCCATGGCCAAGCTGGGAATTAGGAAGAAGAAAATACAATCTGCAGTTGGAAAAGACAGACAAATGTACTAGTATGGACTCCATAGTAAGCCTTGCCCACTTGCACTATTGTCCTTGTTTTTCTGTCAGCAATAAGAATTTTCAAACTGAATTTGAATCTAAAGGCTCCTGAAGAAAAGGTACTTTCTTACATTCCATTTCATAATTCATCTGCTAAAAATTACATGTGAACTTTCAATAGCAAGTAGTTCCCCTGCTCACTGACATGCAAGAGTTTAAAAGCTGAATACAACTTAGAAGTTAAATTTCTTAGGGTCTCCACGTCAATGAAAGGATGGAAGGATTAATCCAAGATCCTTTGCAGGTAGCAGAGATCCTTCCATTCATTTTAAAGGTCTTTAGTTCAGGTGTCTTGCTTATTATCTACCAAAAAATACACATTTTATTCTATCATTAGAAAATGTAGTATGTTTAAAAAAAAAAAAAAAAAAAAAAAACAAAAAAGCACCAGAGAGAACAGGAAGTTGTTTTGAAAAAAAAACAATCCTTTCAGACATTAACCCAGAGGGCATAAAGAGAGGAAAAAAAAATAAATCCCATCATGCCTAGCAGGCAGAAATGACAAAGCAGAGCTTTAGAAAGACTTGCAGAGCCACAGGAAACGCTGCCTGAGACACACAAAAATGCACTTTTACAGATCTTGTTTTTTTACAAGAAAAAGGCTCTTGATGCTAAATAGAAGCCGATAATCCTTGAAAGCTCCAGATATCTCTAGTCCAAGCCCAAAGAGCTCTCTGAGGAAACAGGGAGAGGTATACATGGCAACTGTGGCTCTCTAGACACTGTGCAACATCTGTCTTTTCACACACTCCTGAAGAACTAGTCCCACAGCTCAGCCGTTTTGCAATGCTTAAGCTAAGGGAGGAACAGAAGTGGCAGCCCAGCTCCTGAAAAACCAGTACCCAGCAGATCTGCCTATGGGAATAGACCAATACTTCAATTTCGTAGTACTCTAAAAGTTTATCATGCATGGATTCAGGTGAGCAGGATTGTGGGGACCATCCATCTGGAGAGAAGTATTATTGCTTCATAGTTAAATGCTCTAGCATTCTGAATTCTTCCATGTTAAGATAGAGAAGAAGCATTCCTAGTGTCCTTCATTAATTGTGTAGAGTTTTACAAGTCTTTGTGAAAACCAGAGAATTGTAGATTGTTGGGAGATCAAAAAATATTCTGGTCTTTAAGCAGATCCCATAGCAAAAACATGTATTTCTATTTGACAGATACATTGAGTTCTGTTTACATAAATATTTCATTAATTCCTTAAGCTTCTGATTTGAGAAGAATTTTTTTACTTAAATATTGCAGAATATACCTTGGGTGCGAGAGAGGAATGATTTTTGTAGGAGATAAACACAAGAGTGGGATTACAGTGAGAATAAAATCAAAAAGAAACCCTTGTAGAACTCGCTATTGTCAGTTTGGCTCAGGCAAAGCAAACTATGCTATGAGCCAGGATGCAACTAAAGAATGAGGAACGTTTAACATGACAAAAATACTAGACTTACTTAAAATCAGTTTTGAAAACACTAACATGAAATAAAGTAGCTCCTAAATTACACTCTAATTTAGGAGGCAAAAAGTCTCTGTGCCATCAAAGACTTCCAGAAAGTAATTTATCAGCTTGGCACAGTGGGAGCTCCCACAAGGTTTGGTCATCCAGTCTAAACTGAGCTACAAATCTTCAACACATCTGTATTTTTTCCCCTCATAACTCAAATGTAAAAATTAAAAGTTCAACAGTTCGATTTGACTAGTATTTTTTAAAGAAAATGCCATAAAAGTAATCACAGAATGTTGAGGGTTGGAAGGGACCTCAAAAGATCACCTAGTCCAACCCTCCTGCCAGAGCAGGACCACGTAGAGCAGATCACCTAGGAACACATCCAGGTGAGTTCTAAACGTCTCCAGAGGAGACTCCCCAACCCCTCTGGGCAGCCTGTTCTGGTGCTCCATCACCCTCACTGTGAAAAATTCCTTTCATTTTGTTTCTGTGGAACCTCTTATACTCCAGCTTACACCCGTTGCCCCTTGCTCTATCATTGGACATAACAGAGAAGAGCAATGTAGAATTTAGAGAAGAGTATTGTGGAATT
>WUAM01000323.1:32502851-32565947 GCA_024336885.1 Actenoides hombroni
ACTGCTCTTCTCATTTCAAAGCCTGTGCTCTACAGGAGCTGGACCATCTCTACCATTTTAAGGGCATCTCATGCTCATATTTTAATGGTAGCACCCAACTGTTCCCTTAACTTAATAATTAGAGATGTTAGATGTTAACTTCATACATGTTTTTACTGTAGTAATTCAGAATCAGTGATGCTTTCCCATGTCAAGACATGCTGCCCGTCCAGGATGTTCTGTTCTAGGGCTTCTACTGTTACCTAGTAATTTATTCAGAAATAATTTATTTATATTATAAATTAAAACATAAATGTCAGGAAATATCCCAAAGTTCTATTTCTTTGACCATTAAAACTGACTCTTAAAAAAAAAAAAGTTGCTTACGAGTGAAATCCAACAGCTAACTCATTTACTGACTGTACAGAAAGCTCAAACAATAATTACTAATTTAGAGATCTTATAATCAATCTATTTTGGGGTGAAGTACTTACAAAGTGCATAGACTGATGAGAGGACAAGATGTGTTTGCATTTGTTACACAAGATAGGCTTTCTATTACATATTCATTTAGGTTGTAAATACCTCAGACTTTAGCTCAATTGTCTTAACTGCGCAAATGAGGGAAATGGAGGTTAAGTTGTCCATGAATTATGTACAAGTATAACGCATCAGTAAACACAAGATGTCAATTTTCTGAAGCTCTGCTTCTTTTTATTGTCACATTAAAGACAATGATAACAGAAGTAATTTACTGAATACTTCTAACACATAGGAGAGAGGAAAACCACCATGAAAATAGCTGCATCTCACTATATTTACAAAAAAAACCCCCCAACAAAACACAGTGGTTATTCATTCCAATACAACTGTACCCATTTACACCTTCAGAAGACTCTTTATTTACAAAAATACCAAACATTACCAGTAGAATTTCCCATGATAAAATGAAGTACTTATCCACAGGCAAGGTTTATAGGCTTTCTCTCCATTTGGCCCCCACCTGTCTTATACTTGCATCTGCAAAACGAAATAAAGCTAGACTTCTATACAGACAAATCAGTAAGTGGCAATCTCACTAAGATAAAGAAAGTTTAAATTTATTCTGAAATTTCTGTTGTTAAAAGCAAGATACATATGGCTTTTAAAGCAGGTAGTAAATGCATTGCATTCTCAATCTTTACCTTGCCAAAATCTAGGCAGAATTCTACCTCAGTATCACAATGAAAACACAAAATAATTTGGGAACAGCTAGGTTAAATTTCACATAAGGCCTTCTCTGCATGGAGGATGATTCAAAAAATAAACACAGTGGCACCTTGAGACTCAAAACAACAGATTCACATTCTCTGAATTTAGTTTTACACTTATCTTTTGGTTGCTACACAAAGACCAACTGCATCACAGAGTCATCCACTTCCAAATGCAAAATCATTCAGCAGGCTGCTTTTACTTCATGAGTGCACAGCTTCAGCTTTTTTCTCCGTTTTGTTTTTCTCCAACCTTGACCCATATTATGGGCACGCTGACTATCCAAAACAATGCTGAGAAGACTAAGCTACTTTCCCTCCAAATTTAAACACATTACATTGAATAATTTTAAATCCATATTCATTCTGAAACCAGCTCTAGTGGGCTAAAGATTCAAATACTTTCATGTTTTTCATTTCTATTTCTACTTCATATATAAAATAAAGCCAGGTTCTTCAGATGACCTTGCTCAGTTCTGAAACTTTCCCAAAGCTAGGACTGATGTAAATCAGAGCAGTGTAACAGCTGCTATAATACAAAAAGCTATTAATAATTTGTAATGTTCTTATAACAGTCTTCTCAGAATTTACTAACAGCTTTACCATCTGCAACTTCTTGCAGGTATGTCCCAAAGCAGAATTCTGGGGAGAAAAAACATGTACTGGATAATAACTTAGGATAAAAGAAAAATGACTAAAAAACCACACAAGCAAAGAACAAATATTACATACACTTTCAACAGCACTCCTGCCGTTCAACTGAGTATGAATGAATCAGAGACTCAGCTGTGGCTTTCTGAAGTCTCTGTTCTTAACTGCTGGATTGACCTCTGCAGCTCCTGTTGAAAGGCCATTTCCAAACGCACTCTGTGCAAGCTTACAGAACTCTCTTGCAGCTTTGGTTTTACTTACCACATCTGAGTACACGTGTCTAATATTCCATTACTTTCCACCCTTTAACATTAACACACAAATCTAATTGTAGCACACGAAATGGAAAATTTTATCAGCTAAAGTCCACTTGAAACTTACTGCCAGTTTAAGTGCAGAGAAGCCTTTCCTTTCAGGATCTACAATAACAACAGGTAGCAAACGTTGAGCAATTCTTTTGATAGTGTACCACTTACCAATTCACAGTTATTGAGACACAGAACAGATAATACACAGTTCTTAATTTAAATTATGTTTTCTTGCTATTTCTTGTTTTGCTATGTTGTATTCTGTCCAAGTGTTATGTAACAATGGGAATATGAAATTCATTATTGTCAAATATCAGAGGCCTCCTAGGAGGGGTTGATTCTTTATCCGCTTTATGCAACAGTTTAAAAAGTCCAGTTCCGATATTCATTGGAATTCCCATGATGATGCACTCAGAAACACCTGGGGGGGGGACACACAAAAACAAAACCGACTAAAACCAAACAACCAATGTTAGACATCCAAAGAGTAACGATTTACACAACTGTTTTCGTTTGCTGTTCTGTATGCATTGCATATCAAATCTCCTGGAACCCACAGAAATACCAATGTCTTCAGTAGATAAAGTTATATTTTATGGTCATCAGATCAGTGTGTTATTTAAGTTCTAGACAGGAAAAATTCAGCCCAACCTAAACACTTTGTCTAGCAATAGAGAAGCTTCAGAAGGGTTGTTTTTGAGATGACAGATTCCACTCAGGGCTAATAGCAAGAAACACCAGGCAAACTCACTTGATATTCATTCTCTGACTCAGTGCTAAGACTTGGGTCAAACCTGGCCAAGTTCCTTTGACACCCCTGCAACTTCCCAGACAAAGAGGCATACCACTACATCACACTGTAACACTTTCTGCATTTTCATGATTCAAAGAAGTGCTTGTTTTCAATGTAAAGATTTCACCTCTCTCAATTATTTTTGATAGCAATAACATTTTCAGAGCTATGTGCGAGACATTTCTGTTCCAT
Organism: Actenoides hombroni; assembly: GCA_024336885.1. Taxonomy (NCBI): domain Eukaryota; kingdom Metazoa; phylum Chordata; class Aves; order Coraciiformes; family Alcedinidae; genus Actenoides; species Actenoides hombroni. The sequence goes on from WUAM01000323.1 coordinate 32,506,025, forward strand.
ACCTACTGATGTATACAGCTTTTCCAAAGAATGTTTCACATGAGAAGCAATCTATCACATCAGAGAGGCTTTTTTTCTTGGCATATTGTTACGATCCAAACGACACTTTTGCACAGTCAAGAGTACAAGAATATTGTCCTTCACATAAATGTTTAAGGAAATAACAAAGAATAGCTGTACCTTCCAACACACAAAGGATCAAAATAAGTTTGCTTAAAATTATGTCAAGATTTGCCTGGTAATTTAAATGTATATGAAGGAAAATTCTGTCTCTTTGGTCTTCAGCCATTGCTGCATTTCTACTACATATTTTCCAACATTAGGCACTTGAAAATCTCGTGCAAAATAGAATTGTTAGGAGTCACTTCATGATTATTTAGGCCTCTACAGCACTTAGGTTACAACTGATAAAGCAAATAAATACCTTTCTAACACCTAGAAGAACAAAACCAATCTGGTTTTGCACAATAACTTTTCAAGCTGAGCCAACCAAGGAAACTGCATTTGGATTTTGGGGTTCTTTCTTCCCTTGTGATACTTCCATGCATACAACCAGAAGCCCTTTGTCCTCAACTCCCTTTGGCCTCATGGCCAAAGAAACAGTTTTCAGCATGTGACAGCAGTCACGTATAGCAGGAAATGTTCAGACATAACATGACACTATAATATACATGTGTATGTCACAGCTCTGCTCAGACTAGTGTATCCTAGAGGCCAGTGCCAGTCATACTGGAAGGGTTAAGATAATGATGCTGTTGGTGGCAGAACTGCCAGGACAGCACACACTGCTCTAACAACCATCCAAGACACCTCCAGGGCAATGTCTTATAACGCTACCAGTTACGATCTAGTGCAGATCTGCACATCTGGCTGACAGCTATGATCTGCTGCTCTTGCTTTCAGCTGGAAAAGCTAGGTAGAGATGTACTGCTCTTACTGCAAAGTTGATTTTTGACATTTCCCTTCCAGACCACCTCCTCATAAATGAGCATCACAGCAGTGATCTGTAGCTCTCAGTTCCCACTCTCAAGTTAGAAATGACAGTGCTATCGGTTACTCTTTGGGAAGGGGGCAAAAAGGTAAATCAACTGTATCTCTAAGCAGGGGCTTACACTTATCCTGCTTCTACAATGAATGCTGCTGGAACTGGATGTACAAGAGGGATTCAAAGGCCAACATGGTCTACAACTACACCAACACATTCAGAAGCAGCACTGATCTGAGATGCCATTCAGTCCAGCACCCATAGCTGATTTTGGGTACATAGTCTTTTCTTGGCAATGCTTATAATTTTTTCCTGCTCTGAAGAAGTAAACCCCTGAGTGTCGAAAAGTCTTCTCATAGCCATTCAAAGAGATAACTGGCCATGGTCAGGTCAGGCAGCTGCACAGCACTTTTTAATACAAGCAAGCCAATATAATTTCTTCAGTTTTGGAAGACAGACAACAGTTCTCTGTTTCGTCCATTCCACTTCCTTATTTGAACTAAAACATTTATATAGAAGGTAACATGAAAAGATTCTTGGTTTCAACATTATTCAAAACAAGATTTTACCAGCTCATAGAAGACTCTAAGAAAACATTTTCTTTTCCTTACTGTCCAGGATGGAATCAGTCTCCTACAGAATCTTTGCTTTAATCATGGGCAAATAATAATTAAAAAAAGAAGTAAATCCCACCCATGTGGAATGCTAGGCAGCCAGAAAATGGGAGTTCTTAAAGTACAAACTAATAATACAAAGGTTTCTAACAGATTCCAGCAATTCAGAAAACATACTGTCGACAAAGCACTGTTGAAAATCGACTACGCTTTCTAAGACCACCTACAAATGCCTAGAAACTAGCAAGCTGTAACATAATGCACTCATATTTTTATACTTCAATAGCACCCAGAAGCTCCAAATGAACAGTTACAGCTCCAGGATGTTAGGCCTTACATAAACAGATGATGAAGGTGAAACCTGCTTGAATTCTCCTTTTCTGTTAGACAGAAACTTGTTACCAATTCGTTCCAAAATGCATGTAGCTTAAAAAAGAATGAAGTCTGGGAGGACTGGAGAAAAAGGATTTTTTTTTTTTTAAAAAGTTATATTAAAAAAAATCCAAATGTTGGAGAACACATTAGAAATGCAAAATTAAGAGACAAACAGAATGACAAACCTCATCTATTTGAATTTTCTGTTTGGCTATATGTACATATGCAGGCATGTACATGTATTTTTAAACTTTTATCAGATTCTTTCATGAATTCACTAGTGAGATGATTGGGTGGATGTTAATGAGCTGAACTTTAGAACTGATGAACAGATACATTTAAGAACAAGTTTCTCTGGACAGAGATCTTCTCCCTTCTGTTAATGAGGGGAGTACTGATAAACAAGGCTTCTTAAGGGAAAAAAAAACACCACCACAATTTTTATCTATATACATCAGAACTAACTGAAGAAGTCAAGAACTTTGTCTTTCTGTTTATTTCTAGTAACAAGCAACAAATCACATAAGCAAACTTTATGCACAGTATGATATTCACTTACACTACCCAAGACATAAGTCTCTCCTTTTTTGTAGGAATGAAAATTAAACAAAAATACTGAATGAGATACTAGATTCCTTAATTAGCTCTAGGTGTTGAAGATACATAAAGTTTGAAGGAACAGATCTACTGATAGTGGGAAAAATTTCCTGGTGTTACACTAAACTGCGTGGTGAAAAGTAAAACCAAGTTACTGAAAGTCTACTTGAAGAAACATACAACAAATGTCCAGCTGACTTCAAGATCCCTGACTGAGATTAGACGTAGAGAAGCATTCACTACACTTCTAGGATGAAGTAGTATGGATGAAGTAGTATGGATTAGCCTAAGACTGAAATTGTTTGACATATAAGATCAACAGAAGGCTTAATAAGAGTAAAAATCCAACGTTTCGAGAGATTTATAGATGCTGGTTAAGGACCACAAACTGCAACAGAATTTCCAGTACCTACCGCAAACAGAATCCTTCTGTCCAAAGTAGGCAGCATCAAAGAGATGGTCTGCAGTCTTTTCAAAAGAAGCCAGCATCAACACACTTTCCTTCATTTTTGCCAGTCCAAACCTAGTAATGCCCAGCACTTCACCCTGGATTGATGGAAAAACCCAAAGAAAGACTATCATAATAGTGGCTGGAAATCAGTTATGTTTGCTGAAGTGAACAATGGAAATGTCTTTTTTTATTCTAATGAACACATGAAACAATTAAAAAGGTTATTATCTACAATATCGCATGGTCATAATACGCTGCTTCACAATTAAACAACCTGAAGGCTTAGAGTTTGGTAGTAGCCATATTTCAAAAGAACAGAAGTGATTATTCATACACGACATATGTTATAAACACTTAGATTTATCTTTTTTTAAGCAAGAATATTGGAAAGACTGAAAGAAACATGACCATGAGACAAACAACACAACTATAAGCTAGTTGCTGAACTACAAACTTCAGTGGGTTCTGAGAGCACTATATTGAAGTTACTGCTTACTATCTACTCATAAATCTGACTTCAGTTGCCAGGAGGTTACAGAAGATGTTAAATCCTCATTTTTTCACTCTCCAGGGAAAAAAAAAAGAAAAAAAAAAAGTAGTTAGCTTTTTAAACTAACTTGGTTTATTTCTGCCTCTCTAATAAACATCCTGATCATAACAGACTGGGCACAGAAGCACAAGTCAGAAGCCGAGACAAAAGAAAGCCTGCTAGGAACATAACAAGTGTAAAGCACTGCACTCTGATGCCCTTTTCCACTATTGTGTGACAGCTCCACACAGCCAGCCCTGGGGACTGCTGCAGCTCAGTACAACAAAGCCCTACAGTTCTGGGACAAGTCAGAACTCCTTCATTTGTTTTACCCAAATTAAACCCTTGCACTCTGGCAGGCAAAATAGAAAAGTTTCAGTAAGTGTACTCCAATCTAAAAAGGTATCTGATGTGAAGGAAAGTAAAATGATAAAGAAGAGAGAGAATTTTCTAGTAACAAGTTCTAGAAGACTTTTCATACTCAACATGTAATCTGATTCTATTTGTAATGTCTGTATCCTTTGACTTTTAGAACAGTGCAGCTGCTACGAACCACACCTCATGTGGTTTTCTGCACAGCAAGCCTTAAATTGCATGCATCGTTACCCAAACAGTTGATTTTCATACCACAGTTTTTAGGATTCCCATTTCCAATAGGAAATTATGATTCCCTACTCATTATATCAACTTGTTCTCAGTCAAAATAGACCTAATCCTCCTTAGCCCAAGAACTAGATGAATTAACCATTTTTTTTGACATACAACAGTATTTCGTCAGTACAACCTACAATTCTTTAAATCTACTACTGACTTACATCCTTATCAAACACGGGTCAAATAAATTTGTATATACAGGCCAATGCAACATTTAGGAAAAAATGCAGTACAAACCTTATAAGTCATTAGATCAGACAACAACATAACATGTCTCCTGTCAATGCTCATACCATGGTTCACCATTGTATACTGAATCTCATTGATAATGGTCGTCCGAGCAGCTTCAATTCCTAGAGTCTTCTCTACCTACACAGGAGATTGTTAGATTAATGAAGAACCAAATGCTTGAAGCAAGTAAGTTCCTGGAATAAATACCATCTGATGTCAAATAATACTCCATTTCCACTACTATCCATCCGCATTTCTCCGTTTCAAAAAAATGTATAGAAAAAGCTTCTTTGAAGTGGACAGTACTGCCAGTCAAATTATTCTCTTGTTAATGTATTCTGACAAGGATTAGTGAAATCAGGCATGATTAGCTGTCAACTGCTGCAGCTGAACACAAACAAGCACTTGCAATAAAGATGCTGTGGGGGAAAAACCCCACAACACCCATTTGAACATTACCTCATAAGTGTTGTTAGAGGATGTTTTTGTTCCTTTCACTCCGTGAGTAGCCATAACAGCTCGCAGATTGTCACCTTCAACTAGAAGTTTGTATTTTTCCTTTCCACTTTGTTCATCAATATGAATGACAGCTCGGGAAACTTCAGGTATACCTTGCACTACAACCTTCACAAAACAAAAAAACCTAGTGACATGGATGTGTCTAGTAATGCAATATAAAAGGGTAAACCCTATCAGCATTCAAACCTGTTTAGATGCTCCAGTCTTTGGAATAAATGCTCAATTAAAATACTTATGAAATAAGATTTCCTGCTCTTAAACACAATAGGGGAAATGTGGCATTCACCCTATACTATAAACCTTCCTCACTATCTAGGTTTTATATTTGATGCCAGACATCCTCACATTCAGATCTGGGTCTCTGAAGTGTGGAAGATCCACACAACTGTAAGGGCATCCTGCCAATAATAAGTTTAATTTATCACTATCTTAAAAATCCGAAGTAAACATTGTCCTCAAAGAAAGCTGCAAAAATGACAGACACTATTATACTATATATATATATATATATACTATATATTTCACTTCTAGACGCAGCTGGAAGAAGATCTAACTATTTCATACAACCTCTGCACTTGGAATGCTTCAGTAGATGTTGTAAGGAAAGTAACAAGGCTTCAAAATTATTTATAACGATTAGTAACGGAAGCTTAGTTTCAGCTGTAAAGCAGCAGCATACTCTAATAGCTATGGATTCAGACTATCTCCATTGTCAATACTGACAAGAACTATTTAGTCTTCCCACCACAGAACCCTAAATTATTATTATTAGTGCTTAGCTCCCACAAAGCAAGGAGACAGGCTTTGTTTTTACCTTTGGTAGTTCTTCCTTCAGGGACTGCAGTACATAATACATTGAACTCTTGCTATTTTCACGAGGGGTCACACAGACAACTGCTTCTCCATGGACAGCAACATCCCCAGGCTTTACTCTGAGTTTAGATACGCAGATAGAATAGCGCACCGTCTCCGCATTCACCTGGGGCAAAAGTCAGCCAGGAAATATCAGGGTCTCTCTCTTAGCATACATACATACGCTCAAATACAAGCAGCAGTCTTTCAACAGAATATAAAAAACTGCAATGTAGAAAAATTAACAAAAATCGTTACTCTTGTAAGTTGCACAAAATATTACTCTGTGCTGAAGGTACTGGCCTGTATGTTACCTAACAGACAGAAATGGCATCCTTGTATTTAGTAAGACACCAAGAAACGTATGGCTGTTTTCTCTGTTCTCTCATTTCCAAATTAAGGAAAAATTACTCACTTTACGAGGAAAAAAACAAAGAGGGGGGAAAAGTTCCAGATGTCATGTAGCTACAGGACATCCCTCGTTCACTTACTTTTTTTAACTTTCACTGGTCTGACTCCTGTTTCTGAGACAGGATTAAGAGACACTTCAGAACTTACCCAAGGCATATTCTACGTAAGAACTGAATAACTCACCTCTAATCTCAGCAGTCTAATGCGCTCTAAAGACAGCTTCACTAGGATGAAACAATCATCTGGAAGGAATACTTCCTCAATATATTCTGAAATCTTTGAGAGAAGGACAAGATACTTAGCATGTGAAAATGGTTAAGATGCCCCATAGTAATTGGCTAATGTTTACATGTAAAGCATTATCAAGAACACAATTTTTCCTACCTCTCCTAATAAAGTCTTCTCAATTCTACCTTTAACTAGACGGGCATAATCAGGATCATCATCTTTGTCCAACTGTGCTGTTATAATAGGGGTGCTACAAAGCACAAAAAAGAAGACACACACACAAAAAGCAGTTAGGAAATTGCTCAGCTAGATTACATGTGACAAAATTACAGCTTGCTTTATGGAACTTATCTAGAGTTGTACATCATAAGATAGAGACATTCAGCTTTTACTCAATTACATTTGAGAAAGCTTCTGTTCATATACAAAAGACATACACAAGATTGTAACACAATAAACTAGTGACTATTTTCATGGTGCATGCTATTATAGAATTATTTCAGTGTGGCTTCACAGATACGTAGGAACAGGCATGCTTCTGCTACTGCTAAACACCAGAAAGCTTCACAATGGATGAAGCACCTAAGGGAATATTAAACTTTATAAGTAACCACTTTACCTCATTTGATTTTCAGAAAATTAAAATCTCTTCTTTGGCCCTAAATATCACTTACTTGGACAGACATATCTCTCATGTTTCAGTATTCCATGGATTCAATGCCATCTACTGTATTATTGAGAACAAGGACATGCTACCACATACTACAAATTTATTCATCAGGTTGACTTATGCAAAGGGGAAAAAACAAAACAACATTGGTACCTAATAGCCTTTGAAGCATTAATGATTTCTTTGATTCTTGGCACACCCAAAGTAATGTTCATTGAAGCAACGCCAGCAAAATGGAAAGTCTTCAGAGTCATCTGTGTGCCAGGCTCACCAATGCTTTGTGCACAAAGAGCTCCTACTGCAGAACCAGGCTCCATCTGTGCCCTGATAAAGAAACTCACTTATAAAATAAACAAATACAGAAACAGGCATAGAACTCAAAAAGGCATGAAATCCTAAGTACGCAAAGACAGAAACTATTCTGGTAGATTTATAAGAAGCTTGTTCTTCTCTTTTTTTTTTTTTTTAATTTAAACAACCAGGAGAAAGGTTAAAAGGTCACCAATACTCACGACACTGATCTCACGCAAGGAAAGAGGATGCCCTGTTACAAAGGCATTCCACGCATCCAGTATAACATCCATAACAGAAAACAAAATGCTTGTTCTCTTCCTCTTAGGCAGCAAGCAGTAGATTCAGGCTTCCTCCTTCAGTAAAACCCCGTATGCTAACATGTCCAAAACTCCCCTTTGTATGTTTAAGCATAAGAGACCTCTATTAAGTCATCTTTAAGAAATTATTATGCAGATTTTGAAATCAGAACAAAATCCAGGTATTAATGCCTTCTTGTTTACATCTTTTTCAAAAGCCCTATACTGACAATATACTTCCCCTTCAAGTTACACCTGTAATAGGCTCATTCCCATATCTGCCCCTTTCTAAAATTTATGTACTTGGAGAACTGGTTGTCCTTACAGGACAAAATAAATGAAGACCACTACACTATATGATCTGAAAAGGAGATGTGAGGAGTGGTTTACATTCTCCCCTACAATTTTGTTCAGATCGTGCAGTTACCACTCTTCAGCTTGCACAGAGTGCAATGTGATCTGCTTTTCTTGAGCAAATATAACCTCTGAACCCAAGTCCAAAAATCCACTTGCTAGATTAAACTCGTAGCAGCTTCTTGCATTTTTTTCACAAGCTCTTCAAAAGTCACAATGTTGTCTACTAACGATTTATCTTGTAACCTCTAAAGGAATTCATTCTGTTTGACTGGAAAACGTTGTATCTACCACAAAATTGCTGAAATGCCAGCCGAGAGATTTCTCCTAGGAAAATGACAATAGTCTATAAAACAACAACAGTCATCACAGCAATTAGATCCTTTCCAGTGGTACCCTATTTCAGCTGTCAGAGCAGTATAACGTAACATTCTAAAACAACCTACTACAGTGAAATAGACAATTCACATTTAAGAACACTTAAGAAAAATGCAGGGAAAAAATCTAATAACTGATAGCAGAAAACTGGTAATCGCTTTGAAAGAGTTAAGAGTTTTAACATATACATGAATTTTCTAGTAAAAGAAGAAAATATTAGTGAATAATTAATACAGGTCTGAGGCCATAAAACAGATGTCACCAATGAACAGTTTAAGTAAATGAAACAACTCTCAAAAGATAAGAAAAATTTATAACATCCACACTCACTATCTTGTTAAAGACCAAGAATAAAAAAAAAATAAAAAAAAGGATCCTACAACTGCTTAACAGATTCAAGAACATGTTAGCGTTAAGTGTGACATAACTCTTGAAATCAAGAATAATCATCAGGATTCATGTGGATTTTCATGTCATCTATTCAGATATTATTCTGCATGGACTCTTTGTAGGTTTGAAATAATCTCCTGCAAGAAGGGGAGGAAGGGAATATGGTCTACCTTAACAAGCTCACCTGTAGATGGCAATGCTTTTATTTTTTGGCATTCAACTTGTGTTGCAATGTTAGTATCATTGGGGGCAACTGCTTTTTATTCTTTGTTTGTATTGTATTCACAAAAGAACCAAGATTCATACAGTAAAAACAGCAAAACACACTTCTAGATTGCAAACAAAGCCATAAACACTGAATTGGGGACAGGAGTGGGGATAAATACAAAGAAAATAACAGGCTAAACATTTACCTCATGTACTTGTCCCTACAAGTCTCTAGAAACTTTTCTAGCTGTGTTGGAGTAATCCTATCCAACTGATATAAAACTCGTGGCTGAAAAGAAAATAGAACAGTTGGAAAAGCAACAGCTTATAAAGATTTAAAATAGTTACGTGATTACCCCTTGGAACTATTTACCTCTGTTGTGCCATTGTCATTAATGCCATACTTGTCCCTAGTTTTTTTTATCTTCTCAGAAACGCCTTTGATGAATTTTTTGATTTCCTGAAATTACATTAAAACAACAGTAAGCACAGATAGGATCTTCATACTGAAGTCTTCAGCAGTTATTTGCTTAGAGCTCCAAATGGCATATTTACAATAATAAATCAATGAACAATATGAAGCGAGGTAGATCAAAACTTAAGATACACATACACCCAGATTTAGCAAAACCATATTCACTCTTGTGTAGCCATACATTAGTAGCAGCACATGAGGAATACAGTCCATGCTGAATGAAAGCATCCTTCCTGACCACACACTAAAAAGCTTCAGAGACTTGACTTGGGTTGATCCTTTCTTCTTACCCATCACTTACTGAAATTGATTTCTCAAAACCCAAAGCAAACCCCTTGAAATTCTTATTTTTACTGTATACTGACACAAACACATCCTCACTGTTTTCTCAGTATTCAAAGTAAGTCAAAACAGAAAGACTGTGGCATGAAAGGAAGTATATAAAGGACATCTGCTGGATTGACTTCAGACATTCAGGATGTACTCTACTGGGGAAGAAAAAAAAAAATCCCAAACTCAAAATGAATACATACTTGTCAGTCAAATAACTGCTCTATGCTGGGGAAAGACCTTGCCTATAGTTGCATTTAACATGCAGCAGTACCTAAGCCTTTTGGTCTCTTACCAGGTTTACCCAAAAGCATTCCTAGCAGTTCTTACTGTAACACGAATTGAAATGATCCTGTCAGAAGACTGTCCAACAATTCTATAAAATATGATCGGGACATTACATTTTGGATATAGGTATGTATACCAGAAGTCAGGAAATAGGAGATCCACGATTAAAGGCATCCATAAGAGTGGACTCAGTGCAAGTCATGACTATAACAGAGGTTTATCAAAACCAAAAATATAAACAAAAAGCAATAGGAAATCCTTCCCATCTACTTACACAATGATTAAGAAAGTCTCCAAGGAGGACTGTATAGTTTGATTTTAGAGATCTTTTAAACCCTTTCCATATTAGTCCTGTCTGACAGCCAGAATGATGATTATATATCAACACCTCTTCTTTGCTCAGCACTCAACTCCTTGCAAGCACTGCAGTAGCCAGACATTGAAAATCCCTTGCAATTAATTTTTTTTAACAACAACTGCATTCATAATCATTATCAAAACAGTTATTACATCCTAACAGAATCCTCAGATTCTCAAGGTAACTGTCTTTTTACTGGTATCCAAGGTGTTTTCAAACAGTACATGATTTCCTGTGAATACCAGAACAAAGTTCAAATGAAGGAACTGACACCAGAAGTGTGCTGCTGGAATGGATGCTTCAGTTGTCCCCCCACTGGGGTGACAACAGGCAACAGGACACATTCATACATTTCTGCCCCTTTTGCCCTGCAGTAAGTCGTATTAGTTTACAAATGAAATATTTGGCCATTAAGTTTTTTTGACCCTGAAATCTTTGCATAAAATTGATAATTTGGTTTATTTCCTAAAATAAGTGTTAAGTAAAAAAACCAGAAAATTATCTTTCTAATAAATGTGCATAAAAAAAAAGGCAATATTGTAGGACTTTCAGAGGGTTACCCAGAACATATGATCTAGAGGAAAACAAAACAACACAGAAACAAAGAAAGAAACAAACAAACCCTAAACCCAACCGAATACATTCAGGACACATTTTACAAGTAATTCTATCTTGAAAGAAAGATCAGGGGTCTTTTTGGTTTGGGTTTTTGTTTGTTTTTGTTTTGTTTTTGTGGAGGGGGCAGGAAGGGAAGAATGGAAGGGGAAAAAGGCAGAAGGTGTTAACACTAACTTCTCCTGCCAGAACAGTGAAGGCTCAATTATTTTATATGCACACCTACTCACCAAGGGACAGTAATAATAAACCACACCACCACTACCACCTCCTCAAAAGAAGCTGTATGGGCTGAAGATTTAGTCATGTGGTCATGTGAAGAAAGTGTAGACTTAAGAGCAAAACAGCATAGGACTACAAATAGCATTATGGCAAATTACTTACTGACAGCTCCTCTTGAACAGTCCCCAAGTACCAAAATACTTTAAAAAAATAATGATTAAAAAAAATCTCCAGTGTACTAAACCAATTGTTACACATTGTTCTGAAATGCAAAAATAAGGTATTAAAATGATACATTATTTCCATGCACTGGACACAAAAAAGAAGGGTGAGAAATAAAAGATTAATCTCCAAAGAGATTTATTTTTCACTGTCAAAAGTCTTATTAATGAACAACAAGTAAAGGAGGGAATGACCTATTCCTCTCAACTTTCACTTCTCTGTTGGCAGTTTATCCAACCTATGGATTAATTTATGCTACAAATAGAAACCAAATGTAGCTCACAGTTTGCTGAGCCTGTCTCTATGGAGTGATCATCTTCAATACAACACTGTCCTCTGTGAGCACAGGTGTGTAACTTCTAGACTGAGCTCAAGAAACCACTGGTTCTTTCAGGTAGTCTTAACCTATGAAGTCTTTTAGTCTGGATCTGTTTACAAAAAAGGCATAAAACTGACTTCTTATAAAACTTTATAAAACATAGAACTTCCAAGAGGAGCCCTTTCCTTTCACCTCTACCTTAATACGAACACAACTGAAACTGTGCCAGACAACAATCAGCTTTTTCACCAGTTGAATTCCCTTCAGTGAAGGCAGAACACAGGCAGACTGAACACTAGTCGTTTGAGAAAGGCTAGACATACTGTCTTCTGTATGGGTAAGAGCATCATAGAAACCTCCTGGTAAAATAACAGTGATAATAAATATTTCTGTTCTGGAAGGGAAAAGTAGAGGAAGGGACAGGAAAACATCAGAAACACACACTAATATCCCTAAAGATTAAAAAAATGAGTTTTAGAAAGGAAAGTCATGTACTAAAAGAAAACTTTCTCAAATCCTCAAAATCAAATTTAACTATGGGGATTAATTCATGTGGCATAGTTTGCACTACTAAAAAGGAATGGTGTAAATTATTGTGATGAACACCTACACTGTAATTTAACAAGCAGTAATGTATATAAGCTAATCAGTTACTTTAGCACTATACACATACCTTCAGCTAAAAAGCACTAACATTAAAGCTCACACAGGGCACACACATGCTACAATTACCTCGTTATATTTTTCATAACCTGTCTCAGTTAATGTCTTCAATGATGAAGAGAGAAAAAAGGAAAGAAGAAAATGAAACTGTACCTAGAACTTAAAAATCTAAGTTAAACTAATTACCACTAAGATGAGGTAGCCCTATTTGTGATTCTGGAATTAATAGCCATTATTTAGAATTTTCTCATACAATCATAAAGATGAAGCTGTTCTTTGAGGTGTATCTCTCTAAATTCTACTATCAGTATATTGCTTTTTTTTCCTTTCATAGATGCAGTTAAGATTTCCAGTGTATTTCAAGTAGAGATATAATTTTTTTTTTCAACTCTGCTGTGGCAACATACTTGCAAATCAAGTTCAGAAGTAACTGCTTGCTAGTTTTGTCATCATCTCTTCTGAAGCATTCTGATCTACTAAAAAGAAACCCTTCAAAGAACAGGTTACTAAATTCATGTTGTTGTCATCACTGCCAGTGATCAGGTTCATCAAGGTAACAGCTTTAGCTGTCCACAGGCTCATTAATTCTATCTACAGTATTTATCACTGTCTGCCAAACCAGTCTTAAGGGTGGCTGCTCTCATAAATATTAGAATTGCTTAATATTCTTTCAAATAAATTGACTTCTACAACGCAACATGCAAAGAAGACACGTGAACATTCACTCATCCTTAAAATACATGTAAGTACTCCCCAGAAAATATGCCTGTCCAGCAAAGCACTTCATATGAAAGAAGTTTTTTGCTGGATTAGTATTGTAAGAAAGCAAAGTAAATAGGTTTAAGTGTATAGCTGGTGATGCTATTACAGAAAACCAAGCAAATGAGTAAAAACAGTTATACAGGAAGCTGATAATATCAAAACATATGTATTGTAACTGATAGTGAGACTCAGTGGCTTATAGAGTCACTAAGTATTATTTCATTTCTTATTTCCCAGGGGAAGCACATAATTACTGTACCATCTTGCCATGAAGAGAAATTCCAGTAAGGTGTCTCAGATCAGTGGCAGCTTCTACTCAAAAATCACTAGATTCTTCTCTCATTTCTAAAGTTTCTGTGGCAAGTGAACAACTACCATAAGAATTAAAATTAGTAGACCTACTTTCCCATCTGCTAAATGAACAGGAACATATTACTGAACAAACTACTACTGCTGCCACTAATGCATAAAATTCAGCCATTGCTCCTACAAATAGATAAGACCACTTTATTTAATTTCCTTGATTTGCAAGGAACAGTTAATCTCAGTGTGATGAGCAAATGAGGTAATTACCTGCAGAAAACTGTCTCGGCAGCAAAGAAATTCATTCTTTTTCATGATGGACTCAGATGTTAACACCAATTCGTTTTTACTCAGGGCTGGTTCATTTCGGCATGGATATACAGCCTGCAGAGGAAAAAAAAATTACTTCTTCACAGAAAACATGCACAAGGGCTTCATTGCAAAGACACAGAATACAGATACACACAATTGATTAACAGCATTCTTTGGGTTTGGGTTTCTTTTTTTTTGTGTGAGGGGGTTTTTTTGGTCTTGATAGCAGACTTGTGAAGAGAACGTCCACATACACTTGCACTTACTTCTGTAAACCTGAAGGTACACACACACATATCTAATTCTACCCATTTATTACATTTACAAAACAGAGATATGAACACTCATTTCAGCAAAAACTTTTATCTTTGGGGAGGAGAACAACCAAGAAACAAGCCACAAAACCAAACGATACCATGCTTCAAACATCATAGTATGTCTAGAATTATTCAACAACGCATCAGGCCTCTGACTTAAGCAGCAATTCAACACAAAGAACATGCATGTCTTGATTTAACAAGGAATTTGTGTAGTATAAGTCCTATCTAGGACTCAACGAAGTTACTAGCAATTTATCTAGCAAGTTGGGTATGAGGCCCTAGAACTACTCTCAGCAAAGGATGATCATATTTTTCACAGTTTATACACAGTTTGGTCCTAACTGCTGTATTCTTATGTTATAAGTACCTGTAACTCTTAACATATGTTGCAAGACTGACCAGGATCACTCAAAAACATACTTTAGAAAGTCATTTCAACCAAAACAATTCTCCCCACAATTTATTACTTCCTCCTACATGTTTAGTAGTCTTTTCACACTTCAAACAAAGATTTCAGTAATCCTTACTCTGATATTGTCCAGAACTCTCTTGAATTCCAGCGGTTCATCCTTCCCTTCCATGGCTGCAGGATCCAACCCGTCTCCTCCATAAATAAACTGTATAATGTCACCAGTAGAACTTCTGACTGTCAAATCATACTGTGAGCAAAGATCTTCAAGTGATTTTACCAGACGCCTCTAAAGAAAAAGAAAGAAAAGGTACAAGGAAAGCAAAGCAGGTCTTTATAAAAATAGCTATTGAATAAGATTACAAAAAGTATAGAAACTGGACTCAGGATATAAACCCAATACAGTGATTAACAGGCATGAAAACCTATTTTAAGTCATACATTTATCTCTAGGGCTTTAGTGTATGTTCCCCAGAACATAAAAGCCAACAATAATGAAATGTATAGCAACAACACCATTCTCCACATTTACCAATTCTGTCATATAGGAAACCTAATGCTAAGCTGCAAGAATCTATTATAGTTGAAGAATTTGGTGGAGGAATTTTGACACAGTATCAGATTTATTTCTCAAGGGATACAACACTTTTTGCATATGGTAGCAAAACTAGTCAATAATTATTTTCACTAATATAAAACAATAAGCTCATCTGTCAAATCCAATAGCTGCTTTCCCTCCCCCAGTGTCAGCCAATTCTGTTCCATTAATTCCTTGTATTGGGAAAACCCTTTACTACCATCTTCCTTACTCCATCTTCCCAAAAGAAGGGATGCTATGAAGTATTGGTAGTTAAAAACTTTTTTACTTGAAAGATGGACTTCATTATTCTATGAAAGTAAATTAGCTCACTAAAGAATAGAATTAGTAATTTTTTTTACTGAGGACAAAAAACGTAGTATGAAATTAAAAAAAAAAAATCTATCTTGTTTTAAATTCCAAAGTTCAAGTGTTAAAATTTACTCACGTAGGCTGAAAGTTGACAAGGAAACATATTTTGCAGGTTGCTTATTATATTTACATATTTTTGAAAATATTTACCTATACGCAAACGTAATTCCATTAGTTTGGGAAACAAACAGTCTAATTAGTCACCCAACCCAACACAAATTTATTTCTGTCTTTGTGGAGTTACTTGTTTATCTCTCAATGTGTCCCTACCCCCAAATGATCTTGGCTTTTGTCCTGCCTGTTACACTGGGAGGAGGACTATACTTAAAATACTACTTAAATATTTTCACTGAAGTCTTAAGACTGCTCATAATAGCAAGAAGCTTTGTCGGAGGGCCATGTTTTTCCACAGTAGATACAGTAAAAGATACTACAGCCTTACAGAACTTTAAGTCCAAATTAATGTGACCAAGGGGCCTGTTATCTAAAGAGGACATATACTGCTACCTAAAGAGGACAGATACTGAGAGGAGCTTTAGCCAAATATCAGTTAGCCAGACAATCTTTATCTAAATAACTCAAACCAATGATTTATGTTTTCTGTTTTTCACTGTGGAAATACCCTATCTGAAAAAGCCCTCACAACTCTAATCTATGTTATATTGTGTGTACAAAACTTCCATCATTCACGTGTTTTATTGGAACACACACTGAATAGAATGTAGTCCTTAATAATTCTATAGAACTTTTATCACCCATATTCATGAGGAAACAGCTTAATACAAGTTTGGTACTGTACTGTTGCTAGACCTCTGGTTTACAAACCTCATGTCTAGTGGAGCAGAGTCATATATTTGGCAGTATAAATTACTTCCTTATATTAATAACACACACACATACATAACGTATGCAATTCTCCCCCATCCCTCACCCCCCACATGCATCTAAGAAATATTCTTCTTTTGCAGTGCTGATAATATGCCCACTGCTGACAGTTACCTGCATATATCCAGTTTCAGCAGTTTTTACCGCTGTGTCAACCAGACCTTCTCGACCAGCCATGGTATGAAAGAAAAATTCAGTAGGAGTCAACCCAGAATAGAAGCTGTTAGCTACAAAGCCTTTTGCTGCTGGGAGCTACAGAAAACAACACAGAAAGGTTAGACTTCAATGTATGTTCTGTGTGCATGTTACAAAAAAAACCAAACCACAGAATTGCTCAAGTTGGAAAAGACCTTCAAGATCATCAAGTCCAACCTTAACCTAACCCTACTACCCTAACTCTTAACAACCCACTACTAAACCATGTCCCTGAACACCACAACCAAACGATTTTTAAACACATTCAGGGATGGTGACTCAACCACTGCCTGGGGAAGCCTGTCCCAGTGCTTAACAAGCCTTTCTGTAAAGAAGTTTTTCCCAATATCCAACCTAAACTTGCCCTGGCACAACTTGCAGACATTTCCCCTTGTTCTGTCACCAGTGAGAAGAGACCAACCCCACTCTCCATACAATCTCCTTTCAGGTATTTGTAGAGAGCAATAAGGTCTCCCCTCAGCCCCCTCTTCCCCAGACTCAACAGCCCCAGCTCCCTTAGTCACTCACTGATCCAGTCTGTCCAGGTCCCTCTGTAGAGCCTTACTACCCTCCAGCAGACCAACATGACCTCCCAACTTCTTGTCATCTGCGAACTTACTGAGAACGCATTCAATCCCCTCACCAAGATCATTGATAAAGATTTTATAAACACATTTTATGTCATCAAAATTCTTTCAGGTAGTGATAGCCAACACCTACACAAACACAGCACCATCGTCTCACCTGCGTTTTGCTTCGAGATTCAGCATTTGGATTTCAGGTCTGAACAAAGGCTTCAAAACTCTTGCCTATTCTTCTGAACTAATTTAATGGACTTACTTTCTCCTGCAAGCCTTATCATGCTTCTAGACATTCCTTGCAAACACCACACTACTTAACAGGTAAATCAGTAAAAAGCTATAGTTGACATTTAACTTTTTCTCTCTCATCTAATCCATGAATTAATGGTATTCTTGAATTTATTCAAGAAAGATTTTACAGTACAGAACTCCAAAGTTGAAATTTGGACATTTAGCAACAAATTCAAATATCAGGGCTACCATCTAACACTCGTCAGTGTGTGATCTAACACACTAACAAGATTCATGACTGGTACCTAGAACTTTCTCTACTGATAATTAGAATTCAGGTAGCAGTTAAAAGAAAAAAACCCAACCAAAATAACTGACTAAACTGTATTAACAAGTGCATGATGCTCCTCATTGCTTCATATAGAACAAAACTCAAACACAGGATGTTCAGAGTAGGCCACAGTACTTATCCTAGTGGAAAAAAAATAGCAGCTCCAGATTGGTTTATTGGGCAGGTTTAACCTGTCTAAATATACCAACACATATCCAGCAGGTGTTCTGAAAAGTCTCAGTGCAGTGAAACAGAACACAAGAGAGAAACTTCAATTAATTATTTTTAGGACTCCCAAGAGAACAAAAACATCTATCATCATATTTACTTGAATTTTACTAAATTATAAAGGTCTAAGCAAGGCTTAGATGTAAAAATTCAAGCTAACTGGACACTAGGCAATTCACAATACCACCGTTAACGCCCAAATCACATTCAAAGCATTTCACATTCACCATAAGTGAGCTTTTCCTTCACTCTGTCGTGACAACACATCCTACCATATGTCCTTAAAATTGTTTAAGGCAAGTTGTTTCACTTATCCATATAGAGTATTGTAAACAGAGAATTACCTTAGAATGCTTCTCAAAGTGAGGCAAGGATCTGTTCTCAAATCCATCAGGAACTCGGGATCCACTGATGGCCTGCTGACCTACACAAGCAATCATCTGGGATATATTAATGAAGGATCCTGAACAGAAAGAAGAAAAAGAGAAAATTCTCACTCACAAATGTGAAATATCAGTGCTCCTCTGATGAGCTGCCTTCACTTCAAAGATCCAGTACTTAGCTTCATTATTTGTGAAAAATGCATTTAGAAATGCAACAGTTAAAGAAGCTTTTCTATTACTTGTCCTGTAAATTTCAGGATTTATGCAGAGACTGGCAACTAAGTTAGTCTGTGATATAGCTCACAAATTTAAATATCTTTTTCTTAGGGTCATGGACATTGACGTGACCACTATTTGACTACAGTACTTATACTATCCTGTTGTGTGTTATGGATTGTGTTTTATACAATCCATGATCCTAATTACATATTTTGATTGGCTATTTCTTCAAGACATGTATTTTAACAGTATTTTCCATGAAAGGTTCAGTGCCTACCAATATTGCTAGAAAAAAATTAAGTCTCAGACAATTAAGTCACTTACTCGGAAGTTTTACTCACTGAACATGTTTGCAAACTATGCCTCCCCCTCTGCCAGATTATACATTTAATATATCTTCCTTCTTAGATTTCAAATATATCTTCAGAAATACTTAGTGTCACCCTAATGCTTTCCAAAATTTATTAGAGACAGGTAAATGCCAAAAGGCAAGTGATTTCTTCAAAATGTCAAAGGAAACAAAGGACAGCTCAGGTAAGAATCTGAATATAAAACAAGTATTTAGTGCACAGGCTGTCCTTCAGAAAAAAAGCAGTAAAGATGGCCGAAGTATCAGTTTAAATTTTTAATACATCATTTCCAGTACACAGGTACTCAAAGGCAGAAATGCAAATGAAAACTTTTTACTGATGAATTACTTAAAATCTTAAGAACATCTAAAGTTTCAGTAGGATGTTTTTTTCAACTAAAAGTCTAAAGAAACCAAAACTAGCACATCAGCTTGATTTTAATTAACTATACCCAATCTGTACTTACTGAGAGAAGTGACTCCAAACGTGTACGATGTGAACTTAATACTTGATCAACTGACTGCATAAAATAAGCTATAAAGATAGAACAAGTAATTCTGAGAACAGTGATGGGGTAAGAAACCTATTTCTAAAGCTTAGCCTCCTTACCTTTAGAACCACAGAGAGCCATGATAAGGGGACTGTTGCTCTTGTCCAGTTCTCTGAGACAGGCACTGCCAGCATGATCTCTGATAACAGAGAGTTCTTTAAGGATTAAGGCCTGAAATCAAGTATTTCAGAGGTTCAGCATTTGTTAAAAATACCATACCCAAACAGTACTCTATCACTTGCCAGCAATACCTTCAGTAGGCAAAGGGAATTCAAAACATGATAAAGACACCTAGACCTTGCTTTGGATAGAACAAGCTTACATTTTCACTTGCACAAAATGTCTTAGTTGGGATAAGACAAGAGAAGCCAGGGACATGACAACCTCTCTTGTCAGCAGCATCAGCTTAAGCGAAACTGAGAACTGAACCAAGGCCTAAGTCTTGCTGCATTCTGTGAAAGACCACCACAAAAGAGAGACAAGGAACTACCAGAAACAGACCAGTGGAAGGCTATGAAGATAATGAGGGGACTGGAACACCTCTATACGCAAGGAAAGGCCAAGACACCTGAGTCTGTTTATCTTGGAGAAGACTGAAATAATAAATAATAAATATCTTCAGGGCAAGCATCAAGAGGATGGGGCCAGTCTCTTTTCAGTGGTGCCCAGACACAAAATAAGGGGCAATGGGCACAAACCGGAACACAGCAAGTTCCACCTGAACTTGAGGAAAAACCTCTTTGTTTTGGGGGTGACAGAGCACCAGAAGAGGCTGCCCAATAAGACTGGAGTCTCCTTTGGAGACTTTCAAAACCTGCCTGGACATAGCACTGTGCAACCTGCCCTAGGTGACTCTGCTTTAGCAGCGGGGGTTGGATTAAGTGATTTCAGAGGTCCCTTCCAATCTTTATGATTCTGTCATGCTGTGGAAAAATAATAATTTAAAACAGTGGTTTTAGACTGCTTTCAGTGAGCACAATGGTATCTCCAATTGTTAAGAACATAGTATCTGTATCAAAAGAACATTCTAAGACATACATAGCTGTCTGCAAAAAAAAAAAAAGATTGGAAGAGACTGCAAGACACTTGTTTCATCCCAAATGTCACTTCAAACTGGACAACTGTGGCAGCACTTCATCACAGGGTGGAGTTTCCGGGTTATGTGGCAGTGTTTTTTTTCAGTTGGTTCCCCCCGCCCCCCCTTCTCTCCCAAGGTAAAAACTGGACATTGCCTAACCAAGATGACAAATGTATAAAACCATTAAAGACAATGAAAAGAGTGTTCTTCATCTGACTTCATTAGTTTGTCCATAAGCTTTTAGGCAACATACATTGCTATTGATCAAAATTTCTACGGAAAAAAAAAAAAATCCAGCATAACCCAAGTCCAGTTAACTTTTGCCCCAGTAAGGGTCAAGAACACACTTGTATATAAACACATCTATAATTAAATGAATGTTTTGCTTCTTGGATTATGTTCTTCACTGTTCTCTATTAACTTAGCAAATACTGATACATATAAATAACCCCATTCCAATTACCTATGTAACTTTATTCTCTTGTGTGTCACCCCAGTACATCCAACTACGAGGGAGCAAAGATCTCACTTCTTTAGTACTTAGCTAACATTTTTAGATGCGTAGAAGCATCTAGATGTTAAACCTAGATAGACTCAGTTAAAGTACCTAGTGACCCTATTTGCCCGCATTTTTAGGTTTCAGAAGACAACTTGGAGCTTCACAATTTACATTAATATATTCATGAGCCTCTACTCTAAATATATAGTGATTTAAATTGAAAAATTTACCTCTAGTGTTTCCTCTGCAGTACAACCAGGCTGCTGCTGCAGCTTGCCAGTGTTCAGAGCTTCAATATACTCATCACATTTCTTATAGCCAGCATTCAGGAGTTCATACTTAGCTTTTAGCAGACCCTGTCCAGGGGTTACATCACCAATTCCAATTGAAAAGCCACGATTAGCTATTATTTTTTGGAGAAAAAAACAAAAACAAAAGATTGATAGCTCAATCTTGTATAAAAAAACCCAGATGAAAATCAGGAACTATTATCACCAATAACTATTTTTTCCTCCTATCCTCTGATGGTCACAAGCACTTGATAATTGTAATCAGTTGTTTCACCATTTTTGTGAGCTTCACAAGCTTATTTGTTTAAAACACAGCGTATCGTACCAGAGGCAAAAATCTTGCTTGATTGCTCTGTGTTTCTGATTTAAGATACTATTTTGCAAGGAAATGTACTTACAAAGATAGACAGGAGCAAGTCTGGCTAGTCGTGACATAGCATCTGCAGCTTCTACCTGTCCCCAGTCTCTCAGCAAGATGTAGAAGATGTTGTTCTTGGATCCTGAACCTAACGTTCCTTTGTCCATGCTGCCACTCATTAACTCACTGTTTTGAATAGCGACATCTAGAAATAAAAAAGCAAAAACAATTCATGGGTTTTCTGCAATATTACCTAAACTCTAACAATCACTTTTGGAGGTTTCAAAATAAAAGCTCTGTTTTGATGAAAGCAACAAAATCCAAAGACATACATGTCATGTATCAGTAGAAGTACATGAGTAAGTACATTAAGGGAACAGCCTACAACCTGACCTTACCAATTTCAGCTAAAATTGATTTCCCTTCCTCCTTAGAAAGGCAACTCTAACCAATTCAAGACTTGGGAGAAACATTATGAATACCCATTTTTAATAAAAATCTAAAAATAAACTTTGCTTCATTAATCCCAATCAAGTCTTCAATCAATCTTATCTGTCCAGAAATGAAGTCCTCAGTCATGCATAATAAACTAATGCTACTTATTTATGAAGTAGAGCAACATCATTTTAAAGTGAAGTTACAGTTCTCTTACTCCAAGATTCTGATACGCAGTTTAACTCAATCACCTCTGGAATCACAACTGCAATTTAAAAGACACACTGTCTTTTTGTCTCCAAGTACAAGCATATGGACATCATCCATCTTGCCTGTAGGCCTGTACACACTGCTTCTTTTATATTACTTTCTTAGGCTTTAGCAGGAACCTTCAGACACTGAATTTTCCTTAAAAGCTTTAGCCTTTAACCAATCAAAATACATCTTCTGTATATGAACTTTAAACATATTTTCTACACAAGCAGTACAATGTATGGTCATCCTAAACTTCATTATGCATCCTTCAAAGAACAGGCATATGTAGATGGATCCAATTTAACTAATTTTATGCAGAACAATGGACGTGTTTGCACACTACTCTATGCTCAGTATTTTTCATGTGAATGTAGGTAATCATCGTCTTGAGACAGAAGTCACTGCTCTATCACTTAGGATATGCAATCAAAATATGACATGGGGATTTCCCGAGACATCAGAGAGAATCTGTAGAGAGCTTCCTGAAAAGAATTAGTCTGATTTCAGAGTTTTCAGAGAACTGAACGGAGTCACCAATGAAACGTGAAATTTTTCTGCATCATGTGCTACTGTTGAACTCAGAAAACAGAAATTCTCCCCATACTTCCTAAAATGGAAAGACTGCTCAGCAAAGATGACCTGTGTTCACACTGATTGTGAATAGGATTGCTTTGTTGCCTTTCACCCCATATTCATTAGAGGCTGAGAAAAAAAATTGTGCTACCGTGTTTATAACCAACTCCACAATCACAATCCTTTTCTTCTAAAAGAATCACTCAACCTGGTGTAGAGCAGATTCGAGTTCTAACTGGGAAATTCACATCAACCTAGCATGAGAGAATTACCGTAAATCAGTGGTTCCTCCCTAGGTTTCTTAACTCACACTTGTGAGCAGCAAGGAACCAAGCTAATCTCAAGTTCTTTTGTAGTTAACATGAATATTAATTAATGAGCAAAGCCTTGTTCATCTACAGTCTCTTCAGCCCTGATGCTTTGCACTGCATTTGCCACCCTGACTTCCCTAACAGAAGGATACAGATGGTTTGACACCCTAGGGACTCCTATTCTTCCTTACATATCCTGACTTTGCTCACTGTTTAACTTCTAATACTTGCCATCACAACCCACTTAAGATACTAAAAAAGTAAAGTCTTCTCTTCAGTGTTTAGCATATCTTCCACTTTTGAGAAAAACAGCACTATTTTATTTTTCAATTACAGAATACTTATGTGAAATATTGTTTTAACTTCTACAGCGAGATCAACAGCAACAAACTGAAAACAACAGCTACCAAGACTTTCATAAGACAGCTTTAGAAGTGTCACTCACAAGAATCATTGTAACACAGGTCTTCCCCTTTGCCGCAGTACTGTTTGCCCTTGGTTCGTAGATTGGCTTTTACAGGACAGTCATCACTGGGTTTGAGAATGAGGCTGAAAACCTGTTTTCCTGTCCAGAGTGTTACAGGCTTAGAGAAAATAATAAAAAGAGAAAGAAGAATAAATTAGGATGACAGAATTTATGCTACAACTACAGTAAAACAGCAAGAAAGAATTAAGCTGTAAATTTTTTTTCCACACGGAAGCTTTCTATGCTGAACTATACTTGTAGAAGTGTGTAGTAGCATTCCTTTGAATAGGGAAGTATTACACACTTGGACAGATATAAAAGCACTGGCTGCTGAATGGTTATCCTTTACACTACATGTGGGTGCATCTACTATGAGGATATGTGCATGCATTTAGAGAAACTTGCTCTATTGCTCCCTCTTACTGTCACGTGTCCCTTTCTGATTAAAAAGAAAAAAAAAGATAATGATGCTGTTATTTATTTCCTAACAAGATTGTAACATTTGTAATTCCTTATATAATACCTTTGGTTTACATTTTTAGGACGTTAAAAATGCACTTTCTCTATTTTATTATTTATTTCTACTACATTATCTACTCCCCTCAGGTTTATTTAAATGTAAGCAACTGTCACAGCTAGCACTAAAATTATTCATTCGTGGTGACAGAAGCAGCCAACGAATCACTGCTCTTGGCTATTAGCAAAAGTTACATAATTCATATTATAGATACTGTGCATAAATGCTTTGACCTTACTTTAAATTAGTATTATTCACTGGCATTTCAATTTCATTTCTTGAATTTCCCTAATATTACACTAATTCATTTTAATTAAGAATATTTTAAGAAAAATTAATAAATTCACCAATACTTAGCAAGTATTTTAACACATTTGAAAAAAGCAAACTCTCCAAACAACACTGTTTGCCTCAAATGAAAATTAATCAGACACCCTTAAATGTATGTGAATGAAGGCTTAACAGATCCTAACCTAATAAATTATACTATCTAAACTTTGCGACAAATACACAAATACTCTGTGCATATGATATTTTGTGTATATGATGTAACAAACAAAACAACAAAAAAACAAACCTGATCAAACAATCTCACACACACACACACAAAATCACATATCACTCATCCTCTTTAATCCCTAAGACATGACAGGTTAACAGCTAAAGCATACTATTTCCCAGGTTCAGTATCTCCTAAATTTGGAACACTGAACCCTAGAACTGCTTAGCATTTCAGGGCATTACTTGAGGGCACACAATGAATAACACAGTTTCTCCACTTAGCTCCACACTGGCGCTCACAGCTACTAACAGTAAGGTTGCTAAGAAGAAATCTTCTACTGACCACTAACAGCCAGGTGGTCTATCTCTGTGTAGCAGGATAGTAGCAAAGCTATGTTTGAACTCTGAAGGAACCCTGCACCTGGACTGCATCATGCAAGCCCAACTGTTCAGCATCACAACCCATCAAACAACTTTTGCATAGCTTTGAGCCTGAATTCTGATCCTCTGACTTGATCAATACAACATCTCATACTTCTTGTGTTTTCTGACATGAGTGTTGTGTCTCTGCTGAGAAAAATCACTATGGGTCAAGAACACGCAACAGAAAGTCCTAGTATCAAAAAATAGTTTGACACACCTTCAAAATTGCTGGAGGTGGAAGACGAACTTTAATCTTTTCATCCTTGCCAACCAGGATAGAAGCAATAATTTGACAGGCTTTGGCTCGATCGAAGAAGGTATCTTTTAACGTAAGAAGATAGGCACCTAGAACGTAAAAAAATGGTGACAAAGTAAAGTAAGATTACATTTAAAAGGTATTGCATATGCAGTATGAAAGACTTCCTTCTGATACTAGTTACCTATTTACTACGCAATACGACAATAGCTTAGACAGCTTCAGTTGTAAATCCTTTCCAGAAGTTTAATTTCTCCACACCAAAGTTCTAAAAATTAGAACAAGGGCATTTCTATAATCTACCTTCTCCCTCTCACAGACTTGATCTCATAGGTAAAAATAAGATCTTGGCATTAATTTTTGTATACTTTCTTCCTTACATGTATTGGACATTACCCAAAAGAATTGGGGAAAACTTGAAGTACTTTTACTGTACGTTAAAGATGACTTGTGACTAATGAACTCAACTCCTCTACCATAATCACAAGCGGTTTACCTTGTCTACCTAACACATACAACAATCCCAAACATTCATTTTCTCAGAGAAACACTGCAAAACATATGCAAGGTTACAGTAACTGCAGCTACAAAGGCAGACAGGATCAAAATAGATTCTGAGAATAACATTCTACTGCAGACTAACAAAAGTCTTACTTTCATTATGTCAGACCTGTGAAAGGAGAAAGTCCGCAATTAACATAGAAAAATTCTGGAAAAGAGGGAAGTGATTCTGAAGAAACAATTGCTAAAACCACATAGTTCTAAAATAAGCTTATATTCATACCTGTGAGGAAATCCTGAATAGCAGCAATAAGAGGTTCTCCATTTCTTGGTGTTACCAAGTTTGCTTTAGTCTATATGATACAAGAAACAAAGAAGTTAACCATCTGAAGACACTGATATTCCATTTGCTATTCAGAAGGAAAACATTTAAGACACTTATTTTAGAAAAAATGGTAAAAGCTCATTCTAAATCAAACTACAGCTTTCTTCAAAGAGACAGAAAAAAAAACCTGTAAGTTTCAATTCCTTACAGTCCATGCAAATCTACTGTCATTTAAGGACTAATATGAGAATAGTTACTGGAAATGACATATTCTGTTTCCAAAATGGAAGTTGCAATCAACTTGATGTGTTTAGTAGATTACTGTTCAAACAGGACTGGGAAGGGAAGACAAGCTAGTTTTGAGAACCTGAGAAGGCACAAAAGAGATTATGTTCACTACAGGGAGCTACTGAAATACTGCAAGTTGCATGGTCCCTACTGACACGTAATACTCATGCTAGCCACTTCTACTAGCCCCATTTTCTCTGTCTTACTCAGACTACTGCTCCAGTTATTCACCCTCACTTAGGCAGCACCGTTTCACGTGAAGTGTTCACAGGCCCACACAAACTGGAATCACACACTTGGTGGGACAAAAGGTGGTGTTCGTTTCAAGCTCACAAATCAGTTCAGGAAGTCAGCCAACAGTTGTGTTGGTACATCTGAAGTAGCAGTGGCATCCAGTCACCCTAAAGGAGCAAGTCACCCTCAAGGAATCATGTACTGGAAAATCCTCATACTGATGCTACTGACTCTTTTCACATCACAGATCCATGTCTGCAATCATCAGATCTGTCTTTATCTACCCTGTCTTCTCCATTTTTTCCTTAGCATCTCCTGTCTTCGCTGGTAAAGTGCCTTCAGTACAAGAAGAACATTGCTGCTCCATTTCCAGTTGGTCTGGCCATCTGCAATTGCTGGGCTGTCAGATCAGAAAGCCAATTACGTTTCTGGTAACAAAGCCACCCTATTCTGGTAGCAATGACTAAGGACAGTAGGGCAAAAACACACTAGTGACATACATCTACTTAAAACCACTGCGTTACTACAAGTAAATCTACCAGATTACCATTGCATAACAGTCTTCATTTCTTCTAAACTCCCTTTTGTGGGGTTTCCAAGCAGCTTCACAGTCACATATTATCCTTACCCAGGAATCTGGATAATACTTCAGATTCCACAAGCAAGTTAAGAAATACAGGGCTCTGAACATCTGTCACTGGCAAAATCCCAAACCCAACATTATCTACCTACCCCCATTAAAACAAGCGCTTCTGCCTTCGCTTCTTCTGTCTGAGGAAGGTGAAGGTTCATCTCATCTCCATCAAAGTCTGCATTGTACGGTGTACAGACACATTCATTAAATCTGAATGTTCTATGAGGTTTTACTCTAGCCTGAAAAAAACCCAAAAGTGATACACTTGCAGTCAAGCACACTAAAAGATGAAAAACCATGATCGAGCAACTCCTTCATAGGCTTTAGCTTTTCATTACAGACAGAAGTCAAAATATCTGATTACAGGATTTAACTCAATCACAAGCTGACAGAAATAGTATTGAGGTTATGTTACACAAACGTAGCTAATAACTTCCATTAATAAGAATTTATACAAAGCACACAACATGCTTTGTACAGATCACATCAACTCTACAAAAATGGGACGCTTATGCAAGAAAGATACCCAGGTCAAGTACGGCTGGGAACAGAATTGTCCAGCCAGCACACTGCCCACTTAGACATCAATTCCTAT
The DNA here is from genome assembly GCA_024336885.1 of Actenoides hombroni. Lineage (NCBI taxonomy): Eukaryota > Metazoa > Chordata > Aves > Coraciiformes > Alcedinidae > Actenoides > Actenoides hombroni. The sequence goes on from WUAM01000323.1 coordinate 32,534,099, forward strand.
GCAAAAGCACAACTGCACTGTAATCATGCTTGTCCCCATGCAGTGCTTCAAAAGAAGTGTTTATCTTTCTGCATGTAAGAGTTAAACACCAGCAAAAGTAACACACCTAATACTCAGGGATGCGCTACCTGCACATTAGGCTGTGTGTACACTTACAATGTGGGCCATGATGCTCAGCTTATGAAGAGAGGGCTGCCGGTTGAAGAGGACTATGTCACCATCTATAAGGTGTCTCTCCACTATATCACCAAACTTCAGCTCCTGAGCCATCTTTTCCCGATTTCCATACTTCAAAAATCTTACGGTAACACATAACAGTGGAGTCAGAAGAAATAAAGATACCAAAAAAACTGAAAAGAAATTCTTTGTTTATAAAACAAGTTCTTCCATTAAATGTTGGATTACTTGTGTTACAACTAGATGAGAAAACTAGTGTGGATTGCATCATTAAACATCATCCCTTCTGCTATTTTAAATAGTGAATGTATATATAACATTAACACATATACAGTTATTAGATTTCAAGTATGACAAAAGTCTACTTATCAGAACAAAGAATTTGTTTCAATTGTTTTAAGGAGTATGGAGAATTTAACTCATATACTATCACTTCTTACTACCCATAAAGTGACTGCAGATTAGCTTTCCCATGAAAACAGCCAGTACAACATGCCCCAAACTACCTGTTTTCATTTATCTCTGTACTACACTCTCTATTTCAAAAGAATCAGTCATTAAATAAGTAAATAAAAATAAAATCTAATTGCAATTCACTATCATTAGTACAAACACTTAACTTTCAATCCAACAAATAATCTAAAAAGAAATCTTATGCTACCCTGATGGGATAACAATAATTATTACTGCCCTTTATGAAAGATTCTAAAAATAAATTTTACTCCCTGTAGACATAACTATCTTCACACAGTACTAACAACAAGCTGATGGGGAGGAATAACAAGTGAATCATTACAGAAAAGCCAGGTACCTTTTCATCTGTGTGTGCCTTTGCTGTATGAAGTTGGCTCCAGGATGAACATCAGGACCATTACGGACAAGTTTCCTCATAAAATTTATATTTGCTTTGTTCACCTGTTGCATAAAGACTTTAATCAGAAAAAAAAATGAAACACACTTCAGGACCTCGGTTTTGCTGGTTTCAAATTTTGTGTTATCACATTATAGGCTCAAATGAAAATCTCCCTCAAGGCCTCCAACTGTTGAAGGGAACACAGGAGGAAAATGTAAGCCAATCTTGGAGCAGAACATCAGAGTGAAATTAAATTAAGAATCTGGGAAGCAAGTTCAGAAATTGAAATACCCAATCACTCCTTATGCAGATACACCAAAAAAAAAAAATGAAGCTATGTACAAGTTCAAAAACGTCAAGCAAAACTGTTCTTTCCCAACATGTCACTTTTTAGACCACAAGCCTTCACACTACTTGCATACATCTGATGTTACAACCTTCATTTACCAGCAGCAACAGAACTAGAAAAGCATCACTAAATGACACAGTGAGGCTGTAAAGACAAAACTGAAGTCCTGCTTAAAAACCAAAACAAAGAAGGCATAGAAAAAGTCTTGGTCCTATAGCTCTTACCTTTTCTGGAAAGGTTAGTATTTTAGCAACATGAATAGGTACTGCTACTTCATCTATTCTTAGATTAGGATCAGGTGAAATGACTGTTCTGCCAGAGAAATCCACTCGCTTTCCAGACAAATTGCCTCTAAACCGACCTAAGAAAATGAGCAAGTTAAAACTCTTTAATAAAAATTTGTTTTCCAAGTGTCACCTGTTAAGACAGCACATTAGAACATCTTTCAAGGTACAACAGTACTGAAGAGATGCCTTGGAATGGTAAATATTTTGGGCTTAAAAGAAAAGAAATTTTAAAACAACTTTTAGACAAACCTTGCTTTCCCTTAAGTCTCTGAACAAAACCTCTGGTCCATTTTTTAGGTGCCATGTTGAGAGGAATTCCTGAGAGCTCACTATTGATGTACAGGGCACACTGCAGCTGAAGAAAATCCCAGTCTTCCATAATCATCTGTGTTTTGGCTCCTGATATCCTATGCTAAAAGATATAGGCATCCAGTTCAGAAAACAAATACAACATATATTCAACTAGCAAAGAATTTCTCATGTAAGTACAAATCTTCTTTCAAAAATGTTAAAAATTCTTATATTGGAATGAAAAACAGGATGCATATTGCTACTGCATAAGGCCATTCACAACAGAACCCAGCAAAAGATTTATTTTTACTAGTATTGACTTTGGACAAATGCTCACAAAACTATTGATTTATTCAAATCATATTTTTCCCAAGCCACTGAAGTTAAGCTATTATAACTTCACAGCCAGAAAAGTCACCAGCAGTTAGGAATTTTTCAATCTCAGGTGAGTTAGTACTCACTTGATTTTGTCTGCCTGTCAAAACACCAGTTTTGAAAAGCCTGAAAAGAATTAGTCTGGTAGAAATGATTTTCTAAACAGATAAATTGGGCCATTTACTTCTAGTCTCAACATGATAATCATGCTAATTGAAACCTGATTTCTTAAGAACAGGTGGTGAAATAAAGGAACAAGATGTAGTATTGAAAAAAAAAAAGAGGAAAGGTAATAGGGGAAAAAAACGCCCCAGCCGGGGGGTATGGGGCTTGCGTGTGAGGGGGCCGCGGCAAAAGTGCGGGAGTCGGGGGGGGGGAAGGAGGGAGGGGGGGGGGAGACAACAGTTGAGTTGTTTATGGACCAGAACTGAAATGAAAATACATTTCCCATAATCCAGCAGCAGATATTCAGCAGGTCCTACACTGCAAGCAGCCAGTCAGGCAGCTACTTTTGAAGCAAGTTTCTCCACTTTTCAATTAAAAAAACCCAAATGACATAGCAGTACAGTCCAGACTCCTTGCTAGATTGTAAGTAGTAAGACAAATAAAAGCATTTCTAACCAAATCTTTTTGAAGACAACAGCCTCTGAGAGCTTGAAGGAGGACTCACCTTTTTTATGACATCATTGAGGAAAATTATCTCTGTCAGTTTCATTGTCAAGTCATCTTCATTGGTGCCAGACTTCAAATCACTCACAACGGAGGGTCTGATACACAGTGGAGGTACTAAAAGTCGTGTGAGTATTAAATCTGAAGGTTTACCTGCTTCTGGGTTCATCAGAAGCAGAGGGATGTCTTCTGCTGGGATTCTTTTAAAGAGGTTCAGTACTACCAAAGGATTCAAGTTTTCCTACAAAACCCATTGGAGAATGGGGAGAAAAAGCCATCACGAACATTTTATTGTTTCGCTCCTCCTCTCATTTACTCATTGTTTAAAAAATATTTTTAGAAGACAAATAGAAAAGAACTACTCATGCAAGCAAAACTATGTTTTCATCTCTTAATTATGAATCAAAGCTTTTAGCATCTCAGATACTAACCTGCTATATTCTTTCCTTCCTTTTTTTCCCCTTATACATCAGTGTTTACTTATCATGCTACTCTCTTTAGAAAAAGAGCCAAGAGTATTCCATAGTTACTTGACAAAGTAACCCAATAAACCTTACAAACTTGCAATACAGTGTATTCATTTTCTTAGTAGTGGAAACTCACATGAATTACAGCACTTTCTAAACTATTTTTCTAAGCTTCTTTTATTCTTAGTACAGCTACTGCTCTAGTATAAGAAACTTCAGATATTCACAACTTTGCGTCCAAATATGTACCCCAGGATTGTCTGAGCCTGCAAAGAGCAGAAGGAAACAAGACTGCATGCAATGCAAAGCTAAATGAGACTAAAGTGTTCCCTCTCTCCTTCTCAACATTCAGTTCTTCTAAAGAAAAAAAAAAGATTAAAAAAATACTGTCCTGTAATGATCTTGGAGTTCAAGTAAATCTACGTGCACATGCAGAGTTTATACAGGTCTGTATTTCTTCCCCATTTTCTAGCTTATGGAAGTATAACACACCAAGAACATCCCCTTTCCTCACATACAGTAAGCTATGTATCAGAACATGCCAATAAACTAAATATCTCTTTTTTTGCAAAGTTAGCTTTATTGCAATAAATGCAAACATTGTTCAAGTGTCTTTTGGCAAGTAAAAGCCTTGGACCATCTCAAAGCTTAAGCGCTACGTTTAAAACCTTTGAGGAGTTTGATTTCCCACACAAAAACTAGCAGAAATTTAAGTCACAATGACATTCACCTGAGCTCTGGCCAGCAAGGGTTCTACTTCTTTGTTGTGTTCTATTGCAGTTTCAAAGGACTGGAGGAAGGTAGATACTACTGGATCTACAACTTTCTTATTGGTCTTGTATTTTTCATGTATTATTTTCAACAAACCACACTTCTTCACAGTTCCTGCAAGCATATAAGTGCATGTTGTTTTAGTTCTTTGGTTTGTTTGGTGTTGTGTGTTTTGGGGTTTTTTTTAGACAATAAAAACACTGGGGAAAAAAAACAAATCAAAACTGAAAGAAGCACTGAAAACAAGTAAGCTACTGTTCCAATACTAATTAAACCTTCAGTGAACACAAGAATAAAAACGATCAGCTCTGTTAGTTTCCTAAATTCACAAAACAATAAGAGGACAATCAGGTCATCACTCCCTGTATGGCTGGCTTGGTGTACCATGCAGCTTCTGAAGCTGAAAGCAGGTGGTTTAGCCCACACTAATTCAGTTTCACTGGAATCATAGCCAATGTTTTTAAAGTAGGACTAGGATGATACATAAATGGCAAATCCCATTATCTTCTGAAATTATTTTGGAAGTGTATTGTCAGAAAAATCTCACTAATATTTTCATGTCATGCAGATAACTTTAATTCACAAAACTTCCATAGGTTAGTGCAAGTGCTTTCCAAACCCAAATTATTTTTACTGAAGTATGCTGACTTACAACTTAACTTTGTAAACACCTATTATTTGTAGGCTCTGTATGTATATATGGCACTTAGAACGAGGCAGCTCTCTCCATATTTATTCAGGCTGTTGATCATTACAACAAACAACCCACAATTTTCAGGAGCAGAAAATGTTTTAAGTTATGAATTAACCATCCAGTATGAATGTGTAAAACTGCGATTCTTTAGCAGCAGTATCACTTCATCAAAGCACATAAAAAAAAAGTATTCTCAAAAGCAAATGTGAAATTTTATTGAGATACTGTGCCCTAAAGAAAAAATTCCAGTGTAAATGAAGATGATCACAGCTCAAATACCGCCAAGCTACACAACATATCCTCCTAGAGGATGACAGGAACATCTATGGAAAGGCCATGTAATATGAATTAAAATGAAGTTCAATCAAAATTACCAAGTCTACAAATGCTTCTATGTTAAAGTACTGATCACTGATAATAGCTCCCAGTATTTTAAAAACCATGTTGAATGGAGAGAGAGCACTATTCTGCTTTCACATACTGGTTACTGCCATGAAGACATAGCACATGAAACAAAACCAGCAACTACAACAATGCCTATATCCACATAAACGAGATGTGAACAAGCATGTGCCCAGCATTGAGAATGTAATTAATTATTTCTTAATAAAGACCAGAGAAATACCCATTAGCTCTGTAACAAGTACATTCAAGATTTCAATGCTACCACAGCTGCCAAGGTAAAAAAAAACATCACAGTAGACAACTTCAACTAACTCCTAGTGACAACACTTACCATTAAAGGCACCACAGTAAGGGCAAGTGTTTTTCTTTCGGCACTTTTCAGAAACCTTCTTTTTCAGCCCTCTCTTCTGAAGATAGGTAAGGCCAGGTCGCTTCAGGTAATCCAAAAACTGTTTTTTTTCTTCCACAGACAGCATGATACGACAGCAGGTTTTACAAATCATCTTACATGTTAAGACATATAAACATGGTTGTTTAATAGACACATTCAGAGAAGTAATCTCTTCTACTGTAAGTTCTTACACAATGCTGCCTTTTTTTTTCCCTTAATGAAATACCTTTGTCTTGGTTGCAAGAACAACTCATATACTGCAATACACAGAAAAAAAGTACCCGGCAGAAGCCAAAAAAACAGTTAATGAGGCAAATCCTTATGTAAGCTCTGCAGGATCTTAAAAACCCCATATAAAACAAGCAGAGCTTTCATTTACTGGGATGTCCTAAAAGGCAAGTTATAGTGCATAAACTGAATTCAAACTACTATAAGAAAACCTAACGGATTAAACGAATCAGTTTAACATTACATAAAACAAATATATTTAAATCACTGACACTGGTATTTAAATACATTCATTTAACAAAATACAATATAAAGTTCTAATACAATCTTATTTTGGTCTTCTCAATTACTCTTTCAAGAATCATCTTTCCTGGTAATTTCCTTTTTCTGTACTAGAAACTGACAACAACTCATGATCATACTTACTTGTAAGATGCCTATCACAGCTTTGAAGTACCCAACATGAAAACATGGCAGTTCTAAGTCAATGTACCCATAATGTCCTAAACAATCGGCCAGGTTTTTCCCACAGGTTTCACAAGGACGGTCTTTTTCACTGGTTCCCTTTGGAAAAGGAGGACACAGAGGGGGGAAAAAAAAATAATTAGCTGTAATCTACTGAAGACACAGAAAACACAATAGTTCTTAACATAGCCAGCTATAATAACAGATCCACTCCTTCCCAACACCAGAAGCATGTCAGTAGCACTCCATTCACTCCAATCCTTAAGAAAAGTGTCTGTCACACACAACTCCTGCTAAAACCACTGACATCGCTCATACAGCTTTTGCAACTGGTCTACAACTCATCCATCTGCAGAATGGCATTCTGTACAACGATGTCCCTGGGTGTCCCAACAACCTGGCAGAAAGAACTTCTCCCACCTCAAAAGAATGCTTTCTCCAACCATCCAAAAGCACAAAAAAAGTATCTATCACTGCTACTGACAGTCCATGCAACTTAGACACACATCTGCATATATTTTGCATGATTACTGAACTTAAGTCATCTCCAATTTATTTGGTAAAATTACTGAAATGGTTAAAAATGAGTTTAAAAAAACCCCGCAAAACAGCAGTTCTCACCATGCGATGGTCAAGCACTCCATACTGCAGTGGAGAGTGATGGTTGTCCTGACTATACAAGTTTTTGCTAACCACTTGAATGTGAGCTTGCTGACGCATCTCCTCTGGAGATTTCATGCCAAAACAGATGTGGCTTCTAGAAGAGAAATGTCACACGTATTTATGATCACAGATATATGCAGAAATACAACTATACAGGCATACGCACACATATGCACTTAAAATCGATGCAAAGGTGGTTGAATTGATTCACAATAGCTGGAGCAGTTTCTTTGTGGATAGTTATAAAAAACAGGGCCGCTTTGCAGTGAGTTGGTGGCTTGTATCTGGGGGGGTTGTCGATGTTGTCGGGCAATCCCAGTCACCCGTCAGCCTGAGCCGAGCCCAGCGAGGTTCGAGAGCGCAGTCCACACCACCACAGCTGAAAGCGGACCAGGCCTAACATCGGCTCCCCTCCGCTCCGCACACGACACCTCCTCCCGGGGCCTTTTCCAGCGGTTGCGGGCCGTTCGCCGCCAAAGGCCCCGGGCCCAGCCCGCGGCAACGCCGGGTCCCTTTGCGCGGGGCGCCGCACAGCCCCCGCCGCGCCGGCGGGCAGCGGAGAGGCCACCCCGGAGCCTCTCTCCACGCAGGACGCGGCACCGAGCACCCCACTCACATTTTCTTGGCCACATCCGTCTCCCTGAACTGCTCCTTCACCATGGCGGCGGCGGCGGCGGGGACCGCGCCGAGTCCCGCGGAGCTGCTGCACGCGGCGGCAGAGCCGACCCGGCCCCGCGGCTGCGCAGCAGAGCCTCCGCCTACAGCGGCCCCTGCTGGCGCCGACCTCTCGTCCTCCCCGGGCATTGAACCGGGCTCTCCCCTGCGGGCCGCCGGCGGAGCGGGGCACCCGCGGCACTCCCGCCTCGGCCCACCCAGACCTTACGGCCGCTTCTCACACCGACTCTTCGCGCTCCATGGGGCCCACGGGCGCGCTGTCGCCAACCGCGATATCCTTACAAGCCAACCATAACAACTACCCCCGAGGACAGCGGCTGTGCCGCCAGACCCGCTTCAGCGCTCTGCACTTGGCTCCCCCACAGCAGCCCCGGTCCAGGCCCTGGACAGGAACACGGGGCAGCAGAACCCACCCCCCCCCACGGTCGACCGCGGGGCTCAGCCTGCCGCACAGAGCAGGCTCCGGTCCCAGACCGACCGAAGGTCCCCGCGCCCAACCTAACGCCCATCAGGCACAGCGCGGCCAGCCCCGCCCCTCCCTGCGCCCGGCACTGCGAGGAACACCCCTACCCATAGCCACGCCCACGCGCGCGCGCGCAGGACCCCTGCTCCGCCTTATGATTGGCTGCGGGCAGTGTCGTCCCCTCCCCCTGTCTCTTTCCTTTCCTCGCTCGCTAGCAAGGAGGCTGCCGTCAAGATGGTGAGTGTCTGGGGCTGGTGGGGGGCAATCCGCCCTGGGCCGCCGCCATCCTGCCCCCGCGGGGCTTCCGAGCCGCTAGGCTGCCCTGTCCGCAGTGGGCTGCGGGGCTGTGGCGGGAACTGGTTGGCGGCTAGTCGGGAAGTAGCCCCCCCCGACCGCGGTCAGGGCTCCCGCGGCCTGGCCGCGGCGCGTCGGTTCCTGGTGGTAGAGGCGAGCGGAGGGGTGTGGGCCGCGGAATACGCTTGGCCGGCTGGGTCTCCGTGTGGCTGGTCAGGAAAAGCCGGGCTTGGATAGTAGCGTAACGTTTCTCCTCTCTTGAAGAGGCTCTGTAGTCTGTACTCGTGTGTGGCTGCTCCTGGCTGAAAGCCTTAAGGAAACAGCCGTCTAGAGGATTTTTAAGGAAGCTTCCCCATGAAGGGAGCGGTAACATAGGTAATTTACAGGCTTGCAGAGGAAAATTTACTTGTACTGTTGTAGTGCTTGGGCTCGTTGTCCATGCGATTCTATAAAAGCTGCTTCAGCTTTTCAGAGTGGTAGAGCTATGTACATAACTGTGCTTGCTGTTTGGTAACTGGGGATGAATCTGTTAGTTTTTCAGTACACTTTTTAGAGGTGACTTCTGTAGTCTAGTACCAGCCTGGTGAGGTTATGAGTTCACTGTCAGCATCTGAGAAACAACTGATTGTTCTTCTGTCATGCATTGCTTTATGTATTTATTTTTTTTTTAAGCCTGAACTGTATTTGTAGCTATTATGTTTTACTTTGTGTCTTCTTTTGCAGAATGACACAGTGACCATCAGAACCAGGAAGTTCATGACAAACAGGCTTCTTCAGCGCAAGCAGATGGTAAAAGAATTCAGAAAATTGTTTTCAATTATTTGTCTGTTAGTTCTGGTCTGTAACTGTTCTTTAGCCATTATAAGTAAGAGGTCCTTAAAATTTTTGGGATACCTATAGTAAGAACTTACGGGTTGAAATATGTTGGTGCATGCCGAAGGTAACTCTTGGTGGTGAAGTAGTGAGTTTTGCCACGTGAAGCTGCACCAGGGGAAGTTTAGGTAGGACATGTGCTAAAATTCCTAGACCAAAAGTGTAGTTAAGTACTGGAATGGGTTGCCCATGGAAGTGGTTGAGTCACCATGTGTGGCAGTATTTAAAAGACAAGTAGATGTGGTGCTTATGGGCATGGTTTAGTGGGATTTGGCTGTCTTACTTTTACGGTTGAACTGAAGCTTAAAGGGCTTTTCTGATCTAAATGATTCTTTGAAATGGGAAATTTATTAACAGTTGTATCAAATCAATAATACTTTTTATTGCTCTGGTGAGTTACTTTAAGCAGTGGGACTGTAGTACCTGTTTGTTTTACTGGAAGTTGATTTTATTTTATTTTATACTACTTATAAAAATTCATTCTTAGGTGATTGATGTTCTTCATCCTGGGAAGGCCACAGTCCCCAAAACAGAAATCAGGGAAAAGCTGGCAAAAATGTACAAGACAACCCCTGATGTAATTTTCGTCTTTGGCTTCAGAACTCACTTTGGTGGTGGCAAGACAACAGGTTTTGGCATGATCTACGATTCCCTGGACTATGCAAAGAAAAATGAACCAAAGCACAGGCTTGCCAGGGTAGGTTGTTTTACAGAAACTTGAAAGTGATTAGGATGCATTTGAAGTGTTCAGTTGTTCGTGATTTAAATGTGTAAAAGCTAAGGTTTTCTGAAAGTACTGTTGGCGTATTCAGAAGGTGCATAAGAAATCTTACAGTAGCGTAGGTTAGCTTCTGCATTTGCAAAATAGGCTGGATTTTTTTTTCATTGGGTATTGTAGGGGAATGGGGAAGGCAAAACTGATGTTATTAATTTAGCAGCAATAGATAGCTGTCCACTATTAAAGGTTTTGACGAAGCACAAGAGATGGAGCTGATCCAGATGCTACTTTAGTGCTTATATTGTATTGAATCAGGTATTAGTGAATTTGTCTCACTGGTTAACAATTATTTCAGGTTTAAACAATATTTGAAAAGTCTAGAAATAGCAGAACTTCATTTCAGAGTTTCTATCAGTGAAACAATGCTAAATGCAACTTGAATTGTTTTGGTTTTTTATAGCATGGCTTGTATGAGAAGAAGAAAACTTCTAGGAAGCAGCGAAAGGAGCGTAAGAACAGAATGAAGAAAGTCAGGGGCACAGCCAAGGCAAATGTTGGTGCTGGCAAGAAGGTAGGATGAGAATATCTGTAAGCTAGAGTGAGCATGTTGCCTTGGATATGTTGATAAGAAATTTTTCAACAGAATAACATTGTTTTTCTTCCATTTCTTTCACCTGTTCTACGGGATAACAGAAGGTAATCTGTGTGGTGTTGTATAGCTTGTTACCAGCTCAGTAGCTTAGTTTTGTTTCTCACTGCTGCAAGCTTAGCTGATACAACACAAACCAATGCTTCTTAAATGATTGTTTCCTCTGTGTCACTTGAGCTCAAGTTAAACTTCCATAAATCTAACAGTATTGCTCTAATCGCATAACTTAGTTCTGCAAAATACAAGTAGATAATCTTAACACTTATTACTCAGAAAACCTAAGTATCTAATGCTTGCTCCACCACATTACTGTTACTTATGATGTTATTTATCGAGGAGATTTTATTAAGGAAGTGAGGTGTTGTAGGTGGCGGGGAGAGCCCTGTAAGTAGAAATAAGGTAGAATGCCTGCTCTGTCCTGGGTTGACGTGACTTATGGCCAAGATAGCATAAGTTTTCCCCTGGTGGGAGCTGGAACTTGATACAGAGATCCTCTATCTTTAAACCACCAGAAAAAACCCACCAAAACTGAGGAATAGCCTGGGTATGAAGACAGTCATCTTCCTTAGTAGCTATTTGTTCTCTGAAATGAGCTATGCAGCTAAATGTTTGGGGTTTTTGAAAGTATTTTAACAAGAAGAGAGTGGCAGGTTTTGATGCTTACATCTGTAGTTACTAAAAGTGCCTTGACATCTTGAACTTCAGTAATCTTCACTGTTGCTTTTTTTTTTCCTTCTACTTTCTTGGAATTCTCCATCAGAAATGAAGTATCTGGCAGGTACTGAAAATGAGCATGGATGTGGTGACTGAATTGTACATCACTGAAACATGTGTCCATCCTTTTAATTGGAGCACTGTACTGCCTTGCATTACGTGCATGTTTGCTTTAAACATGCTTCTGTCCTGTTAGTGTTCAAAGGACTACATAAAGAACTTTTTCTGTGCGACTTACAGATAAAGTTTGGCTAATAGCAAACAAGACTTACTTTGAAACTGGTGAGACTATTCAAATAAGGAATGCCAACAAGAATATATCCAACAAACCTAATGGTATGGATTTGAGGCGTTGGTTCAGAACACTCCTGGCCCTCATTCAAAGTAGTACAGTGCAATTGCATGTGTAGTTTGACCTCTGCGTGAAAGGACTTGTGTATCTTTATGAAAACTAAGTCACATCACAGCTTAGTGCATTTGAGACGCTGGTTAGAAATGACACAGTTGTAAGCATTAAATGGCATTTAACTATTGCCCTCCAGTGTTCCAAATTAAAACACAAATTACAGTCACTGTGAAATTGGATTCTGTATAGTGTGTAAGTGAAACTCTTATTGTCACTGGATGGAAATAAACCAGTGTTGCTGCAAACTAGTAGATAAGAGAACGACACTACTAGATGAGATTTGGAGCCTTTTTTCATTTCTACTTTTATGTTGTTTTGATATTGAAATCTAACAATTGTTTACAGTATAAAAGCACAACTTATCATTTGGTATAGTAGCAACACTAACATACATCCTCTTGTCAATGTCAAAGGAGTCATTTAGTGTTGCACTAATACCAATAGCACAGATCAAGTTCTTCCCTTCAAGAACTTTGCACTTGAAGGTAGCTGTTGTGGAGTGTTAATGCAAAATGGTTAAATGATATGTGACTTGATTTAGTAAAGCTGCCCAGTTGATAGGAATTCTCTTAAAGCATATAAGCACTTCAGAAATATAAGACCAGAATGTTATGCTGTGCTAATTATATAGTAGATAAGACTTCTGTGTCAAGTACTTCTCAAGCTAGCGTGCAGTCTCAGTAGTAGGTGAATGGTGTTTTTATTGGAGCATTTTTTTGTGTGTATTTTTAAATTATATTTTAGTTAAGCCTGTGTGTGTTAGATCTTAATTGTTCACCAGTTTTGTTAATCTCTGTGTCCTTGCATTCAACTTAAACTGAAAACAAATTAATTTATATGCTTTCTCAAAAACTTAGTTGAGAAGATTTCTGTGCATCACGGAGAAAAGCTTGTGGAATACACCTATGTCTTAAAGCTTTGTCTTGAAAAATGCATGTTTAAGAATAATGGTGTGGCATGGCTCATCATCCTTCATCACAGCCTTGTGGAGTAATTTTTTAATTGGAGTCCTGGGATACATTTTGGAGTCCACCTATACAATCTTTAGAAACTATTTATCTCAGCAATGTGTAGGCAGGTAGTACCATGTAGTCACAAAAACCCTTGAAACAATGAATCATCCTTGAATAGTTTTTCTTGAACTTTTACGTCAAACGTCAGTTGTGCTAATGTCTGATTGTTAAAAGTTCTCTGTGATGCTTGCTTTCACTTATCATTATTTCAGAATCCCTATAGTTTTCCCTGCAGTTTCAAGGGAAGTATTTCAGTTTGTGTTAACATGTTCTGTAGCACGGTAGTTTGCTGAGCTCACATAAAAGTTTGCAACAAGTAGATATGGATGTCCCTCACTTAGTGCTTGCATTCAGAGCAGTGACCTGTACACCCTGTGATACTGAAGAAAAAAAGCACAAAACAAAAACCAAAACAATCCAGCAGAAGTGTGGATGGATAGGAACTTGAAGCTATTGTAGCCTGTAGGTATAACTGAACATGCATTTGCATTCTGAGTATCACTTAAGCTCTAAACAGGTATTGTTAGGTCCTAGTTTGAGGGAATGTGTGAAATCTAAGGTTTCAGCCTCTACTGTAGTCACAGCCTCTGTTACATTTCACTCTGGTAATTGGAAAAAGTATGTTGAGTGTCAGTAAAACCTCAAAAGCTCCATCTTCTACAGTAGTGGAAATTCTTTAAGATATTATCTTATTAATGCTTTTTCTTTTTCAGTGAATGAACATACTTCAGATGGAAAATGGATAACAGGTATGACTTCAGAATGCTTTGTAAGGTTAGACATTGAGTTGTCTGTAGTCATTATGATGACATAGGTCTGATGTTGATTTATGCAAAGTCCATGGTACTTTTGCTGATACAGAAGCTAGTGCAAGAGTGTAAGTCTAAGAAAGACTTGAATATTTACAAATTGTTGTTGTGCTTGCTACCGAGTTGATAATTTATGTGACTTCCACTTAAATGAAATACCTGATTAGTGTGAAGACTGAAATAATTAGGCAGTTCAGATTTACTATTGCTGAAACTGTTGATTGTTTAGTCTTACTGTAAACAAGGCTTACATTTTCCTATTGCAGATAGGCTAAGGAGAGGATAGTACACCTTGGTTTTTATTGTTTTAAATATATTGAATTGGTCTCATTTCTATTTTGAGGACAAGTTTCTGTTGTTTTCTTACAGACACTTATTTCAGGTAAATTTTTATTAAACAAATTTGATAGCCTTTTAGACAAGTCCTAGACTGTATTTTTATATCTTTGCTGCAGAAATCTGAGTCGGATGTGCTGTGGGCAGTAACTGTTAAAGAAAAACCTCTGATTTCATTACAAATGGTTCAAATGACTCAGTTTAAAGCAACTGAAGTCTGTCTGGGAGCTGATGTAGTGAGTATAACGTCTTAAGCAGAAAGCTGTTGAAGCAGTTGTAGCTTGTTGAACTGATCTGCAGAAATGCCATAATATAGGCTCTCATTTATTCCCATGACAGTACTGTGAAATTTTGAACCTTATGTTCTTCTAAAAGGCAGTGTTGTTCACCTGACTTGTTTGGGAACTGGTTTTTCAGGCTTTCTAAAGGTGTGAATGTAAAAATTGTTTTAATCATGTAGCACTGATCTCTCTTCTTTTACAGACTGCATTATTCTGTGAAGTATGGAAAGGATTATTCTGGAAAGAAGCTGTCATCTAGCTTTAACATCAAATAAACTCTGTCAATAAAATGCTGGTTTGCCTGTTAGTTTTGATTTGAAAGCTACCATTTTGTAAAGTTTGAGAAATTCAAGATTGGTGCACTGTTTGCACTGTATTAAAATCTTTTAATAATTAAAAAGCTCTTGAGTATCATTTGGAAGTGAAACAGCTTTCAAGAGGTCGTGGTATAATGTAATTCCAAGCAGGTAGCATTAGTTTTCTGAAGGTAGGTATGCTTTTCTCATCTGCTGTTCAAACTGTCGTTTGGAAAGTCCTTCTAAGATGTGTTTGACTGCCTGTATTATATAGACCTGTAGAATATAGCTGATGGGAGAACAAAACATGTAGACAGAGATGTTCAGAGCTGTGTACTTCCACAGTTAAGATTTTTTGCTGATGGAATCAGGCATGACTTGTCTTTTGTTCCTGAGCTGTCAGGACAGGCTCTGGGGTCTTTTTCTGATCTGCAAAATGTGCAGTACATCTGTAGTTTTGAATCTGGTAGTATTAAAGAAGCCATTTCGGATTGGATTAGTGGCTGGATGAGGCATACTCTATCCTAGAAGTGTGGGCATTCTTCTGGTGGAGGTGTTTCAAGTAGCAAGCAAAATAGAAGTTTTATACTTAAGATGGGACCAGAATAAACAGGACAGCTCTAGCAGCTATGCTGATAAAGGTTCTGACCTGATGATTATCCAGGTACAGTCTTTTCACATTGTACTACCTTTGTACTGAGGCAGCATGTTGTAACACAGGTAAGGCATTTTTAGTGTTTAGAGGAAAACCAACAACCATGGAGTTGTTAAGAGTGGTTGGAAGAGGACAGAGTCCTAAAAACTTCTGTAGAAGATCTGCTAAGTACAGATGAAGCACTTAATGCCTCTTCTAGTACCTCTAGTCTGAGTCTTAAACTAGTGGGGTTGTTGTCTGCCTTCAGCAGCATCATGCCTTTAGCTGTACAGTAAATTTTCTGTACCTAATGCTCTAGTGTTTCTGCCTTTACTGAAGTTTGTCACTGGGAATAGTAAACAGTTGCCCTGGTGAATGGTTAGGTACTCTAGTTTCTTCTAAACATAGGCAAACCAGCAATGGTAGACTAGGGATGATACAATGCACAAATTGCTTCAAAAATGATAGCTTTAATTCTGAGGTCCTGTGCAAGTTAACAGGCTTTTTTACTTGGTAGACAGATGTTCAAAGATGGGCACCTATTGGGTGTTCTTCCCAAAGGTGTAAGTACATTAAATTCTGAAGAATTGCTAGAGAGGTGCTAAAGTAGGATTTGTGTGCTTAGAGTACAGTATGTGCACTGGACTGTTGAGTCTGTAGATGTGTTTTGAGTAGGTGACAGTAAATTTCTGACAAAAGGATTGTAAGGCATATGGAGTAAATGTAGAACCAAAAAATTGTTTTGAAGGTAATACCTGCAGTAACCCCTTTCCATTTATAATGTTCAATATCAAAGGAGGGAAGAGTCATGCCATTAAATGTAATTGAACAATCACTAGGGGGTGGTGTGAACACAGCAATACAAATGCAGGGAACACTTGTATAGCAATTTTTCTCAGGCTGAAGTGAACCTGAATTGTTCCCTGTCAGAGGTCAATCCCTTTGAAAATGCACATGAAAAAGAGTTGTGTTTAGGATCTGAGTCTCTGAGTGGTGTTTGTGTTTCACTGGTTCTTTTTTTTTAATTGAATGGAAACCATCTGTTTCAGTGAAGCCCATAGATTCAGTGTTTTCTAAATGTTTACTACTTTAAAACTCTAAAGTGCTGGCAGAAGTTCTAGCTGCTCTTTTCAGAAGCTTTCTTCCCTTAGTTTTAAGCAGTCAACAAATAATGTATAACAAAGGATATCTGTCTTGCATAGTCTTGATGTTTTGACTTTACATAGTAAACAGTACAGTTCCAGGGGGATTGTACCTCTTGAAGCTCAAGTTAGTTCTACAGTTGGGAGTATTAAAGGTTCTCTTCAATTTTGTAATGTCTGACATGCTACTCACTGCAGGCTCATTTATGAGATAGAGTAACTTTCTGAAGCAGATGGCTTTAAATAGGCTATCTTTACTGCTTGGTACCATAATGTGGTATTTGATGGCCCATTTTGATGTTTTAAGATTGACAGGAAAAAAAAAATAGGGAAACCATATAACAATGTATTCTTTCCTTATTGCATAGTTAGGTTATAACCACGTATCCGTAAGCTGTACTCTTGTCTTGCAATATGTGGCATGAAGCACAATAAGTGGGGAAGGGAACAAAATGACATGAAGTGATCTAGAATTAGCTGATCAAATCAGACCAGCCCATTTGAGTTTTTTCCACTATCTTGCAACATCCTGTGTTGATGTGGCTGTCCTTTTCTCCTGTCTTTCCACGTGGACAATGGCAAGCAACTGAATAGCTGTCATCTGAAATCTTGGTGCTTCACCAGTCTGGAGACATAAGAGCTCTTCATGTGAGTTTCTGTTCTGCCAACATTTTGCCTTCATACGCTACAGACTAAGCAATACGTAGCAGATGTTCTGTAATTCAGAAGTGTAATGCACATGTCATGCTGTGAAGACTCTAGGTTAATCCCCTTTCCTGTGGGAGGTAAAACAATTAAGTGGAAAGCATTGATGAACAGGAATCTTCACTTCTTTCCCTACTGTGCACTGAAGGTACCCTTTTATTTCCTGCTGTTCTTGGCACATCCCATCATCTACAGGTAGTAATTGTCACTGTTGCCTGCTTTTAGACTTTGGCCTAGCTCTTCTATTTCAATATCTCAAGCATTTGATCTATTTGATGATCAGTCTGGAGCCCAAATTACATTGGAAAGAGTTTTTGGAGAAGGAACTTTTAAGTTAAACTATGGAGTAATCTCCGGTTGATATAAATGGTAAGACTTACCATTAGCTTTTTACTATTTTTAATGGCTGTGACTTGTTTTGAGTTGTGTGTTTTTTACAAAGGATATAATTATCACTGAAAATGTTTGTTTTGTTTCGTAGAAAGGACTCATTTATATAGCTGAACCAAAGAGTAAGAGTAAATGAAGTCATCCTGTAAAACACTTGAAAAGCTGTGCAGAGGCCTCAGGGCTTGACTTAGTTGAAACTGGAACAAGTAGTCTAGCTTCTTGATGAGGTTTCACTACTAGGTTCAGGGAGATGCATAAAGCACAGCCAGATAATGGTGGCTTCTATCTGAAGGAGATGGTAGTTTAAAAGGCAAAAGACAAACTACAAGCGGTTGAAAGAAAGATTTACCAGGGAAGCAAAGTCTGTTTGGAGCCGTTCAGATTAGTGTCTTGGCATCAAAGAAGAAGATAACTGTGATAGAAATGAAAGCTGATAAAATTTGGCATCACCTGGGCAACGAGGTTGTTTTTCTAAGGAACAGCTTGTTGCAGGCATGAGAAGAATGTTGAAGGGAAGAAATGAAGCTGGTAGCATCAGCTTCTTGAAATAAATGAGGTGTAGTACGCTGTGTGCTCTGAGGAGACTGCAGTACCAGTAGGCAGAGGGATAAAAGGGTGATGTGCCTTTTTGTTCATAGAAAATGTCATTTAAGGAATAAAGTATGCAGGTCACTATCAAATTACCTGCAACAGTCAGAGGAAAATAACTTGTCCGTATTATTCTGGTCAGTTCCTGTACAAAATCAATTTTGATGTCATCAGTTTCCTAACAGAGGAAATAGAGCATTGTTCTGTAGCAGTTGTTGATAGGAGATTTGTGTAGTAAGCTAGAAATTCTAGTTGTGAATGCACACTGCTCATGTGTTTGAGTGACACTAGATATACTGAGCCTTTTTTTGGGTGGATATTTTGGTGGAGACCAGGTGAGAGTAGTTCACGGTTTTGTGTTGGTGGTTTTGTTTGTTTGTTTTGTTACTTTAGGTTTTTTTTTTCTCTGAACACAAGCAAAGTTCCATCTGAGCAGAATAACTTTCCAATGTAGGTCACAAGTCTTTTGCTCATGTGGCTAGCACAACAGCAATAAGGCTGTTATTTCTATGACACAATTTTTACAGTGCTTTTCATTTTAGATTTGTCAAATGAAAAGGTTTAAGTAAGCTTTCACAAGCCAATGGCAGGAGTAGGCACATCCTAGTACATACATGCTTTTGGACTCCTGTGCTTTAAGGGGATTAAATGGAAACTTAGAGTTATGTTTGTGGCTAACATTTGTGAACTTTAGTTATATCTTAAAAAGAATGAAAAAAACCCTTTGTGGAATTTTATCCGCATCTGGAATTCAGCAAGTTTCCTCTTGATTTTAGTATTTGCTCCCTGTGAAAGCTGTGGCTAATGATGTAGCTGGGAAAGTGGTTAAAAGACATCCTGTGTTCTAGAAGATAATTGTGTTTTTTTCCAAGAGCTGGTCATTGGCAACCAGAACTACTAATGAAAAAGCTCCATCTTGCTTTCCAGTTACCTCTGTTTGGACGCAGAGTTCCCAAATAAGGTCAAGCAGTGTGCTGAGGCAGAGGGACATTCAGAGCATCTGTGGCTTTTTTCTAACATGGTACATGTTTAAAACTGGTGAAAACTGAGTGCAGTGCTTCACTGGGGCAGATGATAATGGTTTGTACTTGTGTTCATCGGGTTCAAATACAGCTTGTTATCTAATGAAGCTGGTCAGACCGCAAACTGACTCGCATTAGGAGAAACATGCTTCACTGCCTTTCGTGATGATCTGACTTGATTGTACTGGAGCTGCTACCCTGCTATCATTTTCTGTCAATTTTTGCTAGCCTGTTTGTTAAGCCAGGCATCATTTGTGTTGATTTGATAACAGGTTTCAATCACTGATGATAAAACTTTTCTGCGACAAATGACCTCAGATCCCTATCTCCTGCGCAGTGTTGCCTATGAGTAGAAAATTGAGACTGGCACTTTTCTTTTTCAGTGTTTTCTGTCTGATTCAACAGCCAATGAGAAAAACATGATGGAAGTGGCTTAGTATTTTTAAATTAAGAGGGCAACTACTGACTTTTAACATGGTGGTCGATAGTTTTTGCATAGTTTGTTTCAGTGTTTCCTTTATAGTCTGATGGATCCTGCTACGTACCAAAAGTTAAATTAAGACTTTTTATTACTTGTGGTGGTTTTTTTGTTGTTTTGTTTTGTTTTTTTTAAGGCAAATATATGGGTATAATTAAACTTCAGAGCTGTCAGAATTCCTGTTTTAAGTATTTATTTTAATTGATCAGTTCTGATTATTGAAGAAAGTCAGGGTGATCTAGGCCCTACTTTAGGGCTCTACAAAAGTGAAGACTAACATAAGGATCTAGGATTGGCAGAAACTGCTTCCTAATAACAAAAATGTTAAAAGGCATTAATTCAAATGACAGTATATTTTGCCTAGCACTGAACTCCATAGTGTTTGTTTAAACAAACTCTGAAGTGCTGTACTAATGCATAAATCAGAGAAAATATGGTGAAGTTGAATTGTCTAGACTCAAAAAAAGTACTGAGAAGTAAACATCTGGCATTAAACATGGATAATACACATGAAATTTTTTTCTCATTTTCATTAAATGTTAAAATTTTCACAGACATAAATGTCTGCTTGTTGCCTTTTGTGACTGTGACTTGTGCTTTTGGAAAGAAAAGAATGCTTCTTGTGTTTGTATTTTGCATCCCCTCCCTTTCCATCCGAGTGGTGTCTCTGTTTCTTAGACTTGTTCTGCTCGCAGATACTTTTTCTAGTTTTACTTTCCCATAGACTGTGTAGGAATGAACAATTATTACATAGCTTATATAAAGCAATTTATTTATCACTCTCGTTCCTAGCGGTTGATCAATGCTCTAATGGCACTGTTGTGGGTACGAGTGCCAAAAAAGAAGTGGAAGAACCTTAAAGTTGCCGTCTCTGGAGCTGAGGGGAGATGTAGAGCATTTTCTATCGCTGCTGTCCTGTGGATGAAAGGTGATACACTTTGCAGCTGTATCAAGGTGCTACACTTCTTCAGTCCTACATTAACCTACTTCAGTAAAGACTAAAAATTTATTTCTGGAGCATTTCTCAAATACAAACAACCACCCCCCTGGAAAACAAAACAATGAGCCTTTTTATTAGAATTAGTAAATGGAAATAGAACACTGCAGCAGACGCCTACCAAGTAAACCCTAGGCACAAGGTACTTCTGAGGTCCATTCTTCAATTAATACTTCTCAATAACTTTAGCCACAGCTACAGCACCACTATGGACGGAACAGATCCTCCTCTCTCAGACTCAGTGATGCTTTTCTTGCTTTTCAGCTTAGCTGTTCCAAGTTGTTATCGCCCTCAGCCTCTTCTTTTGTTTTGTTTTACCATTTGAATAGCTGCCTTGGAATATAAAATGCAGGAGCATGTGTAGTGTAAAATACGTTTCACGGAGCTTGCTGAATAATTGAATTATTTTTGTCTAGCCATTTTTGACCAAGGCAAATGTCTTGCTTTTCAGGGAAGGTGCATGAAAGAAAGCAGCTTAGATTCTCAAGGAGATTGTGCAAAATAATCCTTTAGCCAGCAGAGGACTGTAGAACCACATATCCCACAGTTACTGAGGCAGAAATGTTCAGTCATGAAGAGTAAGGGGAAAACCCATGTAGCAAATTATGTACTCAAGACAGTCTCTTAAACATGGTGAAATAGTGAAAAAGGGAGGGCTCTTTTCTTTGTTTCTTCTTAAAGAATTTAATTTGCCCCAGGTTCCCCTTGTCAATGAAGATCTATGGGAATTTTGTTTACATTTTGAAGCACATTGCCAAGAAGGGTACTTCATATGGCAAGTATACTGAACCTTTTGGGGGAATGACAACACTGCAGAAATGGTGGCGTGTTCCCTAAAGGAAAACATACTTCATTTGTAATGAACATTATGTCTGCAGAAACTAATGGCACAACCTCCTATTCAGTTTATGTCAAATAAAACAGGCCCATATGTTGCTGCTTTTAGAGTTTCGGTGTTTAAATTAAATGTTGTTTAATGAATATTCAAGCCCATTTGCTCAAAAGTAGTGCTCAGTGTGGCATCTTTTTCTTCTGTCTTCGATCTTACCTAGAGTATTAAGCCATTACAAGAGGGTGCTAAAGCTGAGGCATCTGTTTTTAACTAAAACTGGGATATTAAAATGCCAGAGCAGATGAGAGGATAAATAAAGATATACAGTAAGAGAATCATAATTTTTTGTTTTGTAATTAAGACTGAGAAAGGTTTGGTATGCATGACACCCTTTAAGAAACAGGAACATTCACTGTGATGTTACAGCAGCTGTAGTTAGAGTGGTATATTCACTCCTTATTTCCTATAGGAGTTAATTCAGCTTTTTCAGTATGTATGGGCCAGATGCCTGTGCTGGGATGCCTCAGCAGACTGCTTTCCAGAGATGTTTGCATCTGTGTGGGGCTTTAGGCAGCTTTTAAATCTTCATGCCTGGGTGTGGGCAGGTTGACTAGCCACAGCTGAGATTTGCATACTGCCAGGAGCAAGGTTTTTAGCTATTACCATCTGTCTCCAGCTCAAAGTCAAGTAGAAATAGTAGTATGCAGGAAGAAATCCTCTGGAAGCCAGATTTGTCCTATTGACGGCCCTGATGAATGCTCTAAACCCTTCAGACCTGAAATACATTCAGCATTCAACATCAATGGTCAGTAATCACACTGGGAGAGGTTATGCTGAGTTGGAAAGCAACCCGTGCCTATGAAAGGTGGTTAAATTCAATCTCTTCTGCATTTTCTTGTATCTGATCAAGTTTTTAATTCATGAAGGTATTCCTGTGTATATTTAAATCCATAACTTTTCAAGAAAATCTCTCAGTAAGACAAAACCTGAAATATGGACTTAAATGTTTTCATGAACTTTACCTCTGAGTCCAGAAACAGACAGCGCTATCCTCTTTTTAATGGCGGGGGGGGGATCTCATTAGAAGACAGCTGGAATGTAAACACAAATCACAATAATTGGCTTTTACATATTTTCATGAGGGTTCTTCAGTTGCTTGTTTTTACTGCAGAAGTGCAATATTGTAGATAGATAGTGAAGGCCTCTTCAGAAAATAATTGATAGATGGATAAAATACTTTAAAGCATTCCCTAATGATGTAAATCTAAATGAAGGCCAAGACTATTACATGAGCAAAACAAATATACAAACCCTCAAATTCTTTAAAATCCTTGTCATTTGCTAGAGCTAATTCCACTGTTTCTACTGAGCTGGGCTGATAAGCATCAGTTAGTGCAAGAACAGAAATATAAATTGCCTGATCAATGAGGTGTCACCTGAAGATAGTTAACCTGTTCTGGGAATGCCTGAGGACATAAAAATTCACCATTATGTGTCTTCTTTAGAGTCTTAGGGTTCTCCAGTTAGAAAAAGAAATCTCTACATAGATAAAAAAATTATGAAGTTAACAATACCATCACCTGTCTGCAATGTGAACTTTTGGGATGAACCACACTTCAATTTCCTCTTGTACTCAACAGGAAATTACACTGTTCTGGCAGTGAGAGACAGTCCTACCCTGAAATGCTGATTCTGTTTTTCATCTCAGTTTTGAGCTCCTAAAACTTGCAATGCATAGGAAAATAATCTTTTTCTTTAAAAATCTTAATATGATTAAGAAAAACTTGGTAGGATAATTGTTTTTTTTTAAGTGTAGCTATATGTTAAACCTATTTCTTATGCAGTCCTCTGTGTACATCCAGTGAGTGTATCTACTCACTGCACTGAAACAATTCTTTCTGATCTTAGCATTTATTATTTCTACGGAGCCAACCCAGATAGGAAATGAACTGTCCCTTGTTCACCATTAAATAAAGTGAGTATGTGTGTATGTGCTGAATTTGCAGATAATCTGTTCCAGATTTAGCTACAGAATAAATACAGTTTCAGTAATTTTAGGTTGTGTTGATAGGATGACTAAAGTATAGGTGTCTTGAAATCACTAACAAATGGCTTCCCAAGTCAGCAGTGTCTGACTTCAAGTTTCTAGAGCCTTCTATCAGACAACATCCTGGCCAATTCAGCACTCAGAACTAAGCCCACAGTTCCCACTTCTTTTCCCTACATTCCTCCTTTTAAGGGACTCCTACCCTTCACCAGGAAAACTCTGTTTAAACTGCAGAGAGAAAACTATTCTCCAAACACCAGGAAACATAAAAGACATTGTTGTTGGTTTTTTTCTTCCTATTGTGCTTTAAAATACACTAGCTCTTTCTTCCTCACCTTTCTTCTTGTCAGCTATTACAAACACAAACTGTCCCTAAGGAGAAAACAAACACTTGCTGTGGTATGCAAACACTGTATGAATTCATGACATCAGTGCTACCGCGGCTTGTTTCAGTACCAATTTAAAACCCATTCTCCTGCACCTTATGTCACATCTTCCCGGCTATCCATCCAGCTTCTTCCAGGTTTGTCATATTAATCTGTCATCCACCCTTTTGAATGCTAAAATGTGTTATCCCTCCTTTCTACAGTACTGTGCATGTTAAAACATTGAAATGTTTTTGCATCCTCCTTTATGCTATATAGGGGAGATGAAAGAGGCTGCAGAGAACAATCGTACATCATGGATCTAGCCCTCAGGATAGGAGTGATACTGATGATAACCTGTCGAAATGCTGCAGTGGTGGTGTTGTTTGGATGAAAGAGAGAATGCAAATGAGGGATAAGGAGAAAATAAAAGCTTCAGTATGGGCAAGGGGGATTTTCCAGCAACAGAACAGCAAACATTGTCAGAGCACTTGTGATTACAAGTCATATAGCCCTCTGCTGCTGGGAGCCAGAAATGTCTCTACCTCATTTACACTCCTTCCCAAAGACATTATAATGCCTGAAAGAAAATAAATCTAGACAGATTCCACAAGCTACAGCAGGAAGATTTGCTTTTTAAAGTCTTAGAAAAGCATCCTGGACTGTGCTTGCTTACTACCTGCCAGGAGCTGTATGGTGTAGACTATGACATTTAATGCATTTCCAAGACATTTTGGGTTTGTATATATGACAACTTCACATCATTAAAATAGATGATAAATTAGCATAACCCCTTCATGTAGATGTTCTCACCTGGTTTCAGTTAATCTTCTAACAAGTTATCTTAGCTTAAGCAGACAGTTAACTCCATGCTGTTTTCTGTTGTAACTGAGACCTTTAGGACTATATCTGTTTACTGCTGTGAGTAGTAAGACTGCAGTTGACAACTTTGGGGGAATGAGAGATATCATATTTCCTAAGTTTATGGGATATATTTCCACACTTTACTGTAGACAAAGAAACCAATATTTTGCAAAACCTACAGTTTTGTTTTGATTTTTTTTCTAGAAGACAGCCAGTAATTATGCTATGTATGAATAAACCCATTCCCACAACTCACACAGGTGTTTTTAGGGAGGGAGAAATTAAGTTTTCCACCCAACTTTTAGGCAAACAGTACAAATACAATCAAAAAAAGGGTAAGCAGCACTAGGTAGAATCACTACTAAGAGGAAAGCTGATTCTCTCCAGTCCTGTCTTTTTCTGGGCTATCCCTCCTCCTTTCTTCCCCCCACTTTGCCTTGCAGGTAGGACATTAAAAGAAGCTGCATATGAGGAACTGAGAATAATTGAAGCACAGCAGTCTTTCTTGATTTATTATTTCATTCATTAATCCATATATAAAATGCAATTTAAGACAAGGCTCAGAAATCCTCACTCTGACATATTCTTACATATTTGATAAATGATCCACTGGAAGAGACTTGTAGGGCATCTGCAGTAAATTCTGCCGAGATCTATTTCTCACAACATTTTTACACTTTCATATCAAATTAGAGGATATTTCATAGATAAGGGCAAATGATGGGATTTCGATCACTTGGATGCATGTGGAGGAGTACAAGCAACCAGCACCATAAGAAAGCTTCAGGACAGTCCCCTGGAAAATAATTCTCAGTATTCTTTCCTTACACCCTGAAGTTGTTGATAATCTTTAGATGTTCGAAGACATTGATATAAATATTGTTTTCTCTAACTATCCAAAGGAAGAA
Source organism: Actenoides hombroni (assembly GCA_024336885.1). NCBI lineage: Eukaryota > Metazoa > Chordata > Aves > Coraciiformes > Alcedinidae > Actenoides > Actenoides hombroni. The sequence continues at coordinate 32,559,683 of WUAM01000323.1, forward strand.
ACACTGTGATATATGGATTCCATTTGGGTTACTCCAGGCAGAACTTGGATTCTTAAATTAGTAAGAGCTGAACAAATTCCTAATATGTCAGTCACACAACCTCCACATACAGGACCAGGATACCAGGCAAGACTCTGTAAACTTGGAAACTGCATTCCTTGATTAGGCTAGAGAGGGACAGTGAAACAAAGAGTTTCAGTTTTGGAGAACCTTCCCCTCTTTTCAAACTGACTCTAGAGTATATTTGCATTGTCCTTACTCTTTCCTGTCCCCTTCCACCCTATTTTTGATAGTCTTCTTTATTTTTCCTTGTTTCTGTACATAATATTCCCTTCTCCTAGCCTCCTTCCTTCTTCCTGAAGGTTTTTATCAGGCTATGCCTTCAGTTCATGTCAGATAGGAAGTAGTGAAGAAAAGGAATGTCACTAGCAGGGATCTGTGGAAATCACTAACTGAGAAGCTGTTTATTTCTCACATTCTTGCATGTGAGAAGTACCTGCACCCAGTCAAGGTAACTATAGTTATCTTCCACCTTGCCTTATCAAACAAGGATGCAATGTGGGAAAAAATATTTGCAGACCTTGATTCTTCTGAGACCTTACTATGATTTGTGTGCTTATTGTGTATTAATAGGCACATACATGTAGAGATGTATACGAGTACATGCCTGTGTTACTACTGTTTGCCATTTAAACAGGTCCTTCTCAAGCTCCTATCAGGAAAAGGGAATATAAGGTGAGCATCCCCCTTCTGTTTTCTTCTGTGCTCTTGTAACCTAACATTATATTACATAATACATTAAAGGACAAAATCAGTTTACAGAAAGATTGTACTCAGAAACAGTTCATTTACAGCTATGGTAGAGACCTACTGTCAGCAATGGGACTTTGTGACAGGGTAGATGAAGCTTTAGTTGCCCAGAGAAATTGTGGCTGCTTCTTCCCTGGAAGTGTTCAAGGCCAAGGTGGATGGGGTTTTGAGCAACCTAGTCTAGCAGAAGGTGTTCCTGCCCCCAGCAGGGCATTTGGAACTACATGATCTTTAAAGTTCTTTCCAACCAAAAGTGTTTGATGATGATTCTAAAACTTCCACTTTAAAAAACAGGATTACATTGATATTCTAGGTATGTAAGACCTAGAAACTTAACATCGTCTCTTTTCCTTGGATTATATTTTGTTGAGTAAGTAGCAGATAAGTTAGACTCTGAATTTTAATGACTGCTTCTTTCATTCTTGCCAACCCTTTAGTTAAAGCACCTTGTGTCCACTTCTCCAAAAATTTAGTACAAAATGTCTTCCTGAAGACCAGACATGAATTGAAGGATGCTGGTTTCTAACAGAAATTTAGCTGCAACATTACCTCTACATCTGCAGTATGCTGCAGATCTCAATCATTTATTTAAATTCTCTGTGGATGTATAGATTATTGCTGCTGTGCAAAGGAAATCTTTCTCCTACCCTTGAGTAATATGCTCTAGCCTTATTCAGCCTGAAAGTATTTATCAGAAAGTCATTACAGTTGCTTTGTTTGCATATAGCTTTCATTCCTTGTATTTTAATGTCTGGACAGCATTAGCTCAATTAATCTAATGAACTAACAGGTCTTCTAATATTTACTATCTAATTAGCTTATTGGCCTAGATGTAATGTGCTACGTCTAATTGTGCAATGTGTCTAGTCAAGATTGTTCTGAAGAACTTTACACTCTATTTCTTTGCTGTTTTGCCTCAGTAGTTTTGGAAAAGAAAGAATGGGCTAATTTCTGTATCTGTTTTCCTAAAGATTGTGAAAGCAATAAAGTATCCTATAAAAGGTTATACTCTTGCCCTATTCAACTGCCAAACAGAGAAGTCTAAAGCCCTTCTATCTAGGGCAATCTGTGTGGATTGGATAGCACTGGAAAGAGAAACTAAAAAATGTCCATCTTTTGATTTGCAGCTGAAACATACCATGCAACAAAAGATACAGAAGACAACACAGTGGAATATATCCCCAGAATCATGAAATGCTTTTTCCAAAGGGAATAAAAGAACAAATGCATGACAGACATTAGTTGTATTACTTATTAAGCTATTTGAAAATGCTGAAATCTTACCAAGAAGACCTCATATCAAAACCTACAGATAAACTTTGAAGGGAAACACTTGCAACAAACAGTGCTCTATATAAGTAGCTCAAACTGTTTCTTGACAAGTAGAACAATAAACTCAATCATACCTTTTTTTCCCTTCCTATTAGTTCTATGGAGAAAAAAAAAAAAAAAGGTAGTTTGCTAAAAGACTTCTTCTAGCAAGCTGAACAGCCTTATGGGTTGATCAAAATTAGCCCTGACAGGAATGGTTGTACCTTAAAGCCAGCTGCAGGTACTGATGCTGTAATAACAGGCCCAGCTGATGATCGTTTCCTGTGCAGCAGGGTTAGCAGGTCAGAGGGGGTAACAGCTGCTTTGTATCAGAGCCACGGAAGGTAGGGAGGGTTTCTACTGCAGCCTTGGGTCCTGGAGTTTTTATCTTCATATCTCCTAAGACTCTGAAAGCCTGGAGAAAGGAGGGTCAGAAGTGATGGCTGAACATTCTCAAGCTGTTTATCCATTGATAAGAAGGTGGAAGAGCAGCTGCATAACTGAGGTGTGTCTGAATGCTCTGAGGATCATCAGTGTAACCTGAAATTCAAGGAAAGCAGTCTTAAGAAGTCTTGAGTTCCGACTTAAGGTAGGAAAACTCTGGTATCTCTGTTTAAGACTGCGGGAGCTTTACTTTTTTTATTCAGCAATTGGAGATGCTTTAAAGAAAGATCAAAAAGTTAAATGTGTCAGTGAAATAGTGTCTAGTTCTCTTTTTAAGTACAAACAAAAGAGAATGTAGGAAAGTAAAAAGAGCATGCTGTTTAATTGTTAAGGAAAGTACCCTAGAATGAATTATCTAGAAATGAGGTATCCTTTCGTAACTATTTTCACTGATTAGCCCCTTAGGTTTTCATTCAAAAGGTGGCTTTATAAGAGGATGTTTTCTACTTCTACCCATATTTCCAGCTAGTCTAGAAACTCAAGTTGGAGTATGCAAGCAAAATCTTTGCTATTTACTCAGTCTCTGTTTATTCCATATGGTATATCTCACAATCTGAAGGCCTTGTAGCTTTGTTTCTTTTAAGTTGTACTCTAACTTGGTGATGTTATGCACAACTGTAGGGCATAAAAAGAAGACATACCGGGCTACGTAACTTGGTGCATATGTGATTGTATAATTACTGGTTGCATCACCTTTTTCAGCTGTATTCCTCAGTGTTAGAAGGAGCTGTGTGCATTCTAAGGCATTCCCAAGGTTTACTACAGGCTATGTCTGCGTTTGGTTGCAAGGATTTTGCCTTGAAGGACTCGTATGCTATCTTCTAGTCTCCATTTACTCATATAAAAACAGATATCTTCTGAATGTGGATATTGGATCATCTCTACGATGTAATATCATTATCCTATGGGCTAAAGTTATGGTTAGGCACAATAATGAATACAGGAGTCTGTTCACAGACTTTGAAAATGGTCTCAAGGGTGATCAGAGCTTGGAATGAGCCAGATACTGTACTTCTGAAATACTTAGTGGGGCAATTCAGTGATTCACCATTGTGATGAAAAGGACACAATAGAGCTTTTTTTTTTTTTATGTACAACAGCAGCACTGCTAATGATGGTGAATGAGACATCCCAAATAACTAACTACTGGATGCTAATCAATATGTGAGGCATCTTAAAAATGTTTGTGGAAGTCTTGGGTAGATCTGGAAATAAACATGAAAAAAAGCAGCCTCTCACTATTTCATATATTATTTACTTTGCAATATAGCATATTGATTAGTGTGGTGTCAGAATTACTTTTGTGTGACACATGTTAAGTGAAAAAATGAATAACTGCACTGCAAGGATGGGAGGTGGTCCTTGGTTAGCAATCTTGCTTCCTGGCTTTCAGGAAGTTATTTACATTTGGGCAGAAGAAAGAAGATAGACTTGGCCTTTCATATTACCGGGTGTGAGAAGTCTTGACATTACTTATTCTACAATAAGTCAGGTCTCTGATTTTCCACCTTGCAAAGTGCTACTGTATATTGGAAAGATGGGTAATACGTAGTGGATGCCTCTGCTGTCATGAGCAGCAGTAGACTGCCCCATTCAAATAATAATAACAGCTTGGTTTCAGAATTAACAAACCATATTATGCTAAATGTTTGGGGGTTTTTTTGTTGTTGTTTTTAAAAAGATACTTTAGACTGTCCTTGTAGCATTTTAGTGAACCAATTCTATTCTGAATCACTGTTGGAAGGTTCAACCAGTGAACTGAATTTTTGTAAACAATTACATATCAGAATGAAAGTTTTGTCCCGATGATGAAGCTTTCTGAAGGTGTATGATTTCCTAAATATGCCAGTCTATATCGTTAAACACTTATAATATCTTTGAAAGTCTGGTGCTATATTTCATGGTTGTAGAAATATCTACTTGCATGGCATACCAGGATGTCAGCATGTCAGAAAGCTGTTCTGATTGCTGTACTGTTAGTTTTGGTTGACTGTGATCAATAACAGTGCAATAAAAAATAGCACAAATACTGCTTACCCTTCAGCTCTGAATCTGGCTTTTTGCAAAGTAGAAATATTTCACTCTCTTGAATCTACCTTTCATTCTCATCTAAAGCTGCTGCTGTTGTCCTTGGTGGAGTTATACATAAGCAATGATGATGCACCTCTAAAACAAGTTTGAATCCTGCTTTGCAAACATTTATATAAGTTTATAAATTGGTCCCAATATATCCTCTTATCTTATTTCTGAGCCCTGAGTGTTAATAGAGTAATTTCTGATCTCTTCTACTTCATCAATATATATTCACATAAATTCATGTGGTAGTTTAGAGCCAATTAAAATTTATAAGCCACAAGTAGTGAGTGAAATTCTGAGGATTAATTTACTCACTGGAGTATTAATCTGTGTAATGTAGTAGGTTATCCTTCAGTAAACTTGGCTTTATGGAGATAGGGAGATACATTTCCTTGCATGTTTTACTGTAAATGCAGTAATTGGTCCCACTGGGCTGTTGAGCTTGAATGGTTACAGCCAGCAGTGCCACTGCAGCCTTGGTATGAACCCTGGGAAAAAGAACCGCATCAGCAAGAAGAAATCCAGTTATATTTATCTAGCAGGATCCATCTTGCTTTTCATTGCCTGCTCAGATTTTGAGATGAGGAAAGAAAAAGTGAAATAAAATTAATTAAAATGGAAAATAAAAAGATAACCCTTGCTGTGAATATCAGAAAGTATAACCTATTTCCTCTACCTCCCCCAAACCACTCCACTTAAAGAAGCAATTGAGAAGGGTTTGGAAAAGTGAGGCAGTGATCATAAATTAATACTTTCAGCAGAAGGAGCTTCCTCCTTAAGGCTACTGAGTTAGTATCTTTTTACACTTGGAAAGCCTAATTGATCAAGCCTAGTAGATCTGACTTTTGTTAATGGGTTTTTAACTATCATTTATTCAGCTAATGATCTAGCTGATAGGGAGCAGGGACAGAAAGAGATTGTGGCTAGTGAGGGGCTACAGGGAAAAGCTGGTGCTTGATCCAAAGTTTTAGTTTATATTCTTTCTTCTGCTTCAAGATGTGCTTCCTTTTATCAGCTTCTGCCTTCCTCCTAAGTTATTAACTGTGAGCTTGCTATGGTAAACCCACTAGAATTCATATGTTTAAAAAAAAAAAGTAAGTAAAACTGGAAAAAAAACCCAAACCCAAACAGGTGGAGCCTGGAAAGATAAATTATTTTCAGGGTTTTTCTGGAAAAACCCTGTCAGTGCAAGCAAGTGAATAAACAATCATGCTGTAGAAACTTGTACCTTTGAGCACTGAGGTTTCAGGATGAAGAGCTGCTGTAAGAATGCCTCCAGAAAGAGGCTAAGCCTGGTATTCAGCCCTGGTTTTTCCACTGTTGTTGCTGGCCATGGGTCAGAAAGCCAGCATCCCTGTTATCTCACATTATTGGATTTACCTATCATATTCCCTTTGACAGAGATGACACTGAAAGGCCAAAACCTGCTGAATTGCCTTTATATGGTTGACATGTGAATTATCTCTGTCCAACTGCCTATTACTGATTCTTGTGTTTGTCAATTGATGTGAAGCAGTGTCCTGGTTTGAGTGAGAACAGAACTAATCCTGTTCAGTGATTTTACTTTTCAGCTCAGTTCTTTTAATTAACTGCACTTTCTGAAGTTAGCAGCCTGTTTTCACAG
>WUAM01000323.1:32566047-32592549 GCA_024336885.1 Actenoides hombroni
ACAGAGAGCGTCTGTTATCAGTCTAAGGGGCTGCCCTGACCCTAAACCGTGACAAGCAGAAATACAGACAGGTTTTTTTTTTTTTTTAAAAAAGGATAAAAGGGCTTTTCTGAAGGTAATTCTGAGTAAGCTGGGAGCAGAAGACAAGTTTTTGGTGAGCCCTGCTCTGCCTCCTTGGCTGTGCACCCTTCTGAACTCTTCTTCCCAGCCCCCAAAGTCAGGTCCCTGGGAAACTGTCCGTCCCTTGGACAACTTTAATCCCAAAACAGGTTGTGACCTTTCAGGCTGGTATTGGACACTGAAAAGTAGGCAGAAATTGTGGTATGCCAACCAAGCTTAGCAGTCACTGATTGCCAGCTGCATGTTATGCTAAGGCTGTGCATGAAGAAGTCCTGTTAGTTATGCATTTCAACAAAGGGGGGGAGAAACGGCTGGTTTCCCAGCAGCACTGGAACAGAGCCCAGAATAAAGGTGTGGGATTTAAAGATGGTTTTAAGTGGAGATCAAGCCAGCCAGTGTCAAATCAGCCATCAATCAGTGTGCACTCACGTAAGCAATTAAGCTAAAAGACCCTTATGAAGTCTGTTCAACTCTAAAAAGTTTTAGAAATGATTGAAATAGGGTCACATGTATCACAGGTGCTTGGGAGGGGGGGTGCAGTCTGAAAAGGCATGCCAAAGAATTTGCTGTTAGGAGTAGAAATTACCTTGTGGGTTTCATAAATCTGACAGCAACAGTAACTTCTGTCTCAGTCACATTCAAATGTGTGTTATCTGGTTTTATATGGTACTTTATTTCACATGCAGGCATGTACTCTGAAGAAAGTAAGCTGAAAATACTGTGGTACATTTTAAACTAATTTATAGGGGAATACCTTTTTTCATACCGTATTGTTTCTAAAATGCAAATGCTAATTCTTTCTTGGATCTTTCTTCTCTCCAGTTATTGAAACTTGTATGTGTTCTGGTTTTGTGTGCACTGTTTTCTGATGATCTTCTATGAGGTATTATGAATATATCCCTACAGAGAATAACAGCAGTGGGTTGAGATGAAATGCATTTTAAACCCCTCCAATTGATATATGAATGTGAAGGAAAACAGCATTTATTTTTCTTTTGGTTCTAGCTTTTTACATGTCTGCATGTATTCAGACAGTGCCATTTGGGAGTCAGAGACTTGATTAGTATAGTTTTATTCTGTGGTGTTGTTTTCTGGGGAGATATCTGGTAAAAGCTGTCTTCCATAGAGGTCCCCGTCATAAACACTAATGTTTGTCTCAATATATAATATGTTATATAGTTCTCAATAATTTCATTGTCCTTTATTTTTTTTTGTATTCAAACTCAGTCACTTTTATAGTTTTATGTTTATTTTTTTTATATATATACTGAGAATCCAAAAAAGGATCCTCACTGATTAGAAATAAAAATGGGATGAAACAAAGTATCCAAGTGTAATTGTTAATATTGTGGACTTTATAACATCATTTACTCTTGCAATTAGTATCGTTGTTTTGTATTTGAATAAATGATACTTTTTTTTCTCCATGACCGCAACTGAAATACTCCCTTGCCAAGAATTTCCCAAGATTTTACTCTACATAAGCAGAACTATAAAATCAACCCCCATGAAATTTTACAAACTATTCCACAATTCTAAGACAGGAAGATTCTGTGCTTATAACATTGGGCCTGAACAATTTGTTGGATTGCCCACTGGGGAAATAGCTTTATTGTTGTTGGACTTGTACTTGAGAGGCCTTCCTCAAGTGAAGCAAGGCCAGCTCTTGACTAAGGGAGTGCCATTTCAATAGCTTTGCCGGGCCTTAAAGCCCTATAAGGGGGTTGAATGGTATGAAGCTGTAGCCATGTCTGGCCTGTACCCCACTGGTACCAGTCTGTCCCCATTCCCAGGGAGATGGCTGGGGCTGTCCTGTTCCCTGTCTAGGGTGGTAGGACAGGCTGTGACACACCAGTGCTGCGAAACCTCAACAGTGCCTGCACCATGCCTGAGGGTGTAAACCTGGACCCAGCATGACTTGGTTTGGTAGTTGTAATAACAGCGAATAAAAGAATAAGCAGCTTTTAACTGAATGGAGACAACTCCCATGGCTTAATTAGGCTTTGGACCACCACTTCAGAGTTGATCCTTTTTTCTAAAACAGGAAAACTGGAGCCTTGACCATCTATCCCTGCATACTTAGTGGTGCAGACTGTGATAGCATAAGGAGCTAAGAGTGCTGACTGTGAAATGCATGAGACAGGGGCTGTGCTGCAGTCTGGCCCAAAGACAATGCAGAATGGTGCAAATGACTCAGATTTAAAACTTCTTCAAAGCACTGGGAGGATAAAGCAGTTTCTGATTTTGTCCAAATTTGGATCTATGTCAAGAAGAAGCATAAGATTGCAGACAGATGGAGTGTTTTAAGCAGATCAGTTAGAATTGCAGGATTACACTGGATTTTTTCTTAGCCTCATGCTATGGTCCTTTGAGATATAATGGCAAAATTACATAGTGAGTTATTTGGTCGTTTTTGGTCTTTGTAACCTGTACACATTCATGTAAAACTGTTTGATTTAACTTCCTGTAATATATTTTAACTACTCATTCTTATAAATGATCTTTGAGACCACTGTGAAGTAGGACTTTCTCTTCCACCTCAATGCCACTGATGTTTGACTATCTGCTACTGTACCATTTCACATCCCACAATGTGACCTGCTGTTACATGGAGGAAGTATCAAGTTCGTTGATCTACAGCTGTGCCTTACTGAACTTCTGTAGTATCTTTCCATCTTCTGTAGGGCTCTAGTTTGATCTTTCTCCCTGACTGTTCTACGTTATAGCTGAAAAAGCTATGCTCTTAACATGCAGGATAACCTGTCTGGTATTGCTCATGGCCAATATTGCCCTAGTCCCAGGGTGGGGAATACAAGGAATAATGAGCATTAATCATTGTTAATAATACCTATGAAACATGCAGGCCAACTAGCCTCAGTTATCAGAAGGCCCTGATTTAGCAATCCTCACTTCTTTGGAAAGAAGTGATGAAGATTGACCACTGGTTTGTGGGGTTTTTTTTGTCTGCTAATGTTTACTTGCCATTTATTTTGTTCTTGGCCTTGGTTCTTTATGAGTATCATCCCAAGCTGGCAGACCATGGTGTGGTCTCTTGCATATGAAAGAAGTGGTTTGTCAGGCAGGTTTGTTTTGTTTTTTGTTTGTTTGTTTTTGTTGTTGGGTTGGAGTTTTTTTAATAAAAAAAAAACAAGTTCTAATCCCTGTTTGTGCGTAAATTTGTGTAAGGAGGCATTTCTCGCAGGCTTCAGCCTCTGGATGTTTGTGTGCCCATGTGCTCGCTCTACGCACAGAAAACCCTGAGACACTGGGGTTTGCTTATAGCTATTAGTCTGTGGAAAGCAGCTATCCCTGTTTGAAAAGCCCTGGCTGGGTAGTGGAAGAAAAGGCATAATTTACAAATTTTTTGTGTTTTCTTTTTGATGAGAGAGATATTACAAGGTAACGTGGGGCCCCTTCACCTTGCCCCAGCCTCATCCCAGCCTGCTCATGCTTGCCAGCCTCCCAACTGCAGACTGGTGGTGGAACATAGCAATGTCTGAAGCTGGGGCAGTAAGTGATTATCATGATTCTGTTGCTGCCGTGTCCTCTGTTGCCCTGGGAGGGAGAAGATGCTGCATTAAATGGCTTTTTGGGATACTCTGCTGTCCCTTGGCTCTGCCTCAGCTGCCACAGGATTGCTGTGAGGTGTGGGAGAGAACCCCTCCCACGGTGCTGTCAGACACTGTGTGGTTCTGTGTTCCTGCCATTTGGCTCTTCTGCCAGATCTTCTTCTGTGTAGGACACACGTGAAGAGGATCACACAGCCCTTCACACTGTAAGAGCAAATGGCTTCCAGTTTCACATCTGCCAAAGTAATTTAAGTGTGAGCACATAGGAGAATGTATTTCATTGGAGTTTTCTGGGCACTATCGATATCATTATCTTGATAAAAATGCCTTTTTAAGGACTTTTAAATGAGATTTTTCTAATAATTTCAAAGTAGTCAAGCACTGTATTCTTGTATTTTCCAAATGGAGTGTACAAAACAATATGCTTTGGTACCAAACCAGTACTGCAAGGGAGACCAGCTTCATTTTTAGTACTTTTTTCAAGCTGGAGCTGCTTCTATTTTTACCCACTGGAGGGTTTAAAGGTAATCTTTTACATGACAACCTCATGAGTTGTTGTGCTAGACAGACCTATAGCAGCTGCTGTTGGTGATCTTCCCCAGGTCCTAATTTGTTGTGTCATAGGAAGTTGCAGCCTTCTTTACACTTCTCCTAACTGGTAACCTAAAGGTAACTTCTATTATAAAAACCCAAAAATACCCAAACAAACCAACCCCCCAAAAAACAACAACAAAACCCTAAAGCTGGTTTAGAAAAAGAAAGAAGCATCAGAAAGTGAACTTCTGAAGCTTTTGTTCTTGATTAATCGTAATTGAATTTTATATTTAATGTCCATAAATAACTTGGATTTCCTGCTTTGAGTTTGCATACAGTGAAGAAATGAACTGGGGTGGGATGACATCAAAATTTCTTCTTTAGAAAAAAAAGACCAAACAAAAACTACAAAACCAACCAACCAAAAAACCCCAAACCTGTTTGTGCACTGATGAGCATACTAGAACTTCTACCACAAGGCCCTGTAGAAGGACTCTAAAAACAATTAAAAAAAAAAAAAAAAAGAAATTTAACTTGTGTTAGGTGCTGGCAGGATACATTGACTTTTCATCAAATTCCTCTGCTGTACATCAAGCAAAAGCACAAATACTGTGGCTACCTTGGCATGGTAGGATACTTTCTTCTGTGGGGACTTCAGTATATGGCCACTGTCACTTTTTACCTGTCTTTTAAGGAAAATGTGATGATAAGGGTCTAGCAGCTGGGTATGTGCAGAATTCACAACTGCATGTAATAGTATCAGGCTCAAATGTCTTGTAATTGTAACAGTTTATAAGTGCATGTGATTTGATACGTTTGTGTTTGAGGGAGAAAGAAAGAATGTATTTACATTTGAGTTGGTCTAACAAGGAGATGTTGGGGGAGGGGGAGTGGCAGGGCACAAAGGCGAAGTGGTGAAAGCATTTTTTTATGAACAACTGGGGACAGACACAGATCCTTTTCCAGGCTCCTTGTGAAGGCCAAACCCTGATGGCCACCAGCTAGCAACTCTAAATTGGCAGTGGTCTGCTGGCACACTTTTTGTTGTACTGTAGGTTATATGCTATGGCAAGCCCTAGCCATGCCAGCTCTGTGATCAAATTGGCTCAGGAGAAATCTTGTATTAGGTAAGAAGAATGTGTGTGCACTGTCAACAAACCACAAACACACAGTGAAGTTTCTGGGACACTTTAAGCTGGTGGTTTTCAGCAGCATGAAGCACCATCAGTCCATAGCTTCTGTTTTTGCGTGACTGTTTACATATATGGACTAACATCTTTGTACTTGATAAGGTTTTATTCTTCACTGCACAGTACTGGTATTACAAACACTCCTGAGCTATGCTGGTGGGGAAGGGTATGAAAGATGCAGAGTTTCACACAGCTATGAACGCTGTGCTCTTGCCATACTCTCCACAAATAGCAGTGCAAAGTAGAAAGCTTTATCTTGCTCATTAGGACCCTCCAGGAGTCACATGAGCAACACAGGACTACTGTACCATGTGAAGTCTTTGCATCTGAACTCTGTTGAGAAAAGGTCACAAAGATCATCTGGCGTTCAGCTCCCATTTATTCCTTAGATACTGAAAGCTTATGCTCTACCTGTCAAAATTACTTTTCCCTGGGCATTGTAGCTATTGATGATGCTTGGGTGCAGTTTTGAGCTTGAAGTGAGATATGGCCTTTCCTCTGCTCCCTGTTGTGTCTCCCAGTGCTAGTCATGGTTTCTTTGCTAGATCCTCTGTGGATAGAATCATAATCCCATCTGCTCTTCAAGCCGTTTGTTTATTTTTAGGTTCATGATGTACTTAGGCCCCTTACCCTGCAGCAGCAACACACTTTGCCTCTCTGACAGAGGCTTAACGTGTAAGAATTGGTTGATATTGGTATGAACTGATGATATTGGTTCATACGAGGCAATGGCAATGCTTCCTTCCCTCGCTGCTTAGTGTGTTCTGGTGGCCTGAAACACTACCTTTCTCTGACAAAATAACTGTATGATCACATATATAGAGTATAGAAAATGCTTTGTTTGGTCCTTATTCAGGGAAACACAGATGCCCATCACTTAGGTTTAGTTTTTGCTTTAACTTTTCAAAAGTTTTTTTTCAAAATCCTCTGTTATGAGCAGACCTCAGTGGGCAGCTTGCAATCTATTAGAAAAATGAATTCATATGGCTTTTTCTTGATATATGGCCAAATCACAGGACTGTATTTGTCTGCCTGCTTAATTCACTTGGGTAAACAGTGAGCACAGTATGCTGTTCCGATGCTCAGGCTATAGAGCATGCAACATCATTAGATGAATATGAATATTCTGAAGCATAAGGATTTGTCATGTTTAGGAGTCAAGTGAATGTCCAGTTTTTGTCTGTATGTGTGTATATATATTAAAAAACATATAAACTGCCCATAGTAATAATTCTCATTTATTATTGCTTTGGCATTATTAGAGAGGGGCTAACTATTTTTATATATATATATATGTGTGTGTGTGTGTGTGTGTGTGTTATTTTTTTTGTGGAACAACTGTAAGGAGAATGCAGCTTAAATGTTAATAGATTTTAAACTCCATGTTATGTGAGTGGTTAATATTAATATTTAACGTAGCAAAAAGATTAATGCCAGTGCTTGTTTCTGAAAAAGGATAAGATGCTCCAGGACAGCGTTTAGCTTTGCTATACTTCTGAAAATATTACTGAAGAAAATATTCATGCTGTAATCATACAAATATTCCTTTCCTTCCCCTTGCCTCTCCCTAAATCTCTCCATTCTCTCCTTCCTTATTCCTAAAACTAAGCCATGGGGTTCTAATGGGGACACTGATTAAATATTCTACTCTGTAATTTATGCAAAAGCAAATCCCAACAGGAATCAGGGACTCTGCAAATCTGTTGTGAAATAATTATCCTGAATGACATTGTAGAAATGGTCCATGAGGATGTTGTCAATAATACATTACATAAAATCTGTTTGAAATAAACCTTGAAAATTACATGATATTCATGGGAACCTGAAAGAGTTATCAGTAAACAAATTTAATCAGCTTGATGTTATGCATACCACTCAACCTCTTATTATCTGATCATCTAGGTTTTGGAATGCTATGGGGAATTGAATGACAATTAATACTCAGAGCTGTAGAAGCTCATGTGGTGGCTGCAGGACTACCTGATTCTCTTAATTTTTGCTCGTCTCTCTTCATTTGCATTAATTTCTTGCTGCCACAGAGTCTTTAGTAACACCCACTAATAGTGACCTGGATGTGTTTTGTTGCAGCCATTCCCTTAACAACAAGGCACTTGTGAACAAAGGATGAACCTGCTTGACAATGAAATCATTGTAATTCTTCCCACATACTGCAAAATGCTTATACCAACATCTAGACACTCCCGTTTGTAATGTCCAGATTGCATTGTGACAATGGAAGCCAAGCCACAAAATCAAGTGCAGCATAAACTACACACTAAATAATGTACAGACGTATTTATATTTATATGTGGTAAAAGACAGGACTATGGTGAACTCCATTGCAAGTAAGTTCAGAAGAGGTGTTGTACCTACTTATGCTTCATGGAAGTCAGCAGAAATTTTGTCACTGATGTCCCAAGAAGAAACAGGGTGGGAATTTCATTCACCTGAAATCTGGTTGTTTTGGGCTATATATTGACATATATATGGAGAAAGTCTTATACAAGGCAATATGTATGCAAGAGGACTTGATGGAAGCTTCAGAACTTCCTTTTAGTAAACAGGAAAACAGTGCAGAATTATTTGGTATGTCTTGAGGGTCACTAGTCACACATGCTAGCATCTAGGACTTAACCTTAGTATACACTTCCAGTTTTACATGTGTATTGCTTAAAGGGATTTTCTGCATTGTGGATGTATTTGGGTGAAATCATGTGATATTAGGGCTGTGCAATGATGTCCCTGTTCAGGATGGTGCTTCACCTCACTAGCTTTGCATATTCAAATGAGAATGCTGCCAAGGGAAGCAACGTCCTTTTATAGAGAAGTTCAAATTTTAGTTAAAAATTATTCCTTCAGGGTGGTTTATGTCAAGATGGTAGAAAGGCAGCCACATACATTTGGAAAAAAGAACCCAGATTGGAGGGAGACTCAGCTATTATGCAATAATTTTATAGCTTTGCCCAAAGACCCTGTCTAATATTTAGGCAAGTCACAATAGAAATTACTTGTGAAACTCTAAGTGATGGACATATAGTCCTTTCTGAAATAAGGGACAAGTACTTTATTATTGATGTTAGCAAGATGCAATTGAATATTTTTTGGGGGGGGGGGGTGTCTTGAAACATTTTTCCTTACCACTGGGATCACCACAAAATGTGCAGACTATCTTGTATTTAGTGATACAATCTTCTGTAGGAATATCTTTTTGATAGTAGTGCTGTGAACAAACTTAGAAAGACAAATATGTTTTTGTGTGATGCTTAGCTGTGCTGAAGCAGGAGAGCATACGTAGAATGGGACTCCTGTCCATATTACATTGGAGTTTTCACCAGACTGGATGAATATTGATTGAAACAATACCTGCTTCACAAACTCTTTTCTTGTAGATCTCTTATCCAGTTCTCTATTCTCATTTTCCTCTTTCAATGGTTTTATGTTTCTATCACCCTAGTGAAGTCGTGGAAAATTCAAATAAATATTAAATACCCAGAGTACCTATTTTTCTGTTCTTATTATAAAATGTCCTTTTTTTTTTGTTTTGTTGTGGGTTTTTTACATTTTTGGGTTTTTTGTTGTGTTGTTTGTTAGTGGTTTTTTGTTTGGTTGGTTTATTTGTCTTTTTTTAGTGTTCTTATTTCCAATCTGAAGTAATTGGTGTTTTGTTTTGGTTTTTTTACACTAATAAGTTATCTTTTGCTACACAATTTCATTTATTACCAAGATAAAATACCTTAACCTCTCTCCCTGCGGGAAGATGACAGAGGCCAACCAGCAGGTATCAGGAGGAGACATGGTATAGGTCTACTATAGTTGTACCTAGTTGAAGTGATGTTTTTCTTAACTGAGTCAGATTCATATTAATAGAGACAGTATTTAGTGTAGTCCACTCAAGCTCTTGCTAATAAAATCTCCGTCTTGGTCAAGAGGGGTGGGAAGGGATGCGAAAGGACTTGAAGAATTTAGGACTAGTCTGTTAATGAGCTATCATCAGAATAACTCACTAGGTTTTAATGTATTATTATGGATTCTTTCAGTATGGAGAAAGGAGTGAAAACACTTTTGGAATCAGGTGTGCTACATGTTACCCAAGCTGGGAAAACACAAGTTTGAAGATGACAAAAATCCTGGTTTGGATTATGAAGCTTTTATTTTACATAGATCTGTATTTAAATCAAGCAGCAAATTAGTGCTTGATTGTTTTGTTTCCAAGCTATGGGTGGTCCATATGTGAGAAGTTAACTAAATTTCGTGCCAAAAGCTAAGAGCTATAAATGTCTTTGAATTGTTGCAGGTATTCTCACTTTTAATAGATGCATGAACTGCACTGAGAAAGGCTATACAGCAAGCAGAATCTCTTACAGCTCCCTTTATTCAAGTGTTTTACTGAAACAAATGGTCAAAGCCCTTTCTATGGTGATTGGGGTTTAATTATAGGTGAGTATCTATACAGATAAGGACAGAGTTTTCCAAGTTGTTTTTTTTATTTGTTTTAGTTTTATTGTGGTTTTGTTCTGTCTGAGCTGAAATACTGCCAACAGAAATAATGTGAAATAAGGGTCTCCTATCTTGTACCATTCATCTTTTTTTTGTGTGCTGTTGAAATCTGAGCAGTTCCCTTGCTTAGGAAACCATGCTAAGCTATCTCAAATAACTGTGCTCTCTTGCATATACTAAGCTTGATCTATTTTATCTGTCACGATAATTTCATGTTTCTTTTTCACATTAATAGGACAAACTGATTTCAATTCCAAATAAAATCTGGGAATGGCCATTTAACTCAGTCAATCCATGTAAAGTGCTCAAAACAGAAACCTCACCTATTAGATATTCTTCAGACATATCTTGTCCTGTGATTAACCTTTGTATTATCTAGAATTGTTAAAACACACAAGTCCTGGACTAGCTCTTCAGACTTTTTTGCTTTGGTGTCACTTGTCAGAGACACTTTTTATTGCTTTATTAGCTTCATGAAGTTGGTAAGACTTGTCAGCTCTGGCACAAGGGTGGATCATCAGAACATATTTTGCAATGCCGTGGTTCACTATCACATGAAACCTGAGAACATGATGTCATATTGGGGGTCCATATTAAGTATACCTGAAATATTTGGTTTTGATACAGAAGCGATGTGGAAATACTGTACCAGGCAGAACAGTGTCATCATCTACTTTTAAAAATGAAACTTTTCTTTCCTGATTCTTTTTTCACCCTTTTATATACTTTTTTTTTTCCTCTTGTGTTAGGAATACCTCCTTCCTCATCCACTCTTACGCATGCTTCCTATATATGCACTTTGCCATGCATTGAAAAGGGAGCAGAAGAAATTCAGATTCAGGTATTATATTCTTCAGTTGTTCTGGACTTCGTTAAGCTCTTGTGTCTCTCAGTCTTTGATGCCATCGTCAATTGGCCTTCCTGCTCTGTTACCTTCTATTTGACATCCTGAAGCTTCCTTCCTCATTCAGACTGTCATTAGTCTTCCCTGCAATTTCTCTCTGACCTTCCCTTTGGGAAATAATTGAGTCCAGCAATATGTCTTCTGAGTGAATGTCAGTTTTTCAAGTCGTATCTGTCACTACCTTCAGTATCATTCAAGTACAAGGCCTTTGGTGATCCTGGATTTTTATTTCTCTCTTATGTGACTTTTCCAATTACCATTGTCAGGATTGAACTCAGATGAATAACTAGTAACCAGGTTTTGAGTGTCCTCTGTTGCCTTAGTCTCAGAAGAGCTGTTAGCTGGTGTGCTCTACTTATCAGTTACCAGCCTGTGCAACTCCTTGCATACGTGCTCTGCTTGTCTTTGGATCTGAGAGTTCACCACACACATCGAGTGGGGTCCTGTCCCATGGGCTTTTGAGGGCAAGCTTTTCTTATGGCTGAGGTCAAATTGCAAGCCTAGGGTATGAGGGAAGTGTGTATCTGCTTTTTGAAAAGTCAAGCTTACAGGCTGTGAGGTGGTGACATGACTTGGGAATAGCATTGGAGCTTATCCAATAATGTAGATTTGCTTGCTGCTTATCTAATTCTACATGTTTGTCCTTATGTGTTAGTTCTTGTTTTAATGTTAAAGAATAATATATAAAATTGGAAATGTCTTCAGGCTTCACACCTTTCTATTTTAGACCAATCTCTCAGTGACCAACTGGAATGTAATGCTTTCACCACAATATTGCCCAGGAAAGCATTGTCCTTTTCACACAATTTACTTGAGAGACCAAAATAAAAGTAATAGGCAAACATAACTGATCCATTCCAGGAAAGCTGCGGTGATCAAGCTTATTGATGCAGGCCTAAACTATTCAGCAAATCATTTTTATTAGCAGATGTTTGAACAGAATGGCAAAACAAAATGTATGTAAATTTGTTGAAAGACTATCCACAATTACTCAACCACTTCTACAGCAGCTGGTAATGTTTCTCCAGCAATCATGTGTTTTTGTTTCTCCTGTCCTCTGACCTGAATGGCTTAAGTCATGGTATTGTCTCTCTGACTTAAAATGTCTACTGCAGTTCAGCTGGGATGTGACTGCATCTGAGCAGTGGGTAGAAAAAGGATTTTATTTATACATATCTGTGCATGTATGTGTATGTATAGATACTGAATATTTGTAGTAAATTTGTACGTCTGAATGTCAGTCTGCATACACAAATTCAGGTAATAAACCAATACACGCACACTGGGACACACTGACATAGAACCTAGTCCTTTAAGCACTTATTAATTCTTCAGTTGATCAGTAAAGTGAATAGGAGCAAAAATATCATGGTAATAAAACCAAAGGTTTTGTATAAAGGCTTCCGGCATCAGTCCATGAGTTCCTAGGAAATGCTCGATGATTTTTAGGGATGACTGATGAACAAGGGGAAGTCAATGCAGCCTGTAGTAATAAATGCAACAATAGGCCATTGTTTACATTATCTTTGAAACAAGGTTGGTTTTACCTCTTGTAGATGTGTGCTTTCAGTTAAAAACAGCCACAGATATAATGGGAAGTAGCATCCCATTTCTTCCACTTCACTTTATGATGATTCTTGTCTAATAAATCAGAACTAGATGCTTTGACTGTTGAAGTCATCTGAAATTGTGCACAGTAAACAGGATAGTATAATAATGCCGGCATGCTTTACTCCTGGTTCACTTCACTCTTTTATAAAAACTAAAATGTTTACAGTAAGGGATAGCTAAAACACAAGTGCTGCAACCAAATACACGAATCTCTAGCACTTTCATACTGGCACTGGCAATAACTCTGTGAGAATATTTTGGGGATGAGAGGTAAGTTCTCTTTCAAAACTAAATGGCTGTGCATGGATTTATAGTCCTGTGTCAGAAAGGAACAGAGAAAATACGTTGTTCTGGGAGAAGAGAATTTACTAGTGGTTTCAAGTATTAATTCAGCAAAATATGACTGTATTGGATGTAGCAATATCATGGTATCGTTTTATTGGCAATTAGATTCCAAACTGGCAGGAATGTATGAATATAAGCCCCAATTATGAGACTGGTGTTTTAATGCCATCTGTTAACAGTTTGCTCCTTATGCCACAATGTGTACCTTTGGAGAAAAAAGGTTGAATAGCAGTGAAGAGGTAAAGCACATCAAACTGTACACCCATTTTTTAACAAATGCTGTCGTTTATAGCATTTTAATACATTACAACCATTTACACTTGCAAAACCACACAAGCTGCAAGGCTTCCTGGTTCATGAGATATGCTTTGAAGATAAGCAATATATGGTCCTTGAGATCTTTTTGATCTAAGAATGCTTGTGAAACTTCATACATGTATAAAGATGTGTCTGTAATTTGTCTGAATTATTGGCTGTTGTAAATAACGTATTGTAAATGATAGAACCATTCATTTTGGAAGAGACTTTAAAATCATTGAGTCCAACCATAAACCTGACGCTGCTATGTCCACCACTAAACCATGTCCTGAAGCTCTGTATCCACACATTTTTTTAATACCTCTAAGGATGATGACTCAACGACTTCCCTGGGCAGCCTGTTCCAATGCCTGACAATCCTCTTGGTGAAGAAATATTTCTTAAATCTAAACCTCCTTTGGTGCAACTTGAGGCCATCTCCTCTTGTTCTATCACGTCTTGAATGAATGAAATGAAGCAATCCTACCACTATCAGGATTTCACAGATGACTTTAGAATTCCTTGCAAGGGTTTGGCCAGTTGCCAGGTTAGGTAATTCTATTATGATTATTTATGATCAGTTTATTATGTTCTTGATTACTACTTTAAGTACTCAGGAAATTTGCTACCAACTGAAATTTTGGTAATTATTTTTCCAGTAATGAGTAGTACTTGGATTCGCAATAAACTGTAGGATGCTCTTGAACTACTGGCTATACAAATATACTATTGAATTTGCCAAGACAAGGCAAGACGGGTGGATGCAGATACGATAGCTAAAAAGTTGTGTGCAGATACACAGCATTTCTTGACTCTAATTCCAGATTGCAGCACTGAAGTGAAATCTCCAGGGAGCTAAACCTTAACTTCAGCACTTCTTGTAAATAGTATTTATGTAGGATGTATTTTAGTATGACACAATGAAACCATAATAAATATAAAAAAATAAATAAATTAGGACTCTCTGTGCTTAAGGGCGAAATAAATATTGGAAGAACCTATTGTAGTGATTAGAGATGCTATCAGTCTGGTTCGGGTCTGCATCTCAGTTCGTAACCTTATAGTTTCCAAATCCTCTTGCAAGTTTTTTTTTTCTTCTGCAGATCCAAAAGGGGTCACAGATGGTGTACAAAAGCTGGATGTCCAGTGTCTGATGGCAAGAGTCCAATCTCTGATAGTGGTGACTATGAAATTTTTGCCTTATCCATATTCTTCTTGGAGGAGGAAAGACTAACGTATTTGTGTGCCTGGGAAAGATGTAGTATAAGGAAATAATCACTAACATGGTATGAGATATGATCTCTAAAGCATTTTGAGTTGCTGTAAGCCTATGTGACTAAACTGTATTTTTATTGTCTAGCTTGCTGTTCTGTATGAAAGATGTCTCTGTATATAATGTGTATCATATATTCAAATATCTGCAGGCACACATGATGTCTGCATATACATTTAAAAGCTTATTTAATAATTTTGGTAATGGTAAATACTTATGAAAAATTAAAAACAGGCTGTATAATTAGAAGGTTTTGCTAAGGCTTTGCCCAGGCTGGGGTCAGGATTGAGAGAGATTGGAGATGAAAGATTCATAATTATTGAAATCTTTCTTTGAATTCCCATATTGTATAGCTTCTCCAGATTGTTTCTCTATTCCTGAACAGGAAGATTAACTTAGATTCCTTGGCTGTGCCTCTGGGGGAAGGAATGTGCTAGTGTAGATGGTATCCTTTTAAACTGGAGTAAATCAGGAGTAATTCTCAAGGCTTTCAAATGAAATACCCTTTAGTAAAAATAGTGATTTGGTGGAAGAACACCTAGATCCCCAGTGCTTGTTGCTCAGCTGTTTTTACTTGAACAAGAATCCCACTGATCTCTGTTGCTTCTTTTCCTTCTCTGCCAGGTAGCACTAAGTGGGGTTTTTCTGTTTATTTCAAGAAGCAGTTTAAAGACTGCAGAACAGAGCTGGCAATGCTGTAGCTTCAGTCAAAAGCCCTGCAGGGAAAGAATTTACTGTCAAGCTACAGCAAAGTGAGATAAAGCTAGCATGTTAAAATAAGAAAACGGGATGGAGGAGGGAGGAATCATCAACAACAGAAAGACAGCCCAATAGACAATGTAGAATGTGCAGGGAAATTGTATCGACGAAAGGACAAGAAAATCAGTGAGACAGAGGCAGAAAAATTGAGGCTAGTTAGTTAGATACAAATAAGGAAACCTGTTAAGGTAGGACAGAGGGTGCGCGAATAAAAAAAAGCATAATAATTATTATTTCCAAAGCAAATGTTTCTAATCACGTTCTCCTCTTCTCATGAATGGCTCTAGAGGAAAGCAGTTTATGAATCTAGCAGTGCTTTGGAAATCATGTGCAGGCCCCAGCATTGTGCAGTCACATCTCCATGGACTTGAATGATGTGACTGAAGCTGGCAAGTCTATTCTGATGCATAATACTCTGGGTATTTCAGTAACTTGTTCAGCATCTCTCTGTCCTGGCATCCTGATAGATTCCTGCAGGTTGTTCTAGTTCACTGAACAAAGAAAAATATAAGGTGAATAGTAGGGCAAAGTAGGTAGTTGTCTTGTATCTTGGAGCTGTCATTTTATACAACAATGCTATGGGAGGAATAAATCCTTTATCAAAAGGTTCCTAGTATTGCTAAAGGGCCAGAAGCCTGTAATACCTGCGAAAATGAATTGGTTAAATAAGAAGTGACTAAGTAATTGGTAGTTGAAGTTCACTCTTGCCTCTGAAAGGTCAGGTTTGATGCTTGCTACTACCAACTGTTCTGGCTTTATTTTATGATCAAATCGATGCTTGGATATTTTTCTTCAGATGAGCTAAAAAAAAAAAAAGAGAGTCTGAACTGTTCATGTACAGATTAGCTTTCTAATTACAATATTTCATAATGGAAGTGAAAAAACATGTATCTTAAGCTGGAAAATAGAATCACAATGTTGTTTTTAAAACTGATTTTTTTTTTTTGATATGGATTTATGGTTTTGAACTGTGGTATCTTCCAGTTAAACCTGACAGGGAAAGCTTTTTATGCATCTGTGGCTCACTTAGCAAATAAGAACCTTTTCAGTGAAACGTGCTAGTTCTGATGCACTGTTGGCAATATTTTTCAGTATGATCTGAATGAGAAAGTAATGAAGAATGGCCCCTTCTGTCGTTTTCCCCATATAGTGATCTGCTTAGGGCACTTCTCTGGATTGGAAGTTCAAGCTCTGCTTTGTCTTGGAGTCAAATTATGGGCAGCCTGGGGAAGGATCTCTTGTTAAGCCCCAAGTTGGGAAGGTGGTGGTGGAAGCTGACAGATTGTAGTCTTATGGCTAAGATCTTGTCTGGCTTATAGGAAGGATCTGAATTCATAGAATCATAGAAGGGCTTAGGCTGGAAGGGACCTTAGAGATCATCTAATCCAACCTTTCTGCCATGGGCAGGGCCGCCTCTCAATTCAACTCCGGAATGGGTTTAGGTACTCCACTTTGACGGATCACTCTTTAGTTGTTTGTCTACTGGTCATCTACAGATGGTTCTTTCTGTCCCTATTTCTGTTCTGCTTGCATAAATACTTCAGAAAGTCCTGGAGTTGACCAAAACCTGAAGACACCAAATAAAAATGGTTCAGGATTTTTGGCAGAACACATTTTCTGTTTTCACAGCTAGCCCTTCTGGCAATACTGTGTTTCATTCCAAACTGGACTTGCTGTCCCTATGACTGCTGAGAAATATGTTGCTCCTTAAGGCCAACAATTTGCAATCTCTCATGACTACTATGTTCTCCATTGTGTTTTCAGAGATGATTTAGACATGCCATATAAATATTAGTAAGATGTTAATCTGAATATTTGCATTCCAGTGTAAATTTTCTACTTGAACTTCTACTGTGAGGGTAAACTTTCTTGCCTATAAGTTATGAAAAAATCCCCTGTCTCCACTGTTAAAGTGATGTGAGTGAAAAGGCAGATAACATACAGATTTCAGTAAAATAGGAAAAAGTGTCAAAATGCTAAGTAGTACAGAACAAGCTAACTTGATTTCCACCATTTTGCAACCGTTCTGCCCCAGAAGCTGGTTCAGTGTTACTGCCCAGCAGCTTCATGGGACAGGGACTGTAGTTGAGCTGCCAGTCTAATCTATGCTTTTGGGGTAAATCTCAGAATCATTTACTCTCTGGAAACTTGTACTCTAGCAGAGCTAACAGATAAGCTACAAGTCAATTGCAGACTAAGTGTCCCCTGCATACAAGCCACACCCAGTTGGAGCCTAATATTGACTTCCACCATAACTGGTCCCAAAGTGATGTTTCTGCCACTCAAACAATTGAACCCAAGTGGTTTTTCTGTGAGCTCTAGAGGGTTTTGCCACTTGGTATAGCAACTGAGATGGTAAAACCTGGGGGAGGGTATTAAGATAGAGAAAGAAAGAAAAAGCTCCAAGTAGCTCTTGACAGATGGTGCTCGAAAATGAGTATCTCTTTGGCACCATGAATGCTCCCTGAGGGGTTCTTCATTCTCCGACTCTTTCTTTTTTCTCTTCATTTGCTCCCTGACACTTCTCTTCATTTGCTGTAATTTAAATGAAAGCAGAGAAAAGGCGTATTTGGATTTAATATGTAAAGAACTACTCCTGGGTTTGAAGCAGCCATTTAACATGCAGGATGAGTGAGAAGAGAAATGGAGGCTGGGCCTGCTGGCTGTCAGTTCCTGCCACAGCAGTTGCTGCCATTGCTTGGCTGCTATCAAAGATTCATCAGGGGGGAAGTCGCTGCTTTGCAGACAAAAATAACAGATGGTCGTTCGTGTTTGCCTTACTCCGGGGGCCTTGCCACAATGCACAAGGTCCAAGAGAATTTGCATTACTGGGGGTGGTTGCTTTTTGTGTGTGTGTTCATGCATATTTGAACAGATTTTTTTGGTTTTGGATTTTATAAACTTGCTAATGAATTTAATGATGAACCTATAGATTTCCTGAGATGCTTACAGGATGTGTTGGTTTTGAAGTGAGTTTTAATTAAATTCTCTAGTGCTCATCCACAATTTAGCACTGTTCTGTTGCAAAACAAGCTTCTTACCACAGGTGGCAGGGCATGGATATGACTCAGAAAAAAGCTTTCCCTGCTGCCAACCCAAATAAACATGGTTCATTTTGGAAAAATACTGATCACATTGCTTTGTCTTTAGCAAACTAAATACTGTGTAGGCAAAATGTCTGATTCGGTTGAAGATAAACAGAGCAGAATAAAATAATTAGGGTTTGAAATCTTTTCATTTTATATCTTTAAAGTTAACCATAGAGCATTTTTTTCCTTGAAACTAAATCTTTATCTTTACAGAGTAGTTTTGTTATTTGAAATTTAGCATCAAACCCCTCAAAATGAGATACCTCTCAAATACTGTGTATGGCAAAGAACTGTGACCTTCAGCTTTTTTCTCTGCATTAAGAGAAAACTATAGTATTAAAATGTCTCCTTAGGTTTTCAGACTTCTTATATAATTTAAAGCCATTGTTAGCTACTATTGAATGTATCTCTGATGACCTGGCATTGCAAAGAAGAGAAGTTACTAATGTTTCTCACACATACTTTTCTGAATGTATTAAGTTTTCTTTAGATATTTTCAATTTATTTTTTTGTGTCATAGGAGAGTTACCACTTAAGCAACTTGTGTTTCTTGCATAAAGAAAACTTAACTTGCCAGAATGGTCTGTGGGCTCTTGTTAGAGCACATAGCCAGATGTTCCCCTTGCTGGCAATTAAATTACTTGCATAGGTTGATCCCGTGAGATGGACAACAGCTCTGTCCTTTTGTTTTGCAAGCAGGTTTGAAGATGATTTGGGTTGATCTTTGCTTATATTTGCCTTCTATGAATATTGCCTCTGTTGTTCAGAAAAGTATTGTTTCTTTTGTAATGTGCAATTTGGCTTCCAGTGGTTTTGCTCTTGTTCCTGAAGAGGCTTCAACTACAGGGCTGCAACTACAGGGTCATGATGCAAGATGGTAATTCTAGCAGTGTTTAACTGTCTGAGTTAGCTGGCTGCTCTGCTGGATTTATGTATTCAGGTTGGGTCAGGAAGGACTTGGGAAGACAAGCTATTATTGAGCGGTTGGTTTTTTTGCTGGGTGTGTTTGATTCTTTAAGCTGTTTGAAATGGTTTCCTTCTCTTTCAGGGATAAAAAGCATTTTGCAGAGCCCTTTGCTTTTGCTCTTTTAACTTTTATTATAAAAACAGTGATGAATTGTGTCCCGTGGGACATGGGGTACTTGTGGTTTGTTCCACACTACTGATAAAGTTCATCATTCTTAACAACAGTACTCAGTGATACCATGGCTTTGGCTGCACTTTTTCCTTCGGTCTGGCTGTATATGACTTCTTCCTGAAAGAATACTAAAAAGAACACGAGATTCAGAGTCTTGAAAGTGGAAAACTTGGTGTTCATAACTTTCAGATTCCTATCTCATTGCATTTTTTTACTCCAGTTAGAATATTTTCCTTTCATCGCAATGCGCCATGTGATAGGATGGCTGAAATAAGTGAAGCATGCATTATTTCCCTGGTACAGACAGGCTGGAGTTCAGAGATTTGCATTCAACTAATCTTCTGGTAGGTGAATTATAGCTAGGAATAGTATGTTCCATACTTGTAAGACAAGAGAAGAGTAATAAAACAGTCTTCCAGCCGCTGAGCAGGCATTTCCTGGAGTTACTAATAGAAAAATAGGGAACCACGTAGACATTACTGGAGAACTAGATGCATGCATGCAATGTGTTATGTAGGCAAAAAATGAAAATACTTGAAGACTGGTGTTTCCAGTTTTCATGGGCAACTACAGAGAGCATGCAACACATTCATATGACTCTTTATTGTATATCTCTGCTTTAACTTGTTACCATGGCCAAAGGAAAACAGCAAGAGGAATCCACAGGGTGCAGCTGCACTGAATTTACACTTCTACAAGTGCTATCTTCGTTTAATACTAAATTGTAATTGCAGCTTTAAAAAAGCCTTTTTTATCTTTCACTATTTTAGTCTTCTTATTTTCCGAGTATGTCATTAAACACTTGTATTATAACAAACAGAAACCTTGATTTACTTTCTCTGTTAGATTTAAAGGAAGTTCCCTATAAAGACCAGTTTGTCCACGTCAACTTTAGTGAAAACTTCTAGTGTGGGAAATGTTCCACGAGTTCAGTGCCACAGTGTGATACTCCACCTCTGGGAACAAACTTTTTAAAATAGGTGTGGGTTTTTGTGTTTTTGTTTAGTTTTTAAATAAAGCATATACGTGAGTGTGTAGTTCATGTGGAGCGTGTTCATATTCAGAAACTCCCAAGTGTACCCTCTTGCAGGAGCAATGGGAAGTAAACCACAGACCTAGATCCAATCTACTGTTTGGCCCCAGAAGGGTTCTGAGACAAAAGAATTGTATATGTGCATCTGAACTTGTGCACACCATGCTGGCAATGCATGCTTGGCATCCACACATAGGTAGATTTAGTAGTCTTGTATGGTCCATATGTCATACAGAGCTTGTGTGTGCCACGGCAGTGATTCTTTTCAGTTGTTTTGACTTTGAAAGAATGCTGAGCATAAGTTGGTAATAAAACATTATGCAAAAAACTTTAAAGGGTTGTTATCAGAGAAGGGCAATGAGTTTCTGTAGCCTGTCAGAAGCCCGTGGATCCCAACTTGTATCACCTGTCTGCTTTTAGAAACAATCACTTAGGTCTGGAAAGCATTCTGAGAAAGCTGTATGGGTGACTGACTCTAAAATACTATACCTGCATCTTATTGGAAGTGCTTAGTATGATGTGGTTTTCTTCTGCTCTTGAATGGCCAGTATGGTCTCAGCTGGCCATACTTCCTACATGGCAGAAGAGGAGATCAGATGTGCATTGGTAACTGGGTGGTGGTCAGCTTGCTTGAATTTAGGAGTGAATTTCATGCTAATGTAGTGGCTACTCAAGCATGTCTGAAAATGCATGTAAACTGGGTTAGATTCTTTAGTATGGCTGGCTGATTACCAAGTGAATTTTGCTAGATGAACTGTGTAATCAAGTCATTGTATTATAAAGCTATGAGACGTACTCCGTGTATAGAAGTTTGGTAAATGAAAATTATTACTGTGATTTTGAGCTCAGTAGACCTTTTAATGTTAAAAAGAGAAAGTGGCAGGCTTTTTGTGGTGATCGTTCTGATCAGGGCCAGGATAATCTATCAAAAAAAGCCTTTGGGCTTCATTTTTAGATATGCAGAATCACAGTCAACTGGTAAAATATATTTTGCTATGTTAGATGAGCTTTTTTGAACTCTGTAAACAGCTAAATTAGTTGACAGCATGAAATAACTTAGTTGGAGGCTTGTTTGCCCAGTGATGAAATTATATGTCTTTATAACAATGTTGATACAATTAAGAGCTTCTCAGTAATGTTTTGCTAAGCCCTTCTTCTGGCTCACATGTAACTATGACCAAATTTAAAAACTATTATAAACATGAGTAATAAACTGAGGCTTTGTAGCATCAGTGAGGGGCTACTGAGTGTTGTATATATTGGAGCAGAGATTTCAACTCTGTTACCTTTTATTACATGCAACTGTTGTTGTTACAAGTCAAGTATATATCCAAAATGTAAACATCTAACATTCTAAATGTCTAGGATCTGTGGAGCTTGGCTAAAAACATTAGAAGGAAAGAGCTTTTGAGAGAGCTGTTTAAAAGCTTGCTATTTCAGCAAGGATTTCCCAGAAAAATATTCTTTCAATCTTTATATGGCTATTTACAAACTTTCCAAACTCTTGCACTGGGGGGGCAGGGGCGGGGGGGCAGGGAGACTTTTTAAATTCCAGGAAAAATTCAAGTAATCTTTACTGTTGGTATTCCTTTGATACAAATATGACGACATTTAAAAAAAACCAAGCAAACAAAAAAACCCAGCAAAAACCTCCCACACAAAAACACACAAGAAAGCACTTTCCAAACATTTTCTTCTATTTAACAACTTAAGTTCCTTTTGTTCCATAGCAGACAAGCACATGGGTATGGTTTAGGATTCAGACAGTGAGACTGTATGCCTCTCTTCAAAGAAGGCAAATTTCTGCTTGCTTGTGTGGAAACTTTGCAAGGAAACGTCTGTTCTTTAAAAGTGTTTTTGTCCCTGAAATACTGATTACTTTGTTTTTTTCCTTTCCACTCCAACAGGAAGAGATGCTCCAAAGACATCTCCATGTAGATTATTCTTATTCATGCATTACATCTTCCTTATCAAAATAGTGTTGGCTGCCTTACTGTTTGAATCCCTGTAGAGTGTTTTGTGACCTGAGATGAAAGATATTAAGTGTAGTCTGATGCAACTTGGCCATTTATAGTGTTGTCAAGAGGATAATGCTTTGTGAAATCCTCTAAGAGTTTACAGCCATTATTGGGGTTTTTTTTTCTACTCTATGTAGAAATCACTGTATTAAAACAGAAGAAAACAACAAAACAAACAAAAAAAGAAACTCAAAAAAACCCTTAAACACAAAAAACCGCCCCACACCCTACAAACCTGCCAACTAAATAAGAAAATAACCACAAAAAAACTCCAAACAACACCCCCCCCCAAAAAAAAAACCAAACAACAAAACCAAACCCCAACAAACAACTACACACACACAACAACAACCCACCCAAGCAACAAAACCAAGACAAAAAAACGCAAACACATGGGAGGGCTGTTCTCAAGTATGCAGATAGCATTGTCTGGAGAGTGACATGTGCCCCCCAAGTCAGCAGATACTGAAGGCCATGGCCAGTGTTTATGTCATTCCTGCAGTGGTGTGGCAGTACCATTTTCAGTTGCGTTATATTCTCTGTATGGACCCACATTTGACTAAAACTTTCTTATAAAAAAAAAAAAAAAAAAGAGCTTTAAAGAGTGTGATTTATGACTGTTGTAGAGACAGGCTTCCTATGTAACCTGCAACACCTGTATTCACAGAGTAACTGGGGGTCCAAGCATTATCACAAAATAGCCTGGAGGGCACTGCTTGAATACAGCATCGCTTCCTAAAGGAATTTGTGATCTAAGCTGTGACTCTGAACCAGTTTTGGTGAAAGAACCAGCTGGCTGTAACCAGTAAGTAGTAAGCTGTGAGGAATTTGAATATTGTTGATGGCTCAGCGTGTTTTCTTGCATCATAGTTTCTTCTGTGCAAGGTAGCTTCTCTGCTCTTCCAGTTCAGTCTTTCTCTGAGTAGTGTTTGGTCATTTTTTTATCATCTTCATAACTGCCATATGTGGCAGTGGATGTGTTTGATTCAGCTGGAATCAGTAATTTGGAAATCTGTGGTTGATGGCAGATTGTTCAAAGGAATGAGGAGCTCTCCAAAAGGCAGAGAGGGAGTAACTTCTCAGGCAGTAGAATGAGCTCTTGCACTTGTGCTGTGAAGGAAAGCAGCAGTACATATGTCATCAAAGTTTGTCTCTAGTCCGTCTGGGTTTGACAAAACTGTGGCCAGTTCAAACTGGGGACCTTTTCAAATATATTGAAGGCTCAGAAATAGCTCCTGGACAAAAATTATCTGTAGATACAGTTATTTTAAAATGAGTTTTCATCTTGGTGTGTTAAAGCTATGCTGTAAAGTCTCAGGTCATTGCAGTGAGAAGTAGGTATTTTTCTTCTTAAGGTCAGCAGCTTTTGCATCTAGATGGCTTTATTACAGGGTGCAAAAGGTAAGACCAGGTTGAAGCTTACAGTGTAAGCACATGCAAGGAACATCGTAATAGAAGTAATTGAGCTATCAGCTATGTATCTTTACCTATGACAGTCCTGAAGCAGATATAAGATCCTTAATACGTAGTTTAAAAATAAAAAGAAACTTAGAGAGTACGGATCAAGATGTGCTGGGAAGAGGTGGGAACTGTTTGAGCTACAGAAGCCAGATTTACTTGTACTCAGGTTTGCCTGTAGCTGACAAGACATGTACCTTGTCAGTCTTCCAAGGTTGTTTGAATTGCCTCTGTAAGGTGGGTGAATGAGACTGTCAATAACAAACTTGGCAAAATGACCTTGGAACATTGCAAAGTGATATCAGCTCACAGGAAAACAAACCCTGCTGCTTCTCCTTCATCCCCAGACTGCATCAGATCCTTAGGTAATAGCAGCTGTTGTTTGGAAAGCTGGAGTCATAAATGAGTGGGTGGATGTTGAAGTCACTAGGATACAAGGTCTTGCTAGCAGGAAAGGCTGGTAAAACAGTAATAAGAGACAATGAAAATAAATAGTAACTGCAACAAGCTATCAAACACCATAGAAGCAAACCCATTTACCACAGGAATAAAGTACCTCCTTTTTGTGACAAGTGGTTGAAATTGTTTTGAAAGATATGTGTTGCCTAGTGTCCTGTCACAAGGCTATGCAGAAACCACTAGAAAAGCTGAATTAGAAAAATCTATGACAACAGGTAAATTCTAAAATCTCTACTAAATGCTGGAGATTATTCCTACAAGTACAGTGCAATAAATTCAGACTGAAGCAACAAAGCATCAAATTCTTGTTTAATTGTCTTCATAAAATAGTATTATCAATTCATTTTCATATTTATCCATCTTCTAATAAAAGCTCCAGACCAGGGCTTGTAGTCTTGCTAACTTCTTGACTGCACTATAGAATTCTTGCAAGTCCTTGGGAGAGTTGCTCAGTATAACCCTCTCAGTTTTCCAGTGATGAAAATATGACTATACTACTTCTGTTCTCTATTCTGTCTGATGAAGACTGCAGCTTCTTGAGTAGTTGCTATTTCCATAATTCAAAGGATTTCTCATTCCACCTGCAACTTGTATGAAAACCTGTAGAATAGTTTAAAAAAAAAAAAATCATCTAATGAACTCACATCATTCACCCATCTGTTTTTATAGATACTCTAAGACTATGTTGCTTCTGTATTCTGCCTAGCTTTGTATACTGCAGTTTAAAAAAAAACAACAACAAAAAAACCCCAAACAAATATATCTATCACAATGGTGTCTTGTTACAAGGAGCTGATTCTGTTTAATTTAGCTCTTCAGGTAAACTGAAGAAATGTGTAATTCTCTCTGCTTTCTCAAAGTGCTGCAGCTAGCAGACCATAGGTGGGTATGAATAGGTTGTAAAGAGTGTGAACAAATTGATCTGTTCACAGAATTTAAATTGTGAAAAACAAATGTTCAGTTGTAGGAAAAGCTTTTAGTCTCTCTGCATTTGCATTTTCCAGCTCTACAGTGCAATTGTTTCTGTCTTGAGGATCTCTCTGAGAGCTGTTCAGGTTCTACAGGATACTGAGTTTATTCATAGAGATATGATTTTCAGATAGCACTTGAGACTGTATATTCTGAGAAGTTAACTTCAATTGACAGTGTTTATAACCTGAAGTCATGGCGGTGAATGGGTCTGGCAGGGATAGAGTTAAAGGCTTTAACTCCTCTCTAGACCACCAGATGCTTTTCAGTGTGCTAACAAGGATGGGTGGATTAGCAGGTGCTTTATGCAGGAAGGCTAATGAGGTTCATTGGCATTTGGGGATATGAAACAGCAGGGGAGGAGTAGGAGAGATTGGGGTCTGGAAGAAACTGATGGTGGAGTTTCTGGATGAATAAAGCTGCCCAATCTATGCTGCAGCTGCCTCTTCTTTTTTTGTTCTATGACTAATAGAAACTTTTATATATATATTTATTTAATTTGTATGACACTGGTGATGAATACTGTGGAGTTCTTTCTCCTTGCTGGTGAATGCTATTCTCTGTGGATTAATTGCTTTGTCATGACTGGACAGCAGTTTTACTGTTTCTTAGCAGTTTTGTGTAATTATATTGCCTGTGCTTGTTCTGTGCACGCTCAGTAGCTGAGTGTCCTGAGAGAGATTGTGCCCTAAACTGCCAATGACTCACCTTAATGGGGTGGACCACAGATGGTGCAAGTTTCCCTTCCAAAGTTCTTTTGCTCCAGCTGGGCTGTCAGGGTGAATTAACCAGATTAATGTGGTCAGTGCAGCTGAGTCGATTGCGATGGTACTAAAGTTGGTGGAAGGCACTAAGCAGAATAACTCTGCCAAATTCCTAACTGCTTGGATCTGCCCATCCACTCCCTCAAGAAAGGCAAGTCTTAAAAACCTCTTACTCTCCAGAGTTGTTTTTTCTAGAATGAAATGAAATTGTTTTCACTCTCTTCCTTACCCATGTAAAAGGAGAACTTCTTGCAAAGTACTGTGTAGAAGAAGAAGCTTTACTTGTAAGCAGTAAGAAAATTTAAGTTATGATAGAGTCGTCATATGTTTTACTCTATCAAGCTGAAATGCAAACAGAAATATCTGACATCAAGAAAGATCCATTGTCTGCCTGGTTTCTAGAGTAAGTCTGGTATAGTTACGTTTGTTTAGATTACAAAGAATGCTGATTTGAAAATTCTCTGAATCCTCTGAT